>JAQQZR010000011.1:21062653-21082262 GCA_030068235.1 Notoglanidium macrostoma
GAACGGAAAGTCCCTGATCTTCCAGCAGTACTGAAACTCTAAACTCCAACGAATACCGCAGTCCTGACCAGGTTCTCTTCCTCACTCCGTCACAGAGCACCGAAGAGCGGCCGCGAGCAGACGGACAAGAAGAGCCAAGCCAAGAAGGTCCACGCTCCTGCTCCTCGCGCCTCGGGACGCAAACGCCACGCTGGAGAGATGGAGGAGAGCAGCAGCTCGGGCAGCAAGCACAAGAAGAAGAGCTCGAGCAGAGAGGAGCGCCGCAAGAGCGACAAGGTACGAAGCTCAACGGCGATAGATCAGCGGCGCGAGTCTTTAAGATCATTAGACTTCCCTTCAGCGTCATGGGGTTCTTGTATATTTCGCGTCTGAGCGAGGAAGAACAAATGCAAATAATTCGAGATAAAATGGTGGAACAAAAACTTTTGTTTTGCTGACCCTTCGAACAGCAAACTATAGACATTATAAAGTAAAATACATTTTTAAAAAGAATAAATAATATAGAAAACATAAAAGGAAATGTAGAAAATAATAGTCATTAGGCGTTTCAAAAAAAACAATTGCACAGGCGTATCATCCTTTCTTTTTTTTTCAGTCTTTTTTTCATTTATTTATGTATTGTTTGTTTAGTCGGTGGTGTATTTTTATTTATTTTTTTCTTTATTATTATTTATTTATTTTTCCTGTCCCTCCATGTGGCGTAGCTACAAGTATACCTTATACTGTTGATTTTAAATAAGCTCTTAATGTGGTAATTCGATTTTGTTGACTTTCCCCTCCTTTTCTCCTCTGTTACAGAGCGCACCAAAGAGCAGCACATCTGCCCCGGAGCCGTCGGCTCCCTGCACAGCCCCGGCAGCGCACAGACCCCTGCTCAAGCTTGACGACAAGTAAGAATAAATCCAGAAATTACAGATTTCCAACCTACAAAGATTTGTGATCCCAGATCCTGTTTTTTTTTTTTTTTCAAATTCAGGACGTTCCACTTTCTCTTTCAGGCAGCACCCTGTGGATTATCATATGAAGGAAGCGAAAAAGCTGAAGCACAAAGCTGACGCCATGGTAACCTACCTGCAACACGTTTACTAATTAACTTTACGCCATTTTGTGTTAAAGCGTTAACGTTCACCCTATCATTAGATAGTTTTGGAGTCCAGGAGGGCGTAACCAGCTGCTTCGTGATGTTTTGCGAGCGCCGGTTGCTCGGTCGTCTCCTCAATCATCTACCGCTAGAGTCAAGAAAGAAAATAATCAACGATGGGTTGTTGTCACATGTATGACGCTTTGGATAAATGTCAATAAAAAATGAACCTTGATTAATCTTTGTTTCTCAGCTGTAATTGTGTTGTCTAGACAGCGGAAGGGCCACGAAAACACACACAAAAACAGATCTAAACTGGGAAAGAGCTTTTGTGCGACAAACAAGAATCCAGCGGAGAAGCAAATGGAGGAAGCTTTTTAAAAAATTTTCATTCTATAATAACAGGAATATTTTAGTTGTTAGGCTATTATATTTTACTCCTTACAACTTTTACAGATGTTTGTAAATAATTATTGTTGGTTATTAATGAAGAAGAACAAAAGTATATTTTTTAATTTAACAAAATGAATATTCAAGTTGATAAAGAATAGGAAAATAAATGTTGCATATTTTTTTATTTATGTTATCATGAGTCCAATATCTTGAATCGTGTGAGTTGTTACATGCCTACTTTTTCACACACACTTGCTTGTGTTGCTTGTCATCTTAATTAACGGCTTGACAAATGAAAGTCCTGAGACGTAACGAAGTCCTCGCTCCACTCCTGCTGTCCTGTTTACTCAGCTCGTGAAGCGGGACTTGTATATAAATGGAGGTCTCAAAGGAAATGGTTTGGATGTTGCTGAATCATTGTGTGCATGTGCGTTTGTGTGTGTGTGTGTGGGTGTGTGTGTGTGTGTGTGCTTTAGATGGATAAAATGGGTAAGGCCTTGAGTTACCTGGATGCTGCCATGTCCTTCATAGAGAGTGGCATCGCCATGGAGACAGATCCCCAGACGCCCAAGTCGGCGTACACCATGTTCTCCGACACCGTAGATCTCATCAGGTAGGGTGTGTGTGTGTGTGTGTGTGTGTGTGTGTGTGTGTGTGTGTGTGTGTACAGATCACAGAGGATGAGTCATTAAATTAATTTTGGATCTAAATTGTCATGCTTTGAAGACCATAAATGGAAACGTGAGCGTGTCTCTAAGTAGGAATGAGGAGCGAATCGGTATTCATTGGATTTTATTTAAATTAATTTTATTTTATTGTGTTGCTGTTACGTGCACAAACACACAGCAGCGTTAATCCAGCTTTCCAGAAATCACAATGGTAATTTCTGTTTTCCGGTTATTTTCTCCTGAACCACTCATTGTACTTTTTATCCGGTTATAGTTATTGTTGTAGAACGTTCTCGGACCAAGTTCTCAGTCCTGTTGTAGCAGCTATAAACAGCCGTTCCCTCGCCGGCCTCTTTATTCTCTCTGTGTTAATAAGACAAAAACCACACACACACACACACACACACACACACACAGCTGTGGAGTGTAAACTCCTATCCTGAAGCGGAGTCCCGGCTTTACTCTCTGACACCGGAGACTCCTCCTGGACAGGTTAAATAAAGGTCTCCTTAAGCAGAACAGCACGGGGTCGGTGTCGGCGCTGCAGCGAGGCTCTGGGCTTTAAACGTCCCTCTTTACCTCCGAGCAGAATCTGTTCTTCTGCAGCACGTCTCAGTGAGGAGACTTCAACCACACACATTAACCTGCTGCTGCCTTCTCCTTTCTTCTCTCCTTCCTTCTCCTCCTTCTCTCCTTCTCTCCTTCCTTTTTCTCCTCTCCTTTCTCCTGTCTCTTCTCTTCTCTCCTTCTTTTCTCCTTCTCTCTTTTCTCTTCTCTTCTCTCCTTCTCTTCTCCTTCTCTCCCACTCCTCTCTTTTCTCCTTTCTCCTTCTCTCCTTTCTCCTTCTTCTCTCCTTTTCTCCTTTCTCCTTTCTCCTTCTCTCCTTTCTCCTTCTCTTCTCTTCCTTTCTTCTCTAACAGATTCATCCTGAAGCTGAAGAACTACTTGGACCCGTCAGCTCCAGCATCAGAGCGAGACTTCTTAATCCTGTGGTGGGTTTCTGTTAAAACGGAAAGACTTTTGATGAGCTTTTATTTTCCTGACTTTGGGGCTTGTTGTTTATTTTTCGTGATGAATCATGTGACACCCTGAGTGTTTATTTCATTAGTTTATTTATTTACAGTGTTTGTGTTTGCCGTGTTGTATTATTGTGTATGATGTGTGAGCGTGCGCGTTTGATTTGCAGTATGCGATGTCAGGCCCTCCTGCAGATGGCGATGTTTCGCTGTAAACGAGAATCGGCGCTGAAGTATTCGCGCACGCTCACCGAGTATTTCAAGGTAAATCCTCAGTTATGTATCTGCTCAGCATTAATTGCGTGCTTAATATAAATAGAATTTATATTGAATATTTAATTGGGAAAATTAATAACCGGTTTGTTTGTCGTCTGTTTTTCATTAGTCGTGTGTTTTTGTTTGGGTTTTCAGAACTCCAAGACGATGCAGGCTCCTTCCCCCTGCATCTCGAAGTAAGTCCCGCCTTCCTGCTTCCTGTCTGCGATGTTAAGGTGTTTTAACATTCTGGTGGTTTACTAGAACCACTGAAGAAAAAAATAACGGTGTAAATTGCGTGTGTCGCAGGAGCTCGTCCCCGATGTCCCCGATGCGTTCTCCGGCGAGTTCGCTCGTCTCCAACCCCAGCAGCAGCGGCAGCACTGTGTCCATTCCTCAGCTCATCCAGCAGATGGCGTCATCGTACATCAACATCACCGCTCTCTTCCTCAGCGCTCACGAGACGTGGGAGCAGGCCGAGGAGCTCGCACGCACACGCACCGGTACGTTCGGGGGACACGTGGGGTCAAAGGGCATGAAGGGTTTTCCATGGGGTTAAAAGAGTTGCATCCTTTCAAGCTTCGATGATTCATTTTGATTTAAAAAATATCACCACTTTGGCCCCGCCCACTTACTAGAGCAGAAAATCAGCCATGGGAAAGTCACCGTTTAGTCATGTGGTCACATGAGCAACATTAACCTCATTAAGGTAGTAATTAATATCTAATGCACTTTCTCTGGGACATTAAGTAAGGTCTATATTAAACATCAATGTCCATGTTTGGAGCTGAGGAGAAGGGGATGGAGAGATGGAAGGAGGAAGGAAGGTAAGACAGGAAGAACAATGAAGGGAGGAAGGAAGGTAAATGGGACTAAAGGAAGCAGGAAAGTAAGGAAAGAGAATGAAGGAAGGAGGATGGAAAGATGGAAAGAGGGAAGGAAAAGAATGAAAGAAGGATGGAAGGAAGAACAAAGAAGGGAAGAAGGTACAAAGGAAGGAAAGTAGCACTAAAAGAAGAAGAAAGGAAGAACAGAGGAAGGAAAATGGGACTGGATAGAGGAAGGAATGAAGAATGGGGAAAAAAGGTAGGAAAGGAAGGAAGGAAGGATTCATGGGAAATAGAACTGAATATAGGAAGGAAGTAAATAGTTTTTTAAGCATGTGGGAAGGGAAGAAGGAAAAGGAGTAAGAAAGAAAGAAAATAGTGAAAAGAAAAAGGAAAGAAATGAATAAAAGAAAGGGAAAGAAGTGAGTTTTTTGTAATTATGAATTTGGTGGTGCTGTACTTCTGCGCTTTAACTTGTCATTTGTTTCTTGTTGCATTTCCTGTATTTTGCACATTTCCATTTTTTCAGAATGAAGCAAATCATGGTTCAGATTCTCACCTGTGTCTGTGTCTGTCTGCGTGTCTGTGTGCGTGTGTCTGTCTGCGTGTCTGTGTGCGTGTGTCTGTCTGCGTTCACAGGTCTGGTTAGTGATCTGGACGAGGCCCTCGGCCGGCTGAGTTTGACTTCCAGCATGACGGCTCTGGTGCGTTACTCCCGCCAAGGCCTCCACTGGCTCAGACTGGACACCTCGAACCCTTGCAGCGGCCCGTGAGCGCGTGTGTGTTTGAGTAGGGGGGAACGGGCATCTTTTAATCATTTTATGTTCTGCTTGGGGACGTAAGGAAGTCTGTTGCGCACTTTGTTCTGAAAGAATGCGAATCAGTGTAAAGATGCTGAGCGCTCGATGCTGACGTTCTTCACACTGAACATCACTGGAATCGCACACAGAGACGATGAGAGAGAGAGAGAGAGAGAGAGAGAGCGTCACTGACTTCATCTTTCCCATTGCCGCTCTAACGGACAAACCGAGGGAACAAACATGAAGTCCACACTACATGTTTAAACTTTATCTTTGCACTCGTTTCCTCTTATCATGTGACTCATTAACTTAAAGCCCATGGTTTTCATATCTCCTGCGGAAAACCCAAAAAACTGTGATCTCACTTATTTATTTCATCTTTATTATTATGATTATTATTATTATTATTGCATATTATTGCTTATCATTAGTAATATATTGATCTTGAATCTTTTTTTTTTTTTTTTTCCTGTTTGCAAACACAAACTTTTTTACCCCGATGTTGAGGCTTGCGACTGACATGAAATGTTCCTTTTATTTTCTCAAGTTTTCCCGTGATGGAGCTCGGAAGGAGGCGTCACTCACTCCACACTTCACTGGGGTTTTTTCCAGATCCACAGTGAAGACGGATTTAATTGAATGAAATGAAATATAAAGCCACTGTATTTTTTTTTTTTTTGTTTGTTTTCCCAGACTTTTCAAATCCGAAATCAGTTAGCAAAATATAATTCTACCTCAAGAGGACAAAAGAAGCAAAGGAATAATAAACACACACACACACACACACCTCTGTACCTGCACAGACCCAGGGCCGGAGTTGTACCTGACCGTAATATCACACCTTTAGTACATCAAACACTTCTAGTGCCTTATAGTGAAACTGCTGTAATGAAACAAAGCCGTCGCAGATCTAAAGAGAAAAAGAAAGAAATGATGAACTCGAACTCGTGAAAGTTGTTATGTAATGATGTAAATTTCTTGATCCGTATCTGTCTCCGGATGTAGGTTCAAACTCAACGGAGAGTAAATGCACTTTTCAGGGAGGAAACCGGAACGGATACGACGCTGAGGAGGAAGAAAAGACCCACGACGCTGAAATGGAAAACTCGTCGTGTCTGATCTGTTTGGTAGCCAGATTGCGATTGCAAAGGTGCCAATACTTATGATTTACTTGTAGCATTTATGATTTTGGACCTGTTGCTATGGCAACACCGGACATTAGCTCAGTGGAAAAGATGATGCACTGAAGGGGAAAGGACGCGAAAGGCGTATTATCTTCTGGTGACATTTTCTTTCTTTCTTTCATAAATAAATCGAGCGATTAAATAAAGAAAGGACCTGATGATTATTAAGTAGCATCACGTGACCGGCGTCCATCAGCATAACAGAGGTTTTAAGGAACGTGTCCTGTTTAAGTGCTCCCTGTGTGAGGTTTAATCTGCTTTATAGTAAAGGAACCGAAAGTTTGACGAAGGAGACGGATATATCGGAAATCTCTGGGAACCGTTACGTTAGAAAATAAATAACAAGCTAGGTTGTAGGTTTTGCATTATTTATTCAATCTTGACCCGAGTATGAATTATAATAACAGCGAACTGTTGAACAACAGTTTCGCGCCATCGCGGTTGATCGTTTCCACGGTTACATTCCAGCAAGGGTTTTTTTTGTTTTTTTCCACTTGTGAGAAGGTCTGTGTTTTGAGGCACCAAGCCAAAAAAAAACAGCCAATCAGAAAGTAGTATTTTTCCAACCTGTTGTTTAAATCAGATTGATGTTATTTATGCTAACATTTTTTATTTAATTTTTTAACTGCAGAATCTTTCTGAAACTTGACGCGATCCAAATTTCTCCGAAATACAACTGCCAAATTTTCCGTTTTGTGTTTCAACTTTCCACTCCAACTTTTTTGTTTGTGCTTCACTTTTTTCCCCTCCAGAATAATGTAGGCTGAATTTAATAACTTTGCTAGTTTAAGGGGTGTGTGTGGTCCACTGTTCAACCTGAGTGCCATGAAAAGCGTTACCAAACCAGCCACACACACACACACACACACAGTAACTTGGACTGTGTTCTAGAAAATGTCGGCTTTTTATTTTCCTTCCTGAGATTCCCAGCGGGATTCCTGTACTGGAAATGTGAACATTTGTAAAGATGGCCGAGACTTGCGGGCTGCACGTGAAATGGGAAAAGAAATCGTATTGTTGTATTTATTTTATCATGATGATCACTGAAAGGAAAACTAGAACTGTTCATCCTCCACGATCGTGTAACACTGATGTATTTTTTCCAGCTTTTTCCTCTTTTCAATTCTTCCAAAGAACGCTGCTTTACATGTTCTTAAAAACAACTTTTACATCATCTTCTCTTTTCTTTTCTTTTTTGTTTGGTTTCATCTCCGCACACTAAGTGAAAAGGTCCTCTGTGTTTGCGCATCATGCGATCATCGTCTCTGGAAAAGTCCGAGTCATGTACATGTTTGCTTTGCGTTTGCCGCACCGCGTGCGCGAGGTTGTTTTGGTGCGGAACGAAGCGCGTTGTTCTCCTCGCGCGCACCACGAGTTTAAACACGATGAGCAGGAGAAAGAAAAAACTATTTCCGCTCAAGTTCATTTTGTAATGTTGGACATGTAAATACTGTTCTGTACAGCGCTGTATAAAGAACGGCCATGAATTCAGTTTTTTCTTTAACTTACCAAAAAAAAAAAAATCTTCTTTTTCCACAGCTGTTATTATGCAGATGTTTGTAGCTTTGGTGGAGAAGCGAGGGGTCGAGTCGGATCGTCTCTGACCACTGATCTGATTTTTGTCTGATCGTTTACAGGCAATAAAGTTTTGGGGAAAAAATCCAAATCTTCCTTTGTGGTGGTTTCTTTTTTTAATGTAAAAACTCAGACAGAAATACTTGTTCTTTATTTTATTTCAAGTTCAGGGATAAAAATGTATATACAAGCAACATTTTAATGCATTAGTTAGCTCTTTTTTCCCCCTTTTTGTTACTAGCATTAATATAATCTAAAAAAATTAGCTGACGACAAATATTTTAACAAAATGCTAAAACACGAATGAATTACAAGTTGATTACGTCTGAAACTTCCCTGTAGTTTAGCCACGCCCACCTCACGTCTCGGATTCTCCGCTGAAGTTCGGGTTGTTGAATGCGGGCTGGAGAAACAAAAGCACGAAGGCGGAAATGAGGGATTATGTACGTAATAAACCGCAGCATGTCGTGCTGTTGGAGGAAAATAATCGACGACGGACGGTGTGATGAAGCGGAGTCGCTGTTACCACCCGGAAGTTGATTATTTCTCTATGACAGCACGTCCTGATGTGTTTTATTTCTATTTATTAAAGAACAACGTCCTACTTGTTTGTCCGTTTATTGTTACATGAAACGAGTTATTTCCTGTTTTCACTTGCGCTATAGCAACATATGGAAACTTTCACTACATCTACAATTCTCACTGACGCACTGCAGTTATTAAGAGTTAGACGTCACGGTGTTAAATATTTAGCTAGCTGGATATACGTTATTGTTAGGTGATTCACGATCTTTTTGGGAAAAAAACTAATAAAATGAATGAAAAAAAAATTTAACATTTATTTCCCTATTCTTTATAAAATTAAATATTCCTTTGGTTAAATAAAAAAAAAATAACTTTTATCTTTACATTACATTTTCTTAATAACCAACACTAATTACTTAAAAATATTTGTAAAGGTTGGAGTAAACATAATAGCTTCTTCACTAAAATATTCCTTTTATTAATAATGAAAAAATTAGTTTAAACATAAAACAGCTCGCTTTATTTGTTCTTCTTTCCTTTTTTCGGCAGTCTGTAAACGAGAGCGCTGAATCTGCTTGTAAATGAGCACAAAAGCTCTTTCCCATTTTAGATGCGAGCTTTTTGTGCTTTCGCTGCATTAGAGCTGTTACTTTCACCCTGAGCGTTTATTCCCGCTAGTTTACGTTTTTGTGCCCTCTGCTGTCTAAATAAGGCAATTACAGGTAGGAAACACTAAGGGATGAATCGTGGTATATTTTTATTTCCATCGAGTTTGAATTTGTATCGTGATTTAAGGATGCATGATATATTGTTACATGCCTTCCTGAATGACTAGGTTTTGGGCTTGTTTCAGGGCTTTTACTGTAACTCACCACGTCGACGTGATTTTTGTTCCTGCTCGGGAGACTGACGCTGCTCAGCTTCACTCCTTTCACCTTGAAGATGTAGTACATCAAGGCCAGAATGACCACCACGGCCACCAGCGCTCCGATTACACCCCCGGCGATCGAGCCTGCGTGAGCTGCAAAACACACGCACTGTCTTTTCATCTGTTTTATTAATTCATTGGTTTGTATTTTATAAACTTCTATTTGTTGCTGTTTGGAATTGCTAGATCTTATTGGTTATCATTTCGGATGATGTTTGAACACGTTTAACTCACGATGGATTGGAGAGACGGTAGTCGTATTTCCATGACCTGCAGGATCTGTAAAAAGACAGAAAATGTCCTTATGAGTTCGGTTCTGTGTTCTGAAAGGATTCTCATCCTACAGCTTCACGGAGACGGTTGAAAGCGAATCTCACGCTGGCGGCGTTTGCAGATGAAACCTCTCTTCTCGAAGCAGCTGTCGTCGTTCCATTTTCCGTCCTTGTACATTTCCACGCAGTCCTCTCGCACCCCGTCGTGTCCGCCGCCGTTCGGCTCGCCCTGAGCCCAGTTGGTGAAACCCAGGGCGCTCAGGTCAGTCCAGGCCCAGCCATCTGAAATGTACACACCATCCCATTTGCACACGTTCTTTACTGCTGACGTGAAAAATAATATGATCTTATTCATTCTCCATGAATCTCTGATCAACTCCTCCAAAATAACTTTTATAAATAAATTTGTTAAACTTTCCCAACCTCCATGTGCTTTAAAGTGACTCCCTGACTCCGCCCACATCTGTATCATTTCGTACTTTAATCTTACATCGCCCACATCTGCGTCTTACTTTAAAGCTTAAATTGGCTCCACCTACACCTGCATCACTCTTCCCACTTCAAAGAGTAAACAGATTCGGACTCCGCCCATGAATGCACCATTTCTACCACTTGTAAAAAATATAACTGACTCCGCCTACATCTGCAGCCCTCCTCCTATCTCAATGCGTAAATTGACTCCGCCCACATTTGCATCACTCCTCTTACTTCAAAGTGTAAACCGAGTCCACCTACATACGCATCACTTAATAAACCTTAAATTGACTCTGCCCACACAAACTTTCACTAACTTTCCCCGTGTTAGTATTTTTCCTTCCCTTTAACAAGGTGCATCTGGTTAAGCTGTTGGACAAATCTGTTGAGCTGAACTATCCCTTTAAGGCAGCGAGCAGCGTACATGAGACGTCCTTGGTGAGGCCGAGCCATAAATGATGGATTCCACTGTTGTTGGTTTTCGTGAGGAACTCCACCTCAGCTCTGCTGTGCACCGACGCCAAGTCGCTTCCTGGGATCTGCTGGCAGAAGTGTCGCGCCTCGGGCCAGGAGCGGCCCTGATTCTCGTTATATATGATGTAGCAGTAACTTCCGTACGCCTGCCAGAACGGCAAACACTCGCCGTCCCCTGGACGCGGGGTCGGAGGAGGCGGCTCTGGAGAAAGACAAATAATCTGATTTGTTGTGGGGTACGAGGAGTAAAACACTTCAGGGTGTGCAGTTCTGGGAAAAGGATCTACTTCAGAGTAGACGCAGTAACTCTGCTACATCACACCACCACCTCAACTGGTGTGGATTATTTTTATGGATCAGCCAGTAGGTTTACCATGTGAGATCTTGCAGAGGTACGGCTTGGCGACTTTGCAGTCCGTGTCATTCCACGTGCCCTGGATGAAGTGGGAACGGCCGTGCATGCTCACACAGCCCTCTCCTCCGTGATTGGTCGGCTCTCCTGGACCCCAGTGCGTGTAGAACACCGGCCAGCCGTCAGACCACCGGTACGTGCCATCGTCCTCCTGCAAACAGCGACGGCCATCTTTACCATGACCACAGCATCGGCTGGCACACCACTGTGTTTAATTTATACTAAAGACCTAAACACGGTGGCATTAGGTCACATGACCACCCTACTGCCACTCCCCTCTCTGTGCTGTGAAATAAACATATTTCTGTAGGTGTATTTTAGATATATTTAATTATGTTATTTACATTTATACCACAGCGCTGTTGCGTTCTCTAACCTACTTTATATCACTGCGCTCTTTCAGATATAGTAACACTTAACACTGTGTACACATCAGATTAGCAGACGGTGTGTGTACTTTGCGTCTGAGGCCGATCCATGTGTCCGCTTTGTTCTGCTGCAGCACTGCTGAGATGAAGGCCTGGTCATAGCTCATATCTACGCTGGCCAGGTTTCCTCCCTCCTTCACACACGCGGCCTGCGCCTCCTCCCACGACTTCGGCTCCGACACCAGCTTATAGCAGTTTTTATACCAGGAGATGTAGTCTGAGCGACAGGGGCTGCTCGTGGGAGGAGGAGGAGGAAGAGTGCTGGCTGTGGAAGCACGATCGTATCACAAAACAAAAAAAACATAGATGTGGCTTAAATAAACAAAGTAAATTAATAAAATAAACAAAAATAAATCAACAAAAAATACTCACATTTCTGCTTGTAGCACACCCAACTTCTTTTCTCGTCACACTTCTCGTCGTTCCAGCGACCCGTCACTAGGTGGCTATGAGTCATGGACGCACAGTGCTCCTAGAAAAGAAGCCATGGGTCAAAGGTCAACGTTAACAGCTTTAATCATCGGGTAACCCTACTTTGAATATTTCCTTTTTTGTAGCGAAGTTGTTCTTCGACAATACCACGTCCTGGAGCGTGACGCGCACAAGCCCGTCTGCCTCTGCTCGAGTGACTGCATTTCGGTGTGACACGTTTGCATCAGACTGATGAAAACGATATGCAATGCAACAGGGAACTACAGTTGCGAAGAAAGACCGCTTTTCACCGAGGAGATAAAGAGACGTAAGAGGTTGTGCTTTTCAGTGTGTAACGTTTTCTGCACGTCACTAATGGAACGCAATACCGCATTTCACACCTTTCGCAGGTACGACGGCTTTTCTGTCTAGCGTGCACACTGCTCCGCACTGTTATAAAGCACGAGCTCGTAACACGTCCATGCTGATCAAAGCTACTACATTTAGGCTAAAATGGGCATTGTGTACAGTTTTAAAAGGAAAACGTAAACTGTAAAACGTCACCTCGCCGTTGTTGTTGTTGGGTTCTTTATCAGCCCAGTTGGTGAACAGGACGGGACTCACTCCATCACTCCAGGCAAATTTCCCCTCGTGAAGCCGATCAGACAGCCCGATCCACGCCGCGTGGCTCACGTCCCTCAGATAACTAGCCACGAATTCTGCAGAGTGACATGGACACACGCAAAATGTAATACGATACACCGATACACTGCCGATGTGAAATGTGGCGCGTTCGCTGTACACATCCCTGTGAATGAGCTGTTACTATAGAAACCATAACCCTATTTAAACAATAAACCTGTGATTTGCGACTGTCCGAGCTGCCGTCAAAGAAAACAACCTCTAACCAATCAGCATTCAGAATTCGAGTGCTGTGATATTGTCTGATTTAAACATTAAACACAGTGGAGAAAGCCTGGGTGTGATGAAGGTATAGAGTGCGGCGGTTTAGTCATTCGTTACTTGCCGTTCTCGTCGATGTCGTCGATGACGGCGAGGTGTCCTTCCTGTTTTTTGCACCAGTCTCGCGCATAAGTCCAGTTGGCTCTTTCCTCATGGTGTGTATGACGTCCTCTGATAATGTAGCACTTGTTATGGAAACGCAGCCACCCTGAAAACAACAGCAGCAGCAAAAAAAAAACCCTTAAATGAACATCTGGAACATGGCATCCTGTTTTTGTAATTTTTCAAAAACGGCCTACAATAATAATGTGCTTCATGGATCACTTCTGTGACCAGATTAAAGGTAAATCTCAAAATCACGCCAAAAAAAATAACATTTGCACAAGTTTCCGTGTTCCAGGTTTTTGTAGCTGTGTTAAAACCTAAGGCACTTGTCAGTGACCCCTCAATTCGACTCGTTCCAAATCGCACCACCTGTTGCGTACACACATGCACCTCTCTTGTTAGCATGAAACGGCAGAAAACAAAGATGCTAATGCGCGCTGTGGACAGAAAACTAAATGACGGAAATGCATCACGATGTGATGTCGTAGAGGAAAATAATATTAACAGAGATTTCGCTTCGTCTGTAATATTGCAAGCTAGCTCGGTATACAATGCATTATTTTATTGCATCACCTACCCCTGTTAATTAAACCACAGGACTGGGGAGCACAAATTTATGATTTATGAATGAGTTGTGAACGTGCGGCAGAACGTTACCCTCAGGACAGTTCCCTTCCCAGGCAGGGGTAGGGGGCGGGGGAGTGTGGTGATCTCCCGGCAGCTTCTTACACACGTAGCCTGCGATGTCCCGGCCGCAGTTCACGTCGTTCCACGTGCCTTGGGTGAGTGAGCAAAAACATTATTAAAAAAAAGTTATTTTAATATTGGCAATCGGGCTTGCACCAAATAAGTAGAACATTTCACTAATGGAGATGCTTCAAAAGATTTCAGAGTAATTAAATTCACAAATAAAAAAAGCAAGCATAGGACCGCTGTCTCAGTCTTAACTTTCTCACAAAAAACTGAAAATCATCCTGATGGTAAAAGTTTCGATTGTGCTCATCGTACCTGGAGTTCTCTGCATCTGTATGCACTGTTCCTCGCCGTCAGCGTTATTGGGTTCTCCTGGTGCCCAGTGCACGTACGTCACCGGAGACCCGTCCACCCACCTGAGCACAGAAACACAGATATAACCTGTAGAACAGAAACCCAGACGACACCTGGAACACGCCGAGGAACTGAAACTGAAGGACACACGTACAAGTACTCTCCTCCTACGACTCCAAACATCCGCAAGCCGATCCACGCTGCAGCAACCTTTCCTGTTCCCACCTGCAGAGACACGCGTCACGTTAAAAGTGAGATTAAATTTAATGAATTAAAATAATTTTAAATATACTATTACTACAAATAATATTAATAACAGCAAATATTTTTTTAAATATGCTACATAAATTAGTATGTACACCTTTTTGCAAATACTATACATTAGAATTGCAATATTAATGCTTTTAAATCTTTTTTCTTTTCTCTAAATCTCTTTGTGAAACGAATGAAAGAATCTTATATAATATTTACGGATAATTATACTTAAAATAAACGACCTTTTTTATTGAGCACATTTTTAGCCAATGGACTTTACGTAGTAATAAATTGTGTGTTTTCTTTTGCTTGGCCGATTATTTTATCACCTAATTATTTTATTACATCTAATTTTTTTTTTTTTTTTTTTTTTTTTCCAGTCTTACGTCGGTGCAAATATAAGCAGCAATTTAACATGTTGTTGTTGTTTGCCTTCACGCTAATTGGGAAACTCTAAACTAAGAATCTCTTTTTTCATGTATTGTTTATAAAGTAAAATAAACCTTTTGATTTTGATAATTGTAACTGCATGCGCACGTAGTTTTCTGGTTTTTTTTTACACTGATAAAGATGCAGTTATTCAGTTTTATTCTGTTATTATTATTCTTCATTTTAAAGCATGTTCTTCTAACGCCAGTAAAATATCTACTACAGGAAGAAAGCAATTAATCGCATTCACATACTATATATTTCAGGTGAGATCTAATAATAATAACCAATAATAACAATGTTAAATATTAAAAACAGGGGCTTCTTAGTGGCCGAGATTGCCACAGCCGTCCATAGCCGGGGGTCAAGATAGCAAAATCAGCCGAATGTTCACTGGGTGGGAGGGGCATACGCTATCTCCCCTGTCAATCACAGTGACACTAGCCAATCGTGGCCATCTGTAAGCACGTGTATGCAGAAGAGGGCGCATAGCGCTTTCCTCCGAGTGTGTTACGAAACCGTGTGACGCAGCAGTTTGAGGATTTGGGGAAAATCGAGCACTCAATTGTGTCTAAAAAAAAAAAAAAAAAGATGTCTCTCTCTACACTTTACACTTAAACGCAGGTTGTGGTCCTACCATGGACACCACAAACGTCTGCTCCTGCTGGTCCAGGATGGAGACGAGAAGCGCTTTCTCAGTGTAGCACCTGGCCAGAGCTGTGTAGAAATCCACCATGTCCGTGTCGTTGTAGTAATAACAGATGCCGTTGTTCTTCCTCCAGCCGGGATTGTCTCCGCATTCAGGGGCTGCAAAGATGGCGGAGAGGATAATGTTGTTTAGCTATGGCTGCGAAACAGGGTGCTATATATCTATAGTGCTATTGAGTTCTCAAATCTGATTGGTCAGAGGGTTATCTTAATTCTGATTGGTCAGAGGCTGAGGTTTATGTAAGGAGTCTCCAGTTTCAGTGATCTACAAAGTCAGAGGTAAAATCTGTACATAAACATCTTCAGGACGAGGAGTTTACACATTGCACTTTCTCACTAACATGACTCTCTAACATTTTTTCATAAAGTAACTTCAAAGGAATGCAAAAATGACTGTTTATATCTGCTAAAACTGAAGAGAAAACAGGAGCTAATTTGCTTTTTCCCATAATGTTAAACGTAACTATAAGTGAATAAAAAGCATGCTGGTATAAAAAGAGGAATAAAACGCTGCACTCTTATTGGAAAATGATCATCTTCAGGATGGTAACATGACTCCATTCCGTGCTAGATTACGCCACATCACACCATCCCGTCACTGATGATGTCATAGCACACTGTTTGTGACTGTCAGTGATTACCTGGTACGGGTGAAGGAGGCACTGGGGGGGTGATGGGTGTTTTGCCCTTAGCGATCATGCACACCCAATCCAGATGAGCATCACAGGTGAGGTCGTTCCAGAAGGACGTGCCGTTCACCGTGGTAACCAACTCCACGCAATTCTCCCGCCCTCCGTGGTCATTCGGCTCGCCGTCACCCCAGTTAGTGTGAGTGACAGGCGAACCGTCGATCCAGTGATAACCTGCGATCACACGTTGCCGGGTTTTCAATTCAATTCACTTTTATTTCTTACCAATAGGCATTGGGTATATTATGTCTAGGATTTTAAAAGGAAACTCCACCATGAACGACTTGCATATTAATCTTCAACAATTGCATAAAGACTTATTTAGTTCCAACTTATTTCTTGCTCTACTTTCACTTCGGTTAACAGTTTCCTACATTACCCACAATACTGTGCTGATAGCTGTCCAAGGCAATGTATCCCTCGCCTCATGCCTACTCAGAGCGATTAGTCCTTTTCTCTCTCGCCTCCTCATCCATACACTCTGCTCAAACAGATCAGCTTCTAAAGCTTAAACTTTCACAATAGCGTCATCACATCCATCGTCAACTAGCTGAGCTGATTCTCACCGAGCATCATATATCTGCATTCCATTCTGAGACTCTGAGCAATGGCATCATCGTTTCCATTACTTCTACACTGGATGGCGCATTAATATGAACCTTGCTGGAAAACGGTGAGCGAGAAAAGAAGTTTTGTTTTGTGGATCTGACTATGCTAACATATCCATCATCCCATATGATTGAACTCAAATTTTTGTTTTCTATAAAACACTACTGTAAATGCTCTACTAATAGCATTAGTAGATGCTGTAAATGCTCTAAACATCACATAATAATATGTGATGGTTATGTTTAGGGTGTAAGGGTTATTGGTGAAGGTTGGATGTTGGGCGTAGGTTAATGTTGTACGGTAGGAAAGGTGGAGGAAGTGACGCACCTCCACTCATGGGGTCTTGGGTCAAACCAATCCACTGCGTCTTTCCTTTGGTGTAGGTGGCGATGAAGTTCTCCTCCTCCACGTTATGGATGCTGACAAGGTCGGCTCCTCGGGACAGACAGTCGTCGCGAGCTGCAGTCCAGCTTTTCTTGTTTGAATAATCCACCGTGAAGAGCTAATAATAATAATAAACATCATCAGGTAAACAATTGCTTGCATCAGTTAACTCCTAATGTGAAACAGCTAACATTAAGCTGGATTAGTATGACCTAAATAATGAACTTTTGTTAAGAAATATTATCCAGATATTGTTACACTCTATTGATCAAGATGCACTTCATCCTTCCCAGCATGCACTGGGGCGTAACGTTATCTCTCACCCTGTAGCACTGCCTGAAGTGCGGCTTTCCAGACCAACCATCAGCACAGCCAGCAATGGGGGGCGGAGTCGGGGCATGAGTGGGCGGGGAGATGCCGTTTCTAGGCGATTCGCAGACGAACGGATGGGAGTCAGCGCAGTCCTGGTTACTCCAGAAACCTGCAATAGGCTTCGTCGTCATGGTAACACAGTCGCCTTTGCTGTCATCTGAGTTAATCGATGAACAGACAGAAAATTTTCAAATTTACAAATGTTTTTATTCCACGCCATTTGTAATAGATTGCAGGCAAACGTCGTTAAACATTTGAATTCTATTTTCTGAGATTTTCCGGCTTTGAAATACTGTAATGAGCTGATTTTTAGCACGTTACCAGGATAGTCTCTGTCCCAGTGGGTGTAGAGGAGCGCAGCATTGTTGTCCCACTGATAATCCACTCCTCCTAGTTCACCCCTCGCTCTCAGACCGATCCACCAGTTACCCGAGTAACCGCTCAGAAACGCGGTGAAGTGGGCCTGCTCGTACCTGCAGTGCAGAAGGCCAGGAGAGAGCAGCATGCTCTCATATATAAGCTTTGTAAATGTAAATAAATAAAAATGTGCACTTCAGTTATGTTAAAAAAAAAAAAAAACACTCACACATCCATTATGTGAAGCAGAGTGCTGCTTTTACTCTCGCAAAAAGCCTTGGCCTCAGCACGGGTCATGGCCGTCTCCTCAAACCAGTAACAAGAGTACTCAAAAGCATCCCAGCCCTACACACACACACACACACACACACACACAGAGAGAGAGATAATTAAATGCTTGTTGAGTATATGGGGGAAAATGAAAGCAAACAAGTAATTAATTAAGTAAGTAAGTAAGTAAATAAATAAATAAATTGAAATTGTATCAGTCACACACCTGAAGGCAGCCGTACACTGTGGGTTTAATCGAGGGCAGAGGGTAATGGCCTTTAGGCATTTTACAGATGTAGGTGTTCAGTTCAGTGCAGGTTACATCGTTCCATCGACCCGTCTACAAAAAGAACAAAAGAGAACCGAGTCAGAACAAACAAAACTGAGTCAGAACGGAGTCAAAACAAAGAGAACCCACTCAAAACCAAATCAGAACAAGCAACACTGAATCAGAACTGAATTACATCTCACACAGAACCGAGTCAAAACAAACAAGATTTAGACATGACAAACAGAAATGAGTCAGAACTGAGTCACAACAGAGAGAACCCAGGCAGAAAATACAAAAAATGAGTCTAATGAAACAACATTGAGTCAGGACAAACATTACTGAGTAAATTCAAAAGTGAGTCAGAAGTGAGTCAAAACTGGGTCAGGACAAATTGTACCGAGTCAGAACAAACAGAACCAAGTCAGAACTGAGACATAAACAATAACGAGTCAGAACTGAGTCAGCACAAACAGGACCGAAGTCACAACTAACAGAAGAGAGACAGAAGATGAGGACTGCTGGGAAACATTCTCTTTCTTTCTTTCTTTCTTCTGTGATCACGTACCTGATGGTACATCTCCACGCAGTCCTCCTTAAAGCCCATGTGGTTGTTGGGTTCTCCAGGAGCCCAGTGTGTGAACATCACCTCGTGCTTGTCTGACCAGGTGAAGAAGCCTGAGAACTGCAGATCGTTCAGTCCGATCCAAACGTCACTGGTGGCTGCAGAACGACGGAGAACGAGTGTTAGACGTGTGCCACAGCAGTCTGCATTCACTCTGTCGGTTCTCATCACTTTATTTCATTTACACACACATTTTTGTGAAACTCGGTATCAGCAGTCAGGACAAAAGTAATGGCGCCCACATAATGTACCAGTCATCCCAACCCTTCCTCTATTCTCCCCCCTTTGTTCCTGATCTGTCCGTACCCAGGTAGAGGTAGCTCTCCAGCCAGCTCTGCTCCGTCAGGGACATGATGGAGACGAGCTCGGCGCCGTGCCTCCTGCATGCAGACTGAGCCTCGTGCCATGTCCTTTTCTCCATGAAGGGTTTATAGCAGAACTCGCCAAATTCGTACCAGTCGTTTCCTGAACATCTGAGTTCTGAACAGGAGAACACACACATACACACACACACACACACACACTCAGGTTATGATGGAGGATGCCAAAATCAATAACTTACCAAAAAAAAAATTTCTAAATAAGTTAAGTCACACCTCCATCAGCAAACTGGTAGGATACAGAGTAAGCTCCACTGTATCTGAAGAATGGAGAAAAATGCATGAGGAAATGATGACACGAGGAACGTCTGCAGCTTTAATTTCACAGAACATCTCTACACTTTTACCCTAATAAACTGTGCAAAGATCTCCCAGCAGGCAGAGGGGAAAAAATGTATTTTAGCGCATAACAAGAAACATAAACC
>JAQQZR010000011.1:21096033-21113899 GCA_030068235.1 Notoglanidium macrostoma
CTGAAACTGAAAACCAGAATTGCACAAGTCGAGCGCTCGTCACGCTTCATGGCAGTTTGTAAACAACCTCACACGGATATGATTCTCTGTGCTTTAAATACATGAAATAAATATAAATACGCAGGTCAAACTCAATTGCAGATATGATGCCCGATGGCAATAACGATAAATATGCTATAGAATTAAAAAAAAAAGGCATTCAATGTAACGGTGTGATTCAATATATAAACTGAGAAAAAAACCCAGATATCATTGTTAGCTCACATATAAATACATATTTAAATGCATTCCAAAAAGCACAGGCTTAAAACTTTATAGATAAAAACAAACTACGTTACAGCTATATGGAAAACCATAAACACAAAATTTCCTTATGCACACAGTTTGCAGGTGAAAATCAGAATCAGCACTATGACCCCCCCCCTTCTTAACATGTTGACATGTCAGTTTAACATTCAGACAAAAATATACTCCTGCTTCTAGTCTAGGAAAGATAAACTGACTCACAGATATGGACCGAGACGCATCGTACAAACAGCAGTGCATTAAAATGGCTCGGCGCAGGTCCTTCGCATGATGGGAGCGAGATGGCCGCGTCGTCACATCAGCTAGCAAGGTCGTTCAAGTTTACTTGGCTTTGCTTCGTTTAACGTGAACTATTGTCTAGATTATGCCTGTTAGTTGACTTTAACCAAAAGCAGCCATTTGTCATTATAACAGTTAATCACAAATCTTGTATGAAATAAAATGATTGTGTTTAGCATGCTACCTGGTTTTTATACGTCAAACTATGATTGAAGCTTCATAGTCTTTATAGCAACATGAGAAAACTGATAGGAGGAAGAGTTCATACAGGAAAAGAAAAACAAACAAAAAACAAAAGTTCAGAAGAAATCTATCAGCTTGACCTGAAATCAAACTGCTGCTGCGGAGTGTGGTGTTGCTGTAATTTAATTGTGTAGAGTGTGTTTAAGTGTAGAGATCACCTTGCGGCGCTCTGTGCAGAGTGTGTTGTGTGTGTGGTATTTAGGAGAGGTGTGTATTTAAAGAGTGTGATATGCGTATGGATGTTGAGACAAAGTTAGTGCTGTTTGTGGAGTGCATTGGTGTTAAGGTGAGTTGTGATGCTCTGTGTGTGTGCGTGTCTGCGTACGCGTCTCCAAGCGTGTCACTACATGCAGTCCACCACATTGCTTGAACCCTGACCCACGTCTCGAATCTTACTGATGTGCGTGGCGCAGACGGCCACGCCCGCTCCGGCCCTGCAGTGAGACACCGAGCCCACCAACTCCCACCTGCACGCGCACACACAAAAACACATGTACAATAGTTCACCAAAACACAGGCAGTTAGGCAAATAGGAAGGCTGACAGACAAAGAGAGGGAGACCGACAGGAAAGCTGGCTGACAGACAGAAACACAGACAGGAAGGCAGTCAGACTGACACAAGAAGGTAAACAATAGACAAGCATACAGAAAGGCAGACAGAAATGCAAACAAACAGACAGGCAGTCAAACATACAGTTAGACAGACAGACAGACAGACAGGAAAGCAGACAAGCAGCCATACAAGAAGTTAAACAGACAGAAAGAGAGGCACGCGGACACATGGGCAGACCGCTAGAGACAGGAAGGTAGGATGACAGACAGTCAAGAAGGCCAAAAAGCAGACAAACAAGCTGAAAGACAGACAGAGAGGTAGACAGCCAGGCAACCGGGGAAACAGACAAATAGGCAGACCGATAGACAGACAGAAAGACAAGCAGGTGCAATCAGGAAGGTAAACAAACAAATAGACAGGCAGGTCTAGGCAGACAGATGAACAGGCAGAATAAACAAAAGCAGGCAGACATACAGGAAGATTGATGGATGGATGGATGACCACAGATAGCTATGAGACAGCAAAGAGATAAATGTTTGGAAAGATGGGTGTCTGGTGGATGTAGGGATGGGTGTACAGATGGATGGGTGTACAGATGGATGGATATACAGATGGATGGATGGATGTACGGATGGATGGGGGTACGGATGGATGGATGTATGTACGGATGTACGGATGGATGGATGGATGTACGGATGTACGGATGGATGGGGGTACGGATGGATGGATGGCTGTACGGATGGGTGGGTATGCGGATGCATGGGGGTACGGATGGATGGATGGCTG
This sequence comes from Notoglanidium macrostoma, assembly GCA_030068235.1. Taxonomy (NCBI): domain Eukaryota; kingdom Metazoa; phylum Chordata; class Actinopteri; order Siluriformes; family Auchenoglanididae; genus Notoglanidium; species Notoglanidium macrostoma. Next base: position 21,098,201 of record JAQQZR010000011.1, read on the forward strand.
TACGGATGGGTGGGTATGCGGATGCATGGGGGTACGGATGGAAGGATGGATGTACAGATGGATGTGCGGCTGGATGTGCGGATGGATTGATGGGTGTACAGATGGATGGAAGGATGGACGGATGGAAGGATGGACGTACGGATTTACAGATGGATTAATGTACGGAGGATGGATGGCTGATGGATGAATTGATGCCTACAGATGGCAGATACAGATGAATGTTTGGACAGATAGGATGGTTATATATAGATAGAATGGCTGTAGGGTGGATGGATGGAGGGATGGATGGATGTAAATGCTACCTTAACATTTAAAACCTCTGTGCAGCCCTCAGACTTCTCACCTGTTCATGCGTGGCTCAAACGCCTCCACCGTGTTCAGGTAAATGTTTCCGTTGTGCCCGCCCACAGCAAAGACCCGCCCCATCACCGTAGCAACACCGACTCCGCCCCTGGGCGTGGTGAGCTCAGCGACGTATTCCCAGCAGTTCATCCTGGGATCGAAGCGTTCCACTGAACTCAGCGGAGAGTTATCGTCAAACCCACCTGAACACACACACACACAGATTTCTGAGTAGATCTACAGTTATATGTAAAGCTATCAGTTATATATACTGTATATATAGCTTTTAGGTATATACAGTATATATATATATATATATATATATATATATATATATATCTACCATGTAGTACAATTACCGACTGTAGCCCCACAGTTGTGCTGTACAAGTAAGTGTAAGTATTGGCTCCCCTCCACCCCAACCATGGCAGCATGCTGAGGTTTGAAACATTACATACATTTACTGCGCTGTCACACAAACAATGGTGCATCTTTTTTCCTCTGAACAGTGTGTATCATCCGATTTAATCAGTGCTCACGTTAGCTAGATATATCTGGTTAGCAGACTGTTTCTCAATACTGGGATTTGTGCCCATACCTGATACACTCACACCAGCACCGTACACACCATCACGTCATAACATGAGGCAGTCCTTAGCCCATTTATTTACTTATTTATTTATTCCTTCACTCATTCATTATCATAAAACTAATACTTACCAACTGCAATACTGTCAGTGGAAAGAAAAATACCATAGAGTTCCAAGCATTTCTTTTCAATTCACATTGTGTACTTAACCCATATTATATAATAGACTGCAGTTCTGATTAAAATAAATAATAAACAGTGTCTGGGATTTAGCCTCCTGACATAAAAGATCTGCAGCAAGTTCCCCAAGAATGCTAGAACATACCAGTCAGTTTACTTAGTACCAGGGTTCTCTATTTGAGCTGCTTAATTTTGTCACAGTGGTGAAAATCACATCAACATTATTTATGCACCAATATATAGGCAGACTGTAAGTGTATGTATTTAATCTAAATAACATCCATAATATTAAAAGAGTTGTAGTAAGTTCACAAAGAATAGATCAGTACTGAGGGGTGTGTGTGTGTGTGTGTGTGTGTGTGTGTGAGCGCACTTCTGTTTCTGAGGTTCAGTGTAGTGTAAGGATGGAGTTCCCTTCAATTATATCAATTATATGACCCATCTGAGCTAAAGTTCAACATTCAGATCAAGTCTATAAACATGAGCGAGTCATGTGTTAATCCTACGGCTCAGTCACTTATTCACAAACTTGCACTTCTCACCTTTCTCCTTTTCTCTCTGTCTTCTCATGCAACTTGCTTATCAAAGGTCAGATGTTTTAAAACCGGTTCGTGTTAGATAGCGGTCATAAAAGAGAATAACTCGTGTCAGCCTTTATTACTTCCTGCTTCACAAGCAGGGGTCTTTAGTCTGAAACTAACTTCCTGGTGCTTTACTCTTCCTCCATACCTACAACATAGAGGCAGCCGTTCAGTTCGCTCACGCCGTTTCCCGCGCGCCTCTGCCCCATCTCTCGCACGTCGCTCCATTTGTTGAGGTGTGGGTCGAAGCGCTCGACGCTCGACAAGGAGGCTACACCATCGTTCCCTCCTACCGCATACACGTAGCTCTGATAGCAAGGACAAATGTATATTAAAAACACTTACAGATTCAAAACCCTGTGGAAAGGATACCCATGATGCATCGCTCTCACCCCTAAAGCGACAGAGCCCACTCCTCCTCTAGGGGTGTTCATGGGGGAGACGGCACTCCAGCGGTCCGCCTCGATATCGTAACGCTCCACATCGCTGAAGCACGAGTTATCATCCAGGCCTCCTATAGCGTAGATTGGACCTCCAAGTGTGGCCAGAGCAATACCCCTCCTACACACACCCACGCACGCACGCACCCAGGCTTGTTCAACCAGAACGCAAGATAAATCTACAGAAAGGAGAGAAACATCTTGACAAGTGTCTGAGACCTTTTAGTGTTCATGGAGGCCTTCATCATCCACTTGTTGGTCAACGGATCGAACATCTCCATGTTCCCCAGGTGTTCGCTGCCATCATGGCCGCCCACTGCGTACACCTTCCCTGTGGACACATCCGGTTTTTCAGTCATCGGCTTTCATTTGCTCCTGACCTTCAATACTGATTTTTTACTGACTCTCTCTCTCTCCTTGTACCTCTCCGTCTACCTCTTTCTATCTGTCTACGTCTTGCTATCTGCCTCACTCTCTCTGACTTACTGTCTGTCTCTATCTGTACCTGTCTCAATCTCTTTTCTTCCCTGTGTCTGTCTCCGTCTTCCTGTTTTGCTGTCTCTCTCTCTCTCTCCCCGTCTCCCTCTGTGTCTGCTTTCATGTCTCGCTCTCTCGGTCTCCCTGTCTGTTACTCTATTGCCCTTTCCATCTCTCTCCCTCTCTCTCCCCTTCCCTCACTCTGTCCCCTTGTCTCTTTCCATCTCCCAGTCCCCTTATCTCTCACTCAGTCTCTCTCTTTTTCTCACCGTCTCTCTCCCTCTTTTTCTGTCTTCGTGCCTCTCTCTGACTGTCCCCTTTTGTCTCTTGCTCATTCTCTCTTTTTTTTGTCTTCCTGCCTTTCCATCTCTCTTAAGGTCTCCTTACTCTCATCTTTTCCCCTGTCTCACTGTCTCTCATGCTCTTTTTGTCTCCCTGTCACTCTCTGACTGTCCCCTTGTCTCTCATTCTTTCTCCCTGCATCTCAGTGTCTCTCTCTCTATTTCTGTCTCCTTCTCTCTCCGACTGTCCCCTTGTCTCACACTCTGTCCATCATTCTTTCTCCCTACATCTACCGGTCTCACTGTGTCTCTCTGATTGCTCTCTCTCTCTCTCCCCATGTGTCTCTCTCTCCCGCCTTCTCCCTGTCTCACCTCCAACAGAGATGACTCCCACGTGTCTGCGCCTGCTGTTCATCTCAGGGCCGAAAAACCAGCTGTTCTTGCTGATGGAGTAGCACTCAATGCTGCGGAACGGATCTCCGGAACCGCCACGTCCCCCCACGCAGAACAGCACACCTGCACGAGGTCAAAGGTCAACAGCAATCTTTAGACTGCAAGCTGAAATGCTGCAGAAGTCTACATATGTTCCCCCAGCGTGAGTGCTTGCTCTGACCCGCTGTGTGTTTGCGCGGCGTGGTGCGGATCGAGTACTCAAAGTCAGGCACGCTCTTGTTGCTGAGGTGCAGGTGGTAGTTCCTGGCCTCGTCCAGCAGGTCCCGGCAGCTCAGGTCGGCCTTGATCATCTCCTCTTTAGCCACGGTGCCCGTCAGGAAGCCCACGGGGAGCAGAGGAAGGCGCACCTGCAATACCCCAACACAATGGTTCAATGTCATGCTGTTATAGGAAATTAATCATCGACAGGGTCAAGTTAGTGCCTGTTCTCACTTTCTCTGAGAAAAAAAAAATGCAGTTTGTCATGTTACTCGGAACACACAATGTGCAAACTCCTGAAGATGTCAAAAAAACCTACAGCGTGACTTCTGAGAGTTACAAAGCTCGGACACTGAAGACTCCTTCCATAAACGCTAAATAAATGTCTCTTTACAGAAAACGTCACCGTACCAGCGATACGTGTTTTTTAATCTGTTTATGCGACGCATCCGCTGTACAAGTCCTTCTGAACGAGCTGTTGCTATAGAAACGCTAACCTTTTAGCGGTGCTACTGGCAGAGGTGCTGTTAGAGATAACTGATCACCATCTTTTGACCAATCAGAACTGAGATTTCACCTTTTTTACTCCACGCTGGAGTAAACACGGTACCTGAGACATGATCTGGTGGAGCCAGTGCTCGTGGTGCTGTGGATTAGCTTTGAGCCACTTGATGGCTGCTTCGTACACCTGCGTCTCAGAGTGGATGTTGAGGTCGCTGGAGCTGAGCAGCGTCTTGAGGTGTTGCGGCGAGACGCGTGTGAAGTCGTCGCTCTCCAGCACCTGGCCGAAGTGCTCGCAGGCGTAGCGGTCGGCCATGTCCATCAGGTCCACGCGATGGTGGCTCTCGGCGAAGGTACGCACGGCGAGGCAGTTGGACGGGTGGAAGTGGGCCTTCATGTATTCGCAACAGGCCCGCGCCACCAGCTCCACCTGCAGGATGCAGGCGGCGTAGAGCAGCGGCTGGACGTTCTCCACCGTCAGCTTCAGACGTGACGAGTAAGCGAAACGCACCAGGTCCTGGATGGCGTCGCCGTCGAAGTCGCGGATCTCGATCAGCTCCTGCTTGGCCTCGGCCATGTCCGAGAGGAACATGGCACGGAAGTACGGCACCACGCAGGCCAGCACCAGCTTGTGGCAAGGGATCAGCTTGGTGCCCACCTTCAGGGAAACAGACAGCAGGAAATGTGAAGCGACGAAGAACACAATATTCTGATAACACTGTTCTGATAATACTTCTCATTCATTAATAAATAGAACAATACAAAAAAAAAGGCAACTGTACACCTCAGTATTTATGTGGATACGAACGGATTTATTTGTAAATCGTTTGTACGAGGGTTTAGTAGACGCCCTTATCCGGAGCGACTTGTAGTAGTGCACATCTACATCCCCATGCCAGATCACTAGGTCGCTAGTGGCGTGATGCAGCCGGTACCTTTAGCGTGACGTCGCAGAGTTCTCCGTTCTCGTAGAACTGTCGCAACGAGTTGTGAAAATCCTTCCAGGCTTCGTGAGCCTCGAAAACGAACGAGCCGTCGGCCGCGCACTCTGCCTCGGGCGACCGTGACGCACACTTCGTCCTGAGCTGCTTGTGCTGCTTCACGTTCTCCGCCGCCGTGTCACCCGGTGCCATGGTCACTCTCTCACACACACACACGTACACACACGCGCGCACTCACACACGCGCACCTGCAGAGTGACAGAGGGAAAGTCTGAGGTAATATTCAAATCAGGTAAAAGATGCAAAAGGTTCGCTCAGATACATACACAAGGAAAAGTAATGGCACCCCAGTAGCTTTCCGTGGCGAGTGAACAGAACTTAGGCTGCCTTGGACATCAGCAAACCTTTAGCACAATGCATCACCGTAACACCCACCTAAGCCCCGCCTACCAAAATCTGGAGTTACACATTTAGTCTAAATCGCTCTTTATTTTTTAAATTTTAATTTCAGATCATGTGGCTTAACAGAGCCTTATTTCTGGAGCAAATACAGGAGGAGCTACTTCATAGTTTTCTTTTTTTTCCCAAAATAAATAAATAAATAGAACAGCCCTGATTAGAACTAAAACTTCAAGTGTTAACTTTTTTACAGGATATCTTCTTTATTTTCGGCGCTCAGTATCCGCATCAGAATAATCAGGCTCGTTTTTTTTCGTTTTTTTTTTATAAACGGTCATCCTCATTAAAACACAATAATAAAATAAAATAACTCCCACTAAAGCTAGCGTTCACGTCGCAGTTATCACCAAACGGGCACGAAATGCTAAAAAAAAGCAGTAAACTAAATGCTGTTAGTAAAATTACCCAAGTCATGAGTACTATTTTATTTGACTTACATATAGCTATTTTATTATTATATTTAATAACATTTCATCTTTAAGAGAATTTGTCACTGCTTGTTTATTATTTCACTGTTTGAGCTGCACTGTAATAAGAATGTGCATAATGTTCATTTTTAATAAGATGGTTAGTAAATATCGTTATTTCAACTTTTTTGTTTTTTCATTTACATTTATATTTCTACTTCTTCTTACATCTTTATTTTATTTGCACTGGATTTAAATTAACTTGGTAATTTGCATTTGCACATGCAACGATTTAAAGAATACTTCTATGTTTATTTTGTCACTAGCCGAGTATGTTTTTATCGAAATATTTTCCTGACTATATTAATCGCTATTCTTCACTGGTTCTTCTTCTTATTATTATTATTGCTCCAAAACGGTTTGGTGTTTGAGGTCCAGACTTCAGAAATCTTTAATTCCTCAATCAGCACAACCATTTCCTTCCTCTCTTTTCTGTGTGTGTGTGTGTGTGTGTGTGTGTGTGTGTGTGTGCGTTTATGTAATACATTTCAGATTAATCTCGACAATACAGCTCGTGTCATCCTGAATCGAGCGAGATTTCCATCGCTGCCTTGTTTTGAATTGGCACACATCAGCGGTGGGAAAGTTCTCCCGGTGCCCACGCAGACCCGAGAGAACTTTAACTCCGGCCGCATCTGAACGGCCTCTCTGTAGCGCGCTCACCTCATCAACATGCACTCAGCAGCGTGTGTGAGGACCGGCCCCGATTTTCTCAGCGAGACCCATCAAAGGCCTTTTGTTTCTCTTGCCAAGTCTCGGTCAGAGGGCGCTCTCGCTCATCCTCATCCCTCGCGGTCCATCATCACGCTGCTGATAAATGGAGAACAGAGCGACATAAACACGTCTATTTCACGGTCCCACCTTTGAAAAGCAACATCTCAGATTATTTTGTCCCACTGTAATTACATTTTAATTAAGTATGACCCATTTTGTCCATTTCTAGGTACATATAATGTTAGAAGCAAGTTTGTTCCTGTTCTCACTTACGTTACAGCAGTTTTCTTCATGTCCCTGAGAAACCACAAAGCGCAAACTCTTCTTTCCTGGAAAAGGCGGAAGAATAACAGTTACAGCTGTACCTCGGAGACTCCTCCCATAAATTCAGGTCCCGTTACTATAGAAACACTCACCTCAGATTCAGAACTAACGCATTCATTAATTAAGTGATTAACTGACCAATCAGAATTGAGAATTCAATAATGTTTGGAATCAGTTATTAAAGCGTAAAGAGGAAGAGGTTCACCACAGTGTGTCGCCTGAAATGTGCTAAATAACTAAATAAATTACCATTATTAGTATTATGTATTAACTAGTGTTTATTTTATGACCCATATCTGCTAAAATACCGCATAAACAACGTTTATGTGCTGTCCTGACAAAAACACGCTCTGTCACAGATCGTAAAAATGCACATTTTGTAAAATAAACCCTCTAAAACAAACATTTCGTCCTCAGTTTATCCAGTTAGCATTAGCATTAACGTTCTAACGCTGCACTCGGTGGGCACGAGACATTCTAACACGTTCGTCCTCCAAAAACCGGAAACGGAAACATTTATAACACAACGGCGCTTATCATATTACATAAACAGAAATTATGTATTCGTAGTGGTATTAAAAAAAGGCGATGTAGACTGTAAAATTCAGTGTTTTACCTGTTCACGAGTCAAACGCAGTCAGACTGTGCGCTCGGGTTTGACGACTAGGCGGTCTGTTTGTTGTCAGACGCTTGACCGCAAAGGATTCTGGGAAATGGCGTTCACACACTAAAGCGCCTTGGTTTCATACCATGTTAAATACGATCAACAAATTAAAAATTATTAAATAAAATATAAAAAAAAATATATCGGAGAAGGTAGAAATAACGCTTTAAATTAATTTTTATACCACAGTGCTGGACTGATTGATTCCTTTTTATATGATTCATTTATTTCCATGTGCTTTTTATACAAATGATGATACAAAATTTTTATTTTTTTTACACGATTCCTTTATTTTGTAAAAATGTGCTTTTTACACATGCTAGATTTATTTATTAATTGAACACGATTGATTTATTTTGCATTCCCCTCCAAAGGATTCATTTTTACATGATTCATTTATTTCTCTTGACCTTAAAACATGATTAAATTTTAACACATACCATCTTTTACTGCTATACCAAAGTATCACCCTGGGCATGTGGACGTCATCATAGCCATAATAACCAATAATCTGTGAAGTTTAAGCTGTAACAAGCAGTGCATGGAGAATGCATGACGCATTCCTTTTGGCGTGGCGAGACATATAAATTAATTCTTTCTCCGTTTCAACACCTTGAAAATATCGAAAACCTCTTTACGATTTAAATTTTACTACATCTTACAATAGTGGCCTTGTGGTCTACAACGTCGACGCCCTCCAGTGGACACCTAAGTCTCTGCACCCAGATGATTGAAAAAGCCATTATATCTCGTCACAGGCGGTGGCGCTATACCTGAATGTCTCTCTGGGTACCTGGATATCATAACAACCATCATAACCAATAAACTATAAAGTTTAAGTCGTATGAAGCAATCCATGGAGAATTTATGATGCATTCCTGTTTGCGTGGAGACATAAATTAATTGTTTCACCATTTCAACACCTTAGAAGTTATCAAAAATCCCTTAGCGATTTAAAATCAGCAACATCTTCCCATCATGCGTACCAAATCTGACATGAATCTGATGAACCATCAAGGAAGAGCATGTTAAAATGTAACACGTGTCAAAAAGGCACAAAATCCAAATACCTCACTTCCTGTTGGGCGGGGCTAATGCAATGTACAAATTTACATTACATATTTGTTAATCTTTGGAAGACTCACATGCCTACCGAATTTGGAGTGTGCACGTGAAACTATACGGCAGGTACACGACTCTGTGATGCTATAGAGTCACATCCAGGGCCAAGCCTCCGTCCCTGAGTAACTGTCACAAGCACTAATGTGTGGGGCAAATTTCATATCTCATTCGTTTGCCCTTATAGTGGAAAAAATGTGATGAGGTGCCCTAATATAGAGAAAAACGTAATGACATAACCTCCAGGGTGCTGCGTGAGATAATCCATGATGAAGTGGCTCCTAGGGGGTCATTAAGTGTGAGAAAACATGACGAAGTGAGCTTTAGGGTGCCTTTCCTGTGAAAAATATGTGATGCAGTGAACCATAGTATCCCCTACATGCAAGAAAGCATGATACAGCGCCCCCTATGGTGCGGATACATGTGAGAAAATACAATGAAGGGTGCTCTTGCCCTTTTTATTTTTCCACCCCTGCCCTGCCCCTCAGACAGCCCCTGCACGTGTGTAATAAATGCCATGACAACCATTAAGATCCCTTTCTCAGTGTTTAATGTGCAGTACATCTAAATCTGGACTAATACAATAACATACTTAAAAAAAAAATAATCCAGTTACAATCCTAAAACGATGAACGTGGCATAAAGAAAATCGCTTAATAAAACTGAACGGTAGAAAGTTGATAAAATAAGTAATGCAGAATATGTTACACTCTGAGAAACACCCTGCAGAGGAAATAAAGCTCTCCGTCTCGTGGTGTTAAAGGAAAATAATCAACAACAGGGCGGCGTGATGGAGCGACGTCACTGTTAGCGTCATGTAAGTGATTATTTTCCTGTAACAGCACGATCCAAAGTGTTTCATTATTATTTTTTATATCCACATTATATACGGTTTTCTGCATTGACTTGGACCTGACTCGGATTTAGCACCATTTGGACTCAGATTTAGAGGCCGGTCGTGTTAAATAACGGCTTGTTTTTGTCTGAGAGTTTGTAAAAATAGAAGACGGAGGAATTCCTTCTTCTAGAAAACAGCGTAATCACGGGCATATTGCACAAACGAATCAGGATCGTAAAGAAGTAAAGATCTGAAACAGATTTAATGCCTCGATCTTGACTCATTTGGACTCAGATCGGTCTGGACGCGGTTACTCAGCTAGTCCTGGTCTTGGATATGGAGTCAGTCTTGACTACAATTTTTAGTTAAATGATGAACAACTTAGATTTTATCCATTTAAATTTACATTTAACGTTGAACATTTTGAGCAAAAGTGGCGCTTGATTGGGTGAACGCAGGATAAGACCCAACTACCTGCTGAAAACTCTAAACAACAATAAAACTTTATTTTTTTTGGCTGGTAGATAAACTTGTTTCACATGTTTAGCACAAAATCAGCTCCATCGATGTGAGCCAGGCTTAAAGTCCTACAGTGCTCCTCAAAGTAGTAGAACTGAAAAAACAACAACAACAACAACAACAACAACAACGCACAACTATAAACAGTACATGAAAACTCCACGAGTTCCGCCGGGCCACTGGGAGAGTTTTACAAGTCCGCGACTGACACGTCGGGTTGCTCGGCGTTCCCATGAGATTCACAGGAAGGGTCGCTCTCGAAGGCGGGGTTGGGTTCTCCTTTAGGGCCGTTTTCTTCAGGCTGGTCTTTTTCCTCAGACGTCATAGCATGTTTCTTCCTCAACGTCCTCTTGTAAATCTGATAAGCTGTAAATGAAAAATGTTCCCTCGGTTTAGTCACATTACGGACACATTTGTTTTCTGCGTCCCGAGCGGGGCCACGTAGAAACCGAACCAAAGCGCAAATGAAGCAAAATCAGTTTCGTTCTTTAATTAACCATCCATTTTAAAGAATACTCCAGAAGCCTTCCAAGTTGAACGCCTGATCCCGGACTCTTTAACAATCCCGTACACCAGCATCGGGTTGTACGGTTGTAATACTGTACGTTTTTTTCACACCTACCTATGATGAGCAGCAGCCCCGTCAGCAGCTGGAAACAGCTGTACATGAGAGGAAGTGAGATGACCTGCGACAGCAGATGTGGAGGGAAGAAAAGCTGCAGGACCGTACCACAGATCTGCGTGTTCTGAGCTCCCGTCTCCATTGCGATGGTCCTGCATCTGGAACAGCGAGTTCAGATGCCTTTTGTTTACAATTTATAATAATATGTAAATGTTTGCCAGTTCCGTAATATTAAACAGAAGTACTGTATTTCTGTACAGCAGTGAATCACCTACATTAATTGGCTCCTTTGAGAAAATATATCAATAGCTATACAATTCCCAATGTTTGTGCTGCCTTGTATTTATTGTCCTGTTAGTGTTACCTCAGTTTAACACTATGAAGCTGGCCGTTATTCCATCGTCAACAATAAAACCTTAATGCATTTAATTATAAAGCCATAAATATCGCACACGTGTGAAAATAACACGCGGGATTCACTCGTTTTTTTCCATGCCTGTTTTACTTTCTTGTTTAATTTAATGTTCATTTGCTTTCACATTTGATTCGCCACACCACTGATTCGTTTTTACGTTTGACTCTGCGCATAATCGATATATTTCACAAACGATTCCTTTCATTTCACACGTGATTCGCAACGGAGTCACGATTTGTAACATATTTCACACGATTCTTCAGATGATTCATTTATTTATACATGCGATTCTTCAAACCTAATTTACTTTCGTGCGCTTCTTTACACGAGTCGTTCATTTCCGCACGCGTCTCTTTACACGATTCGTTTATTTTCACATTTCATGTGATTCTTCGCACAATTCATCCATTTTTCACATGTGATTCCTTACATGATTCATTCATTTTCACATTAATTATTCAACTCTAGGACACGTGGCGTTCACGGCATATTATTCACATTATGTCACGTGTGTTCACGTGTGATTTCAATGAGTAATATATTGAATTGCTTGTTCACAATATGAAATTGTTAGTGCTTCTGTAAGGGATGCGGACTTTGTTTGTCCGGCCACTGCCTCCGTTATAACGCACACCTACATCGCCTGCTCACATGGTGACATTCTGGGAGATCGAAGCTCCTTCTATTACGTTATCCCATGTCTCATGCTGACGTATTAGGAAATTCAAGCGCATTTGGATGGACTTTAATCCAGAGTACTCAGGAACTTATTTCCTGACAAACTGAGTTCTCCAACACTATGAAATTGTTTGTGTTCTGTTGTTAGACTACGTCCTGTTTCCTCTGTTGCTATAATTATGTAGTTATTATTTATTTCCCGGGTCTGATAAGGCAATAAGGCTTTAGCGGATAAGCTGAGATCATATCTAGAAAAGCTGATCACTTCCTTATTGCATGATTTATATAAGAGCTAAACAAAAAGGTCAGTATGATGTGACCTAAATTCCCAAGACCTGCAGAAATGCACCGCTCCGTTCAGTCCCGCGTGTGATTATTATGTGATTTTAAGCTCTTTCTTGTTTCTCCGATCTCACAGTTCATTGATTACGACATTTCCGAGCCTTGTTTTGTAAATTTCTTAAAGACAGGTTTGGCTGGCTTTTGTTTTAGACCCTGGTCTGTTTGTTTTCTTGACTGAGAAATTCAGAAATGCCTGAATAAAAAACACTGGAAAAAAAAAAAAAAAAAAAAAAAAAAAAGGCTAATAATGCCCTGTGGCTATGAGTGAGTCCTGAAAGGGCCATGAAAATAATTTTTTTTTATTTTATTGAATTATTGACATGAATCATGAGATACTAAATTGAGATCATGAAATCATAAAGCATGTCCACGATTTACTCTCCTCACGCCCTCGGGTTCTGCATTTCGAGCTTAAAATTCCGCCATTTTGGTTCCCTGTGTTCTCTCCTCTAAAGAGAAAATGCCTCCATTAAGGGTCACTTGATCGTCTGTCTAGAAGAACCCTTCCAAAGATTCTACATAAAATCTAAAGCAGAAGGGTTTCCAAGCTAGAACTCCTTTTAGGAAAGTCAGAACCATTTTTTCCAAGAATAACACTCCAGATCATTTTGAACATATTTCAATTAGTACAATTGCCTTGAAATTGGTTTTGAATACTATATTTTATTAATAACCTCATATTAAGGAACATTAGATACATTTATCCAGATAAATCCTGTATATGGGCATGTCCAGGTGGGCAAAAAATGAAAAGTTGCTTTACTGGCTATTCTAAATCTGTTTGTAAATGAATGCATAGCAACCAGATAGTCATATTTATTTATAGGTTACATGACATAACATTACATAAACATAACATTAAATGTAACTAAAAACAGATGACGCTTTGTCATTTTAAAATGATGCGTTGTTCTTCTATGAATAAAAAATTGTAGTCTTTGGAAAATTCAACAAGCTGCAAGAAGCCACGGTTCCGGTGAATCTTTCACTTAGACTTTCTCCTTTTGGCTTTTCCTCTCGACCCTGACATCTGCTGACACGGTGGTTAACTTTTAGCTGCAGGTTCATTGATTCCCTCGGCGTTCTCAGCAACCTGTGCTTTGTACAGCGTGGCTAAAAAGTTCAAAATGTCTCAATTCTTTACTTCTAGTTAATGAATATTAATAACTAGTGGGCGGGGTCTAGAGGTGAGTCGAAGAGGCAGAAAAGCGCGTCCTGTAACAATGTGTTAAAAATATAGAGGCAGTAAAAATAACTACTACACAAATGCGTAAAATAATAAGCTAACAGGACTGTTTAATGTAGTTCCTGTAAGTCAGTGGCTCTGTAGTGCTCAGTATTATATGAATGAATAAGGATTCATATCACCTACTACATTTAAAGCTAGTGAAGTATCTTAGGAATGTGCACAAACCACAACTAGAGAGAAATCTGCCAAAGAGCCTTTTTTTTTTTTGCCTTTTTTCCACACATGACTTTGACATTAGTCTGGTTTAATCTTAAGCCCGTAGAGTCAGGGCAGTGCTGATACAGTGGTGGTGTTGGACCTGAACCCTCAGCTCTAAACCTGGATCAGATTTATCTGAGAAATGATTGATTTTTGCCTTTATAGAACGTGAGCTTCAGAGTAAACGTTCAGACAGTAGACGGGATTTTCTTACCGTTTCCAGGGCTGACGCACTGCAGCGGAGATGAGGAATCCTATGAAGGTCCCCATCACAGGAAACATGCTGCCGATGATCAGGAAGCTGGGGTCTGTTTCCCATAGGCCGTTGTACAGCACAATACTGGCGATACCAACACCTAACATCACCAAGCCTCCGAATATTGACCCCACCTGGAGGATAAGAAAAACAGTCAGGGATTATTCAATATGAACACTATATAACATGACGCTCGCCTCGTCTCGCCTTGGTGCATCTTATCCTTCCCTCGATCACTTGCGAGGATAAAACTTTTGTATTTCATTAAAATTTCACTGACAAGAACTATAAATGGAATATTTATGCTATTTATTTAAACTATAAATGGGAAGAAAAAGCGTCAAGCGTCATTCTTTAATACATAACTGTGATCATTGGCAAACTGCTGTGGTGTAAGTGGAATAAAACGCGTCAAGACGTGCTGTTCTTGGAAAATAATCAACAGCGGAGTGATGTGATGAAGCTGAGGTACTGTTACAACCCTGAACGTGATTATCTTCCTATAACAGCATGACATGGAGTTTTTTATTCACCGTATGAATAAAATGACACATCGTACTTTTTATCCGTTTATAGTTACACATAACGTTGTGAGACGTCCACGAAGCAAGTTAGTTTCTGTTATCGCTTCTGTTAAAGCAGCTATATACCAGCCTCTCTTGTCTCCATGTTATACTGTAAAAAATTATTCAACACTTTCTGACCAATCAGAATAAAGAATTCAACAGCACTGCGGAATAACGCTTACGTAATCGGGTTCATTTAGATCATTTTCTTTTAATTTAGTTATTCGCCTTTCCTTGGACCCGCTTCCCATCAGATAAGAGTTAAGTAAATAAGAGTTAAATATTTAAGTAACAATGAAAAACTTTTGTTTAGGAAAAAAAAAAAAAAAAAAGACAGCATCTATAAACTGTCAAGATTTGATTCCCAACAACATGTTAACAGTTTGTTGATGTTTGTTATAGTAAGGAAAGCTATAGATTAGCATTAGCACCTTCACTAGCGTTACCACAAGGTCAAATCCATCTCCATGTCCACTCCGCTGATCCAATCTTATAATCAAAGATGACAGTTTAAAAAAAAAAAATCTAAATAGTGTACAGCAACGTTTGACTTTTTACCTTCAAAAGAATCCGTGCGATTTTTGGCCACTTGTAATTGACCAAGATGCCGCAGGTCACAGGGACAATCAGGCTGATACACGCCAGGCCTGAAAACAGAAAGAATGATCGATAATTACATATCAGATGTATTTACACTGTGAAAGAAATAGAAATAGTTAAAAAAAAAAAAAAAGTGGCTGCCAAAGAAAAACCGTGAAAATCCTAATTCCAATAAAGTGCAAAGAAGTGGGGCAGCTTTGTAGTCTTTGGAAAAAACAAAACAAAAAAAAAATGTTTTAGGTAATGAAAAAATGACAATTTGATAAATTTGTATCCAGGGTTTGAATGTAAAAGCACACAGAAATTACAAAGAAACATGTTAAATTGTTAGTATGGACATAAAGCTTTATATAACGAGCTATATATTTAATACATAGATCATTTACATAAATCTGTATGTAATTTCAGAAAGCAGAAAAAATACTGCATAAATAGAGTATTTTTTTTCTTTAAATAAAAGAGAAATAAATATAAATATACGAGAAATCTTTGGTATAATCCTAAAATAAAAGTTGGGTTGGTAATTTTACAGAGTTCCGTATGCAGTTAATACTTTACAAGTTATTTGCCCATAAATTTGGGATTTTAAAAAAAAAAGTGTACATCTATATTACAGGGAGTGCAGAATTATTAGGCAAGTTGTATTTTTGAGGAATAATTTTATTATTGAACAACAACCATGGTCT
>JAQQZR010000011.1:21128580-21139000 GCA_030068235.1 Notoglanidium macrostoma
ACCGGAGCACCCAGAGGAAACCCACGCATGCATGGGGAGAACATGCAAACTCCACACAGAAAGGCACCCTGGGTGACGTTCTCGCTGTGAGGCGACAGTGCTAACCACCGCACCACCATGCCGGCTTCCACATGTTCAAGCACTTTAAATAAAACTCATGTAATCATTGACATGATGAAGTTTTCTGTAAGGAGATGTTTATGACGTTTATGAAAGGAGTCTCCAGCGTTAGAATCAATGACTGCACCTTTAATAGCCTCCTTTTTATTCTATATTGTGTTGCATGCTTTCCATTTAAGGTGAGGTTTTTCAAACACTATCCTTTTCTTTCTTTCTTTCTTTAATCTTCAATGAGTTTGTTCTTTGTGACTTCTCTGTGAAATGACAAGCTGCGTTTTTTGTTGTAACTTCGTCTTCTTAACTTCAGCAACGAGGAACTGCTTACAGCTGCTATAATGTAAGGGAGAACTTGTTTTTCAGACATTCTGCATCATTAACTAAGTAGAAATAGATAAAAGTATGAGGTTTTTTCATTAATGAACAAAAACTGAAATCAGCAAATTGCTGTGGTTGTTCAGGACGTCATGGCATGGTGACAGTTACTCCAGTTTGTTGATTATTTTTCTACAACAGCATGACATGGAGTGTTCTTACTAATGTAATAAAAGTGGATAATATGGTAAAACATTTATTAATATTACTATTATTTTACATTGCTGTTTTGTCATTGTTTTTTTTTTTTTTTTTTAAAACAAAGTATTTAGTTTTGCAATGAAAAAAAATGTAGATTTCCCGACAACAAAAAGCAGAGGATTTAAATAAAGATGCCATTAATAAAATAAGCATTTTGCAATATATTCTTAAAAGAACTACATAAACTAAAAATTCAAAGCACAATGATGGTAAAAAGGCATGAGACCTCTTATAATTTATAATCAACAAGCAGTCCTTTGTTCATTTCCAATAAGAAGGAAACATAAAACCAACATCAGGTTTAAAGGCACGATACTCTTTTATTTACAAGTTGCAAATTGTCCAGTATGTAACAGCTTAAACGTCATATCCACAACTGTCCGGAGCGAAATATGTACACTTTCATTTCAGTGATCATCACTGGCACTCAGCATCCGGGCAAAGATTTACAAAGCAAATACTGTCGTCGTATTCTGTCCAGGCAGCAATAAAATACACTTAAAATAGAAATTTATTTGCTCTTATCATTAAAAGATCCATAAAAAAAAAAAAGTAGTGGAGAAAAGTACTTTATAAAATCAATGGTATTTGTGTGTTTCAGAAGGCGCGTTCAGTGGGAGGGAACGGAAGGGACAGGAATGGAAAAAACAAAAAAAACAAAACAAAAAGCATAAACTTTAATATTTTAATTTGATCTGAGGAAGTGTGAGAAAGTTCTTGCTGGTGGTTTCAGGTTTAAGAGTAGGAGCACGGCGAGGGAGGCGATGCGAGGCAAGGCGAGGCATCTATCCTGACATCTTCTCCTCAGCCTGCAGACATCTGAGCACGTACAGGATGACCTGGTAGCAGAAAATATACTGCTCCTAAAGACAGGAGAGGAGGAAGTGATGTAATTAATCCGTTATAATGGTTTTATTATGGTTCTGTAAGTACTAGTAAAAACAAGCCAAAAAAAAAAAAAAAAAATTCATTAGAAAATATCAGCTATGGCAATTAAAGATGGAAGGACGTTTGTTATTTTACTTGAAATTTAATAACAATAACAATATATAAGCAGCACAATTACAAATGTAGAATTATATAGTAAATAAATAAATGGATATATGCTCACGTATCAATTCATTTGTTAATCTAAAGTGAATTATTATTATTATAAATATTTATTTTTGCAAACAAATTGTACCTCCGTCTGCACCATGCCTTGTCTTTGCAGTCTCATTGTTCTCACCACATCGGAGATGTCGAACTGATATGAAGGACAGATTTACAAGCGATTAATCAAAGTGACGTGTGTGAATTGAAAAACAGCAGCCGGAAGTGTAACAGTAAATATTTAAATCATCAATAAAACCTCGTTCATGACGTTTACTGTAGTGTTAAATGATATACTGAACCACTAGGGGGCGCCACAATGCCGTTTTAAAGGCAGGAAAACATGATGTAAAATTAAAATGTCTTATAAATCAAGGGGACGCAAGTATTACTTCCGTTTGTAACTCACATCTGTGTCTTTGCTGATTAATCCAAGAACGACGTCTAAGCAGATGAGCGTTCCTGATCGGCCAATCCCGGCGCTGCAGTGGGTGATGATGGGCCCCGATTGGTGGATGTGTCTCATGTAGGAAATGAAGGTCAGGAGCTGTTCAGGCTGCATGGGAGTGCCGTGATCGGGCCAGCCCGTGTAGTTCAGGTGTGTGACTCTCTGGATTTCATTTGTCTAGGAAAAAAACCCAAAAGTGAGTCAACTAAAATAATAAAGCAACATTTTTACACGCTACATGTCTCAGTCGTACCTGGACGTCCTTGACCTCTATAAGACGGATGATGAAGTTGTCCAGATGCTGGTCTTTGACCAGCGTGACCTGCAGTCTGTCGTCCACCATCTGCGGCATACGCAGCGTGTCGGGCCAGTACCGCTGACATTTCACCTTTCCTCCTTCCACTTCCTGGGTCATCATGGCGATCACGTTGGACTTCTGCTCCCAGACCATCTGCCAGAAATCCGCCAGCGTGGTAGGAAGTGGACCCTGGCACGCAATGTACAGAAAGCTCTCGTCCTTCACGGGCATCTTGATGAAGTTGGCGTTGATGTAGCCGCCGTCTTTGCCCAGGGTCACTCTTGTAGTGTCAACTGGAAGAAACAAACACGTAAATATGGGTTCTTTACTCCACCGCTCAACTTCTGTAGAGATTCTAGACAAGTGGAGAGTGTTCACACTTACAGGGCACGATGTTTTTGTAGCGGTTTTTCTTCTTGTTCTCCTGCGTCTGTCCGATCAAACAGTCATCCAGCGGCTGTAAGTTTTGCAGATTCTGGAAAGTGTAAAAGGATAAATCCAGAAATGTTACTATTAATCTACAAAAGGATTGTTTTTAGCTGCACTTGGTAACATTTCTTGGTGAAGACGGTACCTCAAACTCCTGTAAGGGGACCTTCTGCTCCAGCAGTCCTCTCATCATCCTCACCACGGAGTTGAGCTTCGGCCCTGTGTACTGGCCGCTGGGAACCACTTTGACCAGAGGCAGACAGGTCAGCTCTTCCTCCGTGATGATCGGTCCATCTGGATATAAAAACGAATTGAAATTACTACAGAAGAAACTTCACACCTGATACCTTCAATAAGCCAGAGATGCCTCCAACCCTCATGAGAAACCTCCATCACCTCTGATGTCTGCAATAAGCCTGAGGTACCTCCAACACACCCGAGATACCTACAAACTACCCAAGCTACCTACAAACCTGCCAGAGATACCTTCCACCCCTATGAGATGCCCCCATCCGCCAACATATCGGATGTGCCTCAAACACTTGAGATGCCTCCAAAATGCCACAGATGCCTCCAGCATTCCTGAGATACCTCGAACACATCATGAACCCCCTAATGCTTCTCATACTTTCTGAAAAACGTCCTGCCCGCCGAGTGCGCCTTCAGAAACTTTCAATCTGCCTGAAGTTCCTCTAAACTGCCTGAGATGATTCCAGCCTAGGCGAGATACTTCCAACACCTCCTGAGATACCTCCAATACACCTGAATACCTACAAACCTGCCAGAGATACCTCTCGCATTCCTGTGGATACCTCTACCACACTTGAAATAGCCGGAGATTCCTCAACGTTCCAGCCCATGGAGGTGCCTTCAAAATGCCTTTGAAACTTCCAACCTGCCCGGGATACCTCCAACCTGCCCGGGATACCTCCAACCTGCCCGGGATACCTCCAACCTGCCCGAGATACCTCCAACCTGCCCGAGATACCTCCAACCTGCCCGGGATACCTCCAACCTGCCCGGGATACCTCCAACCTGCCCGGGATACCTCCAACCTGCCCGGGATACCTCCAACTCACTCGTTTCTCTGAACATCTAGCTCAAAAACGTCTAGCTTCAGCTCAGTGATAGGACCAACCTTCAGTGAATTTGGAGTTGATGTTATCGATGGGGAGCTCATCGCTGCCCCACGTCACCTCGTCCTCATCCAGCTGTCCCGAAGACGAGTGCAGGTAACTAACGAGAGGCAAAACGAAATGGAGCCGAGGTCAAGACCACTTTCACATAATCTTCGCCGTCAATCAAATCAAATCGTCCTCGTTGTCTTCTCACCTGTCGTTCTGCGGGCTGTCCACATTGTCCTCTTTCCATTCTGTCCGCCTCGAAGTCTGGGGGAAATAGAACCTCTTACACATACATGCATACGTTTCATCTTTTCTGCTCTCTCTCGCTGCTAGCTGGGTGTTAATATGACATTTAGTTATATTTCATCATGACAAATCAAGAGTTCCCTGTCGCAAAGCCGTCACCTGATTGGATAAACACATCATGGCGGCTTCACTTATTTGCATAAAGTGTGCGAGACTGATTTCACCAATGAGATTTCAGTTCAAAGCATTCGGTGACGTCACAAATTTTATATTATACTGCCCGCATGCTTACCTAAAAAACACTAAGAAGTGTGTTAAGTGTTAATAAACATACACTCCTCATGCTGAAAGTATCGTACTGAAGAAATTCCATTTTTTGATAAAGTGATCGATTAAAGGATGTCCTGTACCTCTGGAGAATCTTCCGGCAGAGACGAACCATCGCAGTCGGTGTCTTCAGACTCCTCAGCTTCTAGACTTTTCTCTACAGAGCCCGTGTCATAATCTAACCCCCCCCCACACACACACACACACACACACACACACACTCAGTGTAGAAGCTTCTACACTTACACAGTTCTACTATGTACACGTCAATATTATGTGCACTTGTCAAATAATATTCATTTATCATACTGTTGAATTTTAACCCTAACAGCAAACTGTTCTGAGGATACAATGCGGAAATCCTTCAAAGTCGTCCAAAATAAGATTGAATGTGTATACCTATAGGTGGAAGAGCAGGCGGACTTCTGGATTTTCGTGCCTCTGGTGAACTGCCGAATTTTGTTTTCACCCCGCTGTCCTCACTTACATCTAAAATACAAGAGGAGAGGTTTTAGGTATTGTCAGTCTGTTAGAGAGAGAGAGAGTGTGAGAGAGAGAGAGAGAGAGAGAGAGAGAGAGAGAGATAGAGATTTACCCGTATTGCCGTTGCTGGAGTTCAGAGGCAGGAAGCCCAGGTACGTGCTGGGGGTCTGATCAGGAGGTCGAGACACTACGAGGTGAACGACACCTTTGGTTTTCCGGATGGTGGTGACTGCTTTGGAATGTGACACGCCAGTCATCATCTCATCATTCACCTGTAATCGCACGTGCACACACTCTTCATTAGTACTCACTGAAGCCTAGTATATTAAAAAGGTGGCAGTTACATGGACAGATTTAATAATAATAATAATAAGGAAAAATAAATAAAATTGT
This sequence comes from Notoglanidium macrostoma, assembly GCA_030068235.1. Lineage (NCBI taxonomy): Eukaryota > Metazoa > Chordata > Actinopteri > Siluriformes > Auchenoglanididae > Notoglanidium > Notoglanidium macrostoma. The sequence goes on from JAQQZR010000011.1 coordinate 21,134,114, forward strand.
TTCATAATCATTACTGGCATAACTATTACTCGAAATAAAAATTATAGAAAAAATAAAATAAAATAAGAGCTCAAGAGTGAGGATTTTGTCTGGATATAATTACACATTTAAAAAAAAACTAATAACGATACTCCTTAAGCTTGTTTATAACATTTACAAATGTTCCAGATAAAATGTATTACTGAAAAAATGAAATATTATTCATTAATCATTTCGGTCATTGACTATGAGATTACGGTAGCGTCCGACATCACAGCTTTCTCTTTAAGAGAACGCTCCACTCGGCTCTCGGTCCGAAACCATCATCTCACTCACTTTAAGCAGACGATCCCCGACTTGTAACGTGGCGTCAGTGTGCGCTGCGCCTCCAGGAGTGACGGACTTCACGAAAATGCCCCTCTCTCCTCCGATGACGGAGAAACCCAGCGAGCCGGCCGGAGGTTTCTCCAACTGCAGCTTGATGATCTGCTCCTGAAGGACGGACACATGAGAGAAGAGCCTTTTCAGGAACTGCAGGTTCTAGCCATCATGCTGTGTATTAAATCAAGACCACCTTGAACTCTGGGTGTCAGTAAATAAACTAGACTAACAGCTAGCACAATTATTTCCCCAGCTATTCCTATTTACTCTATTCCTGATTCATTATTCATCATCAGGTAAGGGTGATTATTTTGTATGATTTCTTTTATAAACCTGCACATTCATAGCCGGACTAAAAATTAGCCAACAGAATTATTTACCCCGCTAACCAGTGGTAACGTGGCACTAGGTTTGGGTATCGTTTGAATTTTATCGATTCCGATTCTGCTCACCGATTCGATGTTGAGACAACAAAACATAACTTTTGACCATTTACAGCTTTAATTAAAGCATGTTGACTGTGCTATTGCAATGAAGAGACTTTTTTTTTTTTCCATCTGAAAATACAAATATTATAAATATACATAAAGAACATATATAAATAAAAATATATGTATACATTATCGGCACACAATAATTATTTGATTATTTTGTTTCTTGATTAAGTCAGTTCCTGAGTTCTTATTAACCCAATTCTTGATTCAATTGATTCCTGAATCATTTGATTCTGAACTCATTTGATTCATGACTTATCAGGCAAAGCAAGTAAAGTTTTTTGACAACTGTAGCTTGTTTCAGTTACTACATGCCAGCTAGGTGTTTCTGTACGGGGTTAATTATGTGCTGCTTACCTCAGGGGGACAGATAGCTTCCAAATCATGATCATTACTATGAAGATAACCTGAGAAAACCATCGAGAGAGAGAGAAAGCGAGATCTTAATCTTTCAGATTAGCTGGAACAATGTGTAGCATCAGCGGTCATGCTGTTCTAGGAAAATAATCAACGTCAGGGTGGTAACAAACCACCTATATTTGCTATATCAGCATCTCTACACATTTGTTTCCCTCCTATACCAAAGCAAATTGCCAATAATTCCAATTTTTTTTTTTATTAAAGGACGAAACGCGTTCATCAAGAAACGCAGAATGCCTGCAAAGCACGCAAGTTCCTGTTCCTTTATGTTATAGCAGCTATAAACGGTCATTCTCATACTTTTTCAAAAAGACTCAAGTGCCACTGGATACGGTAAATACAGTAAATGCAAAATAAACAAACTTTTAAACTTTCCAAATAAACGCTGGTTAAGTATTAAGTGGAAAAAAGTTAACAGGAAAAAAAGGGTCGGAGTAAACGCTGTCCTCACCGTTCATACTTGCCGATGTGTTGGTTTTTGAGCTGACGTTGTTGTTCAGGATCGAGATTCTCTCCTTCTCCGGACACACAGGCTTCCCGTCCCTGCGTCGTCACACAGTCACATGACCCACAGACACACAAGTCACTCGCTAACATGGCTATCAAGGTGCGCAGGTGAGTGTGTACGTATATGCATACGTGTGTGTGTGTGTGTGTGTGTGTAAGAGCAATAGAGCTGAAAAACCTTCACTACATACATACTATTCAAATATTCGATATTTACTTACTTTGAACACAAACAATCCGCATTCTAAAGTTACTTAACTTTTTCTTTTTTTTTTTAAATCCTAAAGAAAAGCAATGTAATTTAATCTGCATTTTTTCTTTATAGTGCCATTTAGTGCACCATTATACCATACCAGGAAGCCAGTTTGGAATTAGACCCGACTACGCTTAAGAGGAATGTTTAAAAAAATTATTATTTTATTTGGTTTTGAAAATAGATGACAAATAGTGAGCTTAATGTCATCTACAGGTAAACATTTTATCTCATAAACAAATGAATCTGAAACAATACAGTTTATGGTGAAATGATGAAATCAGCTTCTTATGATTTTATTTGGGTTAAAAAAAAAAACGTAATTAATGAATGATTGAATTTTTTTAAGTGTGTGCGAGAGTGTGCGCGAGAGTGTGCGCGAGAGTGTGTGCGCGTCTCACCTGGTGGCTTTGAGAGTCAGCTCTTGCGGTTTGAGCTGCAGAAGTCGGCGGCTCTCGCTGAGCGTCAGCTCGTTTGTCGGCGCTCCGTTGATGTAGTGAATGAGGTCCAGTTTCCTCAGGGTTCCGTCTGTGGCAGCCATCGATCCCGGGACGATGTCCTTCACATAGAGGACACCAAACTCGCTGTCCTTCCCTCCGTCCAGCACCAGACCTACACCAAGGACACAACTTAACACTTACTAATACTTAATACTTCTATTGAAAGAATGGCTGCACAGTGGTGCGAGAGAGAGAAAGCGAGCGACGTCAGATAGACAGATCTTCTCTCCTCTTTCTGTCCTCTGTCTCGGTCTGTCTGTGTAAACACTGAAACCCGAAACCCTTGCGTGTCCTTGCCTGTTGTCTCAGAACCTATAATAACCTTTAAGTGTGAAAAGGTGTGTTTTGTTTATGCTGATAGTGATCTCTCAGTGTGTGTGTGTGTGTGTGTGTGTGTGTGTGAGACATAACAAAAGAAACAATCCTCCTCAAACAGACCCACGCAAAAAGAGACCAGGATTTTAAAATAAAAAAAATCTAATCGTAGATCCAGAGATTGTGATTCTCTGGAAAGATTCGAAAGTCATTAAGGCACAAATTTTCATGATTTGATTTGATATCAGTTTCAAACACGAACACGTCTGGGACGTGACGCTGCCTCAGACAGAGGAAACGTAAGCAGTAGTGTTGCAGCTCGTCCTAGCCATTTTTTGTACATGATCAAGTAACACTTATTTAGTCAAAGAAATTTACATACAATTTGATCGACAGCAGACGGAAAGTGGAAATGTTGAGAACGATTGCGTGTTGATGATTACGGTTGTACTTGAATGCATAATGAACTGTTTTGCACTCGTTGCGCCCTCATACCAACAAATATTTTACATCTCATGTACGTGTTTGGGGCAATTAACTCAATTTGCTGGATTATAAGATGCATTTTTACACTCTAGTAGCTCCTTCATAAGAAATGGCAGAATATATAAAACAATAAGTGAACAATTCTAATATGTCCATTTAAAAAAAAATATTTGCACCAGCATTTGTGTCAATGTTTTGCTGACATTTGAAGAAATGAAACGCTTCCTGTCAAGCAGAAGTCCCTAAAGATGTTATAGAATTTAATTTCTACTAAATTAAATGATACGATAGCGCAGAGATAACTCCTGCTGAATTCTGCATTCTGATTGGTCAGCATTATATACTTTTGACAACCGTTGTGAAAAGCTGCAGTAATTAATATGTAATTAATGCCCACATATTGATCGACAATAATGGATTTGTTTAAATTCGTAACGGGTGTTTTTACCCAGTGAGTCGGTGGGGCACTGGAAGGTGATGTCAGGTAAAAGGTGGGCGTCTATTGGCGGTTTCGGGGGTTCTAGGACTCGTCCCACCACCAGGTCGACCACTCGCGGTGAGGCTCGGACGAGGTTTACCACCTCGGTGTGACTCATACCGGAAACATCAGTGTTGTTCACCTGCACAGACAGAAGGACGGAGGAGAGCAAAAGCACGGAAGGATCAGGTCGTCGCTTTTATTTCCACTCGCCGTTTTAATTCGTGTCCCACGCTTACCATGATCATGCGATCTCTAGGCCGAAGTCTGCCGTCGCCTTTAGCCGGGTCTTGGATGATGTCATGGATGTAGCAGTTGTGATCGTTTCCTTTCGTCAGCGTGAAGCCCAAGCTTCCTTTTTCTGACTTCACCAGCGAGACCTTGAGCTCCACTTCCTACATCAGTGAGACAATCAACCAATCAGCGATCTTTCTCCTGGACGAGAAACGCAGAAGCTTGAAAAGGCATTCTGCATCATTAGAAATTAAGAGGAGGAGCTGATTGGGAGCTTACAGGCAGGTAGTCATCTGTGTCCGGACTTTGCTCTGGAAGTGCGAGGTTGAGGGGGGTGGGAAGTGCAGGGGGCAAAGGGTGAGAACTGGGGTTTAGGACACCTGCTTCGGGAAGCGCTGGAGACGAGAGAAGAGGGGACGAGGGAGGAGGCCTGGGAAAGACAGAGGAAAGGGAAGGGGAGGGAAAGAGCGACAGAGAGACAGACAGACAGAGAGAGAGAGAGAGAGAGAGAGAGAGAAAGAGAGAGAGAGCGAGATGCCTTCAATGCATCAGCACACTTTCTTTTTTTTTTATCCCACTGCATTAAAAAAAAAAAAAACAAAAACAAAAAAAACAAGAGCTAACAGAAGACGAGTTACAGCACATTTCAGCATGCATTATTTTCACTTCTTGATTTATTACCCGAGATTATATTAGTGCACTCTGCCTCATCCACAGCTCTCGTCACATCATATACAAGCAACAACGACAAAGTCTTCTACAAATCCTCTTTAAAAACATTTGTGAGAAGCATCAAGTCCTGCTGGTGCCACCGTGACAGGATCTGGGTCAAAGACACGA
>JAQQZR010000011.1:21139818-21150095 GCA_030068235.1 Notoglanidium macrostoma
ATCTAAATGATTTTACAGAAGTTGCATAAATGTTATGTAATATAATTCCACTCGGATATTTTGTATAGTTATGTAGTTTACAAGTGTGTTTTTGGGGGGAAAAAAGCTTATTTACAGAGAAGGCTCTGAAGTGCAAAGCTGATTTTCAGAGTCAGGGGTTAATTATACAACATAAAAACAAAAGAAAACAGAAATAGTTTGGTGATAATTATTTAACCAACTCCGACATTAATTACTAATCTACTAACTTTCTTACTGACTTGTATACTATGCAACTTTCTAATTTCTTAATTTATTTTTATTAAATTGCAAACTGATAACAAACCAAGTAGTTAAGTTACTAAGTTACTAATTTACTGACTTACTTTCTACTCAACTTACTGATAAACTTAACTTAACAAATTTACCAACTTACTAATTAGCTAACTTAAGAATTTACTAATGCACGCACTAAAATATATACTGAAATATAAATTTACTACTTTACTCACTAATTAAATTACTAACCGGATAACTTCCTATCCAACTTACTAATTTATTTGCGTAGTTACTAAAATAAATTCGAGATTGTTAATTTATAAAATTACTGACTTGATAACTTTCTATCCAATTTACTAGTTAGTAAAACCTACTTGTATGCATACTAGCATACTAATTTACCAACGCACTAAGTAGCTACTATACTAACATCAATTTACAAATTTTAATACTTGCTGACATTAATCTACTCTTTTTACATTACCTGCTGGTTCACTAACATGCTTTATGGCATAATTACACTCCAACACTTGGATGTAATAACTAAAAATGAACAAATAAACACAGTTATGTATAATTCCGTTTCCTCATTTATCTTTCGTAATGTTTGTCTCAACACCCTCAGTGTTTCTCAAGACCGATTCTCCTGAAAGAAACCGCTCCCTGACCTCCTGCTGGCCTCGGCCCGGTCGGCGGCCTGGCTGGCGTTGGCGTAGGCCGAGCGGATGGTGTCGTCCATCTCCCAGGCGGACTCGTTCTGACCTGCAGGACTAAAGCCCTCTTCGTCCTCCTCCTCCTCCTCTTCGTCAGTGCTGTCACTGTAGCTGTCTCTGCGGCTCGGAGACTTCATCAGCATCCTCTCCAGAGCCTGTTCCACGATGCCCATAGAATTCGCTTTCTCCTCCTGAGGGGGAGACGCCGGTTTCGGGGCAAGTTTGGGCTTCGGAGGAGGTTCCTTATGGGAGGACGGGGTGGCGGTCTGGGGGATGAAGATAGAAGCGTTAAACATGATAGAACCCACTGTCAGAACAATGGTATCAATTACTAAATGATATTTTCTCAAGGTGGTATGCAAAAGGTGAAAAGATTCTTTATTCATTAGGTTGCAAATTCCCTAAATTTCTCTCACTAATGTGACCCTCGAATGACTGGCTTCGAATCATATAATTACCATTAATTCAGTTACTGCGACTTCAGATCAAATCGCTTATTTATTCAGCCATTTATTATTGCATGCAGGAATTTAATAAACCTATTGCGTAATTAAATTTCATTTAATTAATGAAAGACGTAATGGCACCCTATACAAGGAGGGAAAGTTGGTTTATGTCCATGTCGGCAGACATGCTGCAGTATTGGATGATTTAGAACACGCCCCTTTTAAGAGGTGCTCTTTCAAGATTAAGTCTTGACGTTATTTTCAGCTCTTTTATGGAGTCTGTGGGCAGGGCTAAACGGCTTGGCTTGGTCATTTATGGCTTTATCAACATACGCGAGCATGTTTTTTTTTAGTTAGCCGAAAACATGCAACATTACTAAATGGTGCTGAGGCTCAGTGCATGTTTTTAATGCAGTCAAATTTTATCCAATCACACCCAGACTACAAAAAGTGCATGTTAATCCAAGGCATGAATGGGATTCGTAATAGTATGTAGCTGTAAACCCAATAGCACAGCCTGATTTATAATTTCCGACATTATAAGGAATTCATTTTAATATTAAATCCAGTGTAAAAGGACGCCATGTTGTGTACTTGGTTAGAGGAATCCATGTCAGGAAGAACTCTTGCTTCGGGCCTGCACATCAGCAACGTCACGTCCTGACCCGTCCCTCTTAAAGCAGAGATCACTTCCTGAAACACACACAGGCACCAGTGTTGAAATGTTGAGTCGATCCAGCTTGAGAACTAGCGAACAGGTCAAAGTTGTGAAGTTAAATCTGTGCAGTGCCACCTAGTGGACAAATTGACTCTTTAAACATGCTAAAGTTTTTGTGATTACAACCAGCTAGGGGTCAGTTTTCACTGCTTTTATTAGCACGCTAATTAGCCATCCTGTTGACCAGATAGATCCACAATGAAGATACAAATAAAAAGAAAATATATGAATACAAAGAAAGATTTAAAAAAAAATTATGATTTTAATAAAACTCTTCGCGGTGTGCTGTTGTAAGAAAATAATCAACTTCATGGTTGTTACAGTAACTCCATTTCATCAGACCACACCATTGTCTGCTGGTTAAGAAAACTGCAGTGCATTCTGGGAAAGTTTTGCTCCAGAATTCTGCGGTTACACGGACTCGATCCAATCATCATACAAACTTTAATTAATTATGTTTTTATAACACGTTATTTAAACCCAGTGAAATCGAAGAGCAGAGACTAACAAGAACGTGTTAAATACGGCATAACCTACGTGCTGCGTGAGCCCTTTGAGTGACGTTTGATTGACACGCAGGATGACGTCGCCCACTCGGATCAGGCCGCTCTCGGCAGCCGGCTGGCCGGGGAACAGCTTCTTGACCCGAACCATGCTGGTACCGTGCGGCTCATCCGGAACATTCTCTTCACGGCTGAAGCTGAACCCGAGACCAGAGGTGTTCTTCAGCAAGCTCACCTCAAACACGTTGTCTATGGGAGGAAGTTACAAACACGAGAGGTTCAAACGTCTGCGTTTGTGTGAAAGCGAAGTGGCGGTGTTCGACCTTCAGAAATAAATTCCATTAACATGAATTCAATTTAACCCACCGAGACGAGCCATACGAAGACGTAACCATAGCAACAACTGTTCAGAGACAGACAATCAATTAATATAATCCGCTATAAAAAGTGACAACCAATTTGTTAATTCGGATCAAATAAAGATACATGCCACAAACACGCACACAAAGTGTACCTGGCGTGATGAAGCTGTACTCCGGCTGGGGTTTTCTCACTGCACTCCGAATTTGAGGTTTGGTATCTCTGACCATTGAAGTGCCCTGAGGGGTGAGAGGAGCGTGAACTCTGTCCTCCGGCAGCTGCCCTCTCTCCAACAACAGATGGACCACCTGAAAAAGAAAGAGAGAGAGAATGAGTGCGAAGGGAATAAGAATTAGTCTAATTTGCAGTAAAAGACTGACAGCTTGCTAAATCAATACAGAAATCTGCAATATTCCTGTAACAGTAATAGAAAAGGTGGTCGCAGAAAAATCATAGATGTTTTATTGCGGGTTGATCAGCATCACTGGCGTACTAGCTAGTGAAAACTGACCTGTCCTGTTTCTCTCAGAGCATCCACCGCCTCCTTATGAGTGGCTCCTTCCAGACTTTTCCCGTTCACTGCCACCACACGGTCTCCTGAATCACACACACTTTTTCTCAGTTTTTCGCATTCACGATCTGCCACGTTTTTCTTTTTAATTCTGTCCGATAAAGTAAAATCAATCTGCAAACACAACATCACAGTCCTATACATGTTCGAACACATTTTGCAACCAAATTTGTGAAAACGGATATAAAAAGGAGGACCACCAGCTACGGAGCAAAACTTAAAGAAAAGAAGGAAATGTGAATTGAGCGTACACGTGCAACGATCCTATGCTTCGGTTACGTGTCCGGTGTAAATTCTGAATAAGATCTGAACAGCAATCACAATTACTTTGAATACTAATGCTAAATGTAATTCTTTACCTTTCTTGATTCTCCCATCCAGCTCGGCTGCACCTTTAGGGACGATCCCTTTGACGTAGATCCCGCCGTGCCTCACAGACGTATTGGAGCCACCCTGCGTCACGCAACACAGCCGTTAACACACATCTGCAGGAATTTTACGTCTCGCACACTCATCTAGTCTAGGTGGGTTTTGCTAGCCAGGGCTTCTGATTGCATTTGTGCCGTTTGTACTGGGCAGCTGCTTTAATGGGGCTTCATTACGCGCTAAAGTGGTGTATTAAAAAAATAATACAAATTATATAGACTCAATTGTTACTTGAATCAAGCTCAAAGGCAACGCCAATAAAACCAGTTCAGTTATTAATTTCTGAATATCTTTATTGATTAAAAATCATGATTACTATCAGAACTGATTTGGATTGAAAGGTAAAAAAAAAAAAAAAAAAAAAAAAAAAACAGCAACCCACTCCAAGACAGAAATAACACTGCAATAAGCTGACCATCAATTTCAAATGCAAACCAACACCATTACCACTTAGCAATACCTTTATTCATTGTTTTCTTTTTTTTTTTTTCCTAATAAATGTAGTGTAAACGGTCAGACATGGGCTGTGATGCTGCTTCAGTATAAACAGGTCCGGTCCAATCCCTATACAACACACCTGATTATCAATCATGCGCTAATCAGGAACCGCGTGCTAATGCCCGATAGCTGTACGAGTTCTTTCTAGAATTTACTCTAAAAAGCAAATAACACTTGGTAGAAAGGAATGTGTTGGAGTTTTGTGCTTTTGTGCTAATCAACTAATTGGCGCTTCACTCACACTTAGCTAAAACGTGACTGTGGGCACGAAGATGCTAAACCTGACAACGTGTCACTGTCTTGTGACTAACTTTATTCTACTTTTATGTTTTATTTCATTCCACAATTACACTCACAGCTAAGTAACCAGATATTCCCTAATGAAAACACGAATCAGGAATCTAATGGAAACCATTCATCATTAACAGTTAGCGGTCAATGCTAAGTGTAATTACTGCATCATTGTTTTAGTCATACAGAATGTTTTCTTTTTAGGCTAATCAGTAAATCTGAGGGAAATGTTGATTTTCTTGATAATCTTGTGTCCACTCTTGTTCTGCCTTCATTGTCCACATGACCAAAACAACGGCTATTTGCTAACTAGCTAGATTGTTGCCAAGGGTATTTACTGTATAATGTTAGCCACAGAGAATATATTCTTAGTAAAACAACAACACATCTGAGGCAAATGTTGATATTCTTGACAACCTCGGCTCATTTCTACATTCCTCAGAGTCATTAGCTAGCTGTGATCATATTTCCCAGTTGCCTAGCGACAGGGTGACTTGATTGTGAAAACAGACAAGTTAGCCGTCAGTGCTAGTATATTTAGCATGTAATTACTGTGCAACTTTTGTCATACTATGCCTTTTCTTAGAAATTCAACACAAGATCTGTGGGAAATGTTGATGTTCTTGACAAGTTTGTCTAGTTTCCACCATTTTTATTGTTATATAAAAGACAATGGCTATTTGCTAGCTAGCTAAACGTCATGCCTCAGTCATTAGCTAGCTTATGATCCATGTCCATATTTCCTATAAAACACAGTTAGCGGTTGTTGCTAGTGTATTTATATTGCAGTTACTTTGTAATTTTAGTCATACGGTAAATTTTATTAATAATTTAACAACATATCTGAGGCAAATGTTGATATTCTCGACAACTATGTCTAATTTTTACAGTTACATGGGCTTTAATATTCATAGAAATGACAGTTGTTTCTTGCTCGCTACCGAAACATTGTGTCTCGGTCATTAGCTAGCTATGCTTGGTGTACGTTTCCCTGTTGCCTAGCAACATTGTTCTCGCCACTTTAAACATGATGAAATGATGATGAAATTTCCTATGATGAAATCACAAATTCAAGGCCTTTTACTTAACACTAATAGAACATCGTGGGTAATACATGCTTCCATATTAACATTTGGGGGTTAAAACCAAATTTTGAAGCTGTAGCTGTACTTCTAAAAATGGATAAAAGCACGAGCTAGTAGTGAATTCTGTCGTTTGGAATAAAATCAGAGCGTGAATATAAGAGCCAGGAGTGTTCAATAAGAATCAGAAGTAAATGTTAAGGACCTGATTTGCCCAGTCGTACTGCTCCAGTGTTTGTAATGCGTTTCGATTTTACCGTTCGCAAAGCGAGATGAGGGAGGAGTTCATTTCAAAATGCTTGTAAAAACCTGCATGCAAATGCCAAGAGAGCCACTACTTTCCCCAAAACTGAAGCCAAGCGAGGAGCTTCAAAAAAGCAGCACAGGCTATGGAAGGGGGAAACACAGCAACAACACACACGGCAATAAGTCAACAAAAAGGGGAAAAAAGAAGAAATAAAGAGAGAGTGAAAACCTTTCCGAACAGTACCGTGACACTAATGCCCAGACTGCTGTCTATTTTGGACAGCTCAACGTCAAATAGATCTCCGGGCTGGAGACTATTGACTGCTGGGCCACTACCACTTAATCCGTCCGTGACGGAGACGTCCTGCAAACAGAGAAGAGCTGCGTAAATACACACATGTAAGGCCACAGCTTGGGGGAGGGCATGCAGGGGGTGTGAGAGGTCAGAGGTTACAGGGTTAAGGGTATCAAGCTTTGTGCTTTGTGCAAGTCAGAATCATGCATTCATGGATTGCATCCACATTCAAAATGCAATTCAAGGTCAAAATAGTCAGTTAGCTGGGAGTTGCGGAGGCGGACTTTTTCTGGAAATCCCAGAATAAAATTCATCTTAAATGTATATACGCTTTACAATAGTGCAAATTACCAGTACAGTTTTACTCATAAGTATTAATGAAACACTTCAGAGCACAGTTGCAGTTAATTAACCAAAGCGTGTTAGGCATCAGACGTCTTGATTCTTTTGTCTTGAACCAGAGCTACGAAGCTAAAGTAGCTAACAATTAAAAGATACTTATAGCCACCGGGTTAGCACCGAGCTAACGGCGTACTTCGGGCATACTCGCACTACGCACGGCTGCCTAGTACAGTGCCCGAGTGCGATTGTCCCTCCTCCCTACTCTCCCGCTGGCCTGCGCTCACATTTATGTGTGACTTTCTGACCCAAGCGTGCTTAAGTCATCGTTTTGTGTTGAAGAAAAGCAGTCTAGCATAGCACAATAGCATGAAAAACACACAGCCCTCTCACATGCCGTACAGATTAATTAATTACGCAAAGCAGCAATTTTCAGTAAATCATGCTGCACAAATAAGATGCACGTCGAGGGGACGGGTTTTGGATAGTGAAGAGGAGGGAAGCAGGCCAGTGAACTCAATGTGTGCTTTGTTTTTCTGCTACACTTTTCAACTGACTTTTCATTCCTTTTTGTGTACACACACACACACACACACACACACTGTATCTTCTCAGCTCTGTCGGTCTCTCACGGAGCTCTCCTTTTCAATCGCCTCTCACTGCAACACAGAACGCTCATTAGTAGTTTTCGAGTTGCATGCTTGAGCGCGTTTAGCGACCACACTGATGTGTAGCATTTACGAGCCCAACTCACCGCACCCAAGCCCACTTCTTCCAAGTGGGACAAAGGGAACCTGCAGTGATCACACTTTAGGGGTCAAATGTACACGGGCACGGTACAGAATACCTAGTGCGAGTACACCCTTTACTCACTCACGCCAGTAAAACAAATAGCAGTACAAGTTTGTATTTAAAATCAATATCTACATTTTAAATGGAACTCCCAACATCAGACTACACCTCCTACCAGAGTAGGATTGCTGGTGTGGCGCGAGTAAATCCAAAAATACTCATTTGACTCCAACTGCTTTTTCCGCCGCGTTCCCCGTTTTTCTTTTCCCCCCCACCATCATACAGTAATTTTTGTTTTTTTTCTTATTAATTCAACACATCTGATGAAAATCTTAATATTCCAGACTTGTTTCTACTCTCAAGAGTAGATATATGCTAGCTAGCCAGTAGCTAACAATAGCTAGTCAGCTTATGTTCCGTTTCCGTATTTCCTAACTGCCTACAGGAACAGTGTTAGAGTCCGAAACCATCACAAGTGGTTCTCGGTTTGAGACACAGCAAGTTGTTTTAGTCGACGCAGCTTGCGCAACGCTAAAGTGGTGGCTACAAGCGTCCATTACTTGTTAGCTAGGTTAGACTTGTAGCGTGAGTGTGAAAATCTGAAGAAGTAAAGGTCAGTCAGCGAACATGGTTTAGCTGATTGGGGTAAAGGGTGGGGCACTTAAACCTTCAGCTAAACTATTCTATTTATTCTATTCTAAAGGTATTTATTTACAGAAAACAAACTAACTAGGCAGGCTAACTAAATGATGCTAACAGGATAACGGAGTGCTACAGAGTTAGCGCTTAAGTTTTTACCTGAAATGGCTACTTCAGATTCTGTACCTTACATTCATTCCATTAAAACCGAGAACATACAGCAAGAGTAAAGCGTGGCAGAAAAATAAGAATATTTTAATAAAATTTGATTAACTAAGAAACATTTCATTGCCTCAGACTCATCCTTCACACGGTTTCAAGTTATCGAGAATTTATTGAAAACATGAAATACAAAATACAAACATAAGATAGAAATCACTGTTCTACAAACAGTAAACCGTTGACCCTAAGCTGTAAAACAAATCAAATCACTATGATCTCGGACACTACCTTCAGAGACTTTTGCTTGTCCTGGTTACTCGAGTGCGTGTCCTCGTCCATGTCCGAGTCGCCTCTGTCCGAGATCTCCGGCTCTTTCGGGGCTTCGGCGCCTTTGGACTTCCTGGTTTTGGGGGGCAGCGCCGGAGGGGCGGAGTCAGCCCCGCTTTCATCTTTCTGCTCCATGCCGTTGAGTTGCGTGTGTGGGAAGTTTCCCGCTACGCTCTTACCGAAGAAAGGAGGGAAGGTATGAGCCAGCTCCTCGGATGAAGAATCCACGTCTACTTCCTGTCTCGGATTGTCTTTGTAGTGGGAGAGATCTGAAGGGGAGTCTGTAAGACAGATGGGTTTGATGTTCAGATCAGAAAACCAGCATCGTGTCTAAACCTGCCATGGACGTTACAATGTCCACCCGATCTAAAAAAAAAAAAAAGCCCAATAAAATCTAATCATCAATGTTTTTAATGGTAATGGCCTCAAATTTTCAACTTAAAAGGATGAATGATGCTAAATATCACACACATATGCTCATTTATTCAGTCAAAAATAATTATTCATATTTTCATCTCATTAATGGGTAGTGTAATAAAACCTGGTGTTCCACAAGGCTCTACCATAACACCCATTCTCTTTTCCCTGTATATCCAGCCAAATCATCATGTTAAAGAATATTTTTGGTCTGGGGAGGTTATACCTGCAAAGAGTCGCTCTTTGGGCTGCGACACCAGCAGCGTGAGATCATCTGGAGAACTCTGCAAGATCTCCACGGTTTCCTCATGAGAAAGACCTTCCACGCCGATATTGTTCACTTTGAGCAGCCGGTCACCTGCAGCCACGACACACAAAACAGCGAAAGATGGCACTTAAATCATGAGCAGGATATTCCACGTCAGATTTTTTTTCAGTTAGCTGCTAGATCATGCTGTTTCATAACGGTTATCTTCACTTCCTCTTGTGTTCAAAGCTGGTATTGCATGCCATGTAAGACAGATTTCTTCCAGACAAAACCCTTTTGGCATCAGTGAGGAAAATGTCTTCGAAGTGACAGGTCTACAATGATAATACAGATACTGAAAAAGAAACAAAGTGGAATTTGGGTTTTCTTTCTCCACCTTATGCTTCAGGGATTTCAGACGTCGGAGTGTGTGTGTGTGTGTGTTCAGTCAGACTGCAGGGATGTGTAGAGAAGTGAAACAGATTTTAAGTACAGTGAGCTGATATTTCGTACTGTACGCTCTTGAACAGACCCACACCTGGTTTCAGGCGGCCATCGATGTCAGCAGGTCCTCCTGGAGTAATGGAGCTGATGATGGTGCCCAGATCCATCCGGCCTGCACTCTCTCCTCCACTGATCTGAAAGCCTAGAACATGTACACACACACACACACAATTATGCAAATTTTGACCATGCCCATATACCACAGAAAAAAAAAAAGCCTATTTATTTTACTCATGGAAAATGAAGTGTCTTGATAAAGATGATAGTGGCTCTATGATCGCTTGATGACGTCGCCTTTGATGAGTAAAACAGCTATTATTTAGCACTGACAGATACAGAGGCCACGCCTCCTTTCCTGTGACCGACACAGAGGCCACGCCTCCTTTCCTGTGACCGACACAGAGGCCACGCCTCCTTTCCTGTGACCGACACAGAGGCCACGC
>JAQQZR010000011.1:21195198-21205461 GCA_030068235.1 Notoglanidium macrostoma
AGATGCTGGGATTGGCTCCAGCTTCCCCGCCACCCAGACGGATAAAGCGCTATAGATAATGGATGGATGGATAAATATAACATTTATAAAACAGCACCGTGTCCCATTGCTTCATCATCAAATATACATTTAGCTAATTAGAAAATCCCTTCTAATGAACTAACTGTATATTTAAGGAATCATTATTCTGTTCAGCTTGCACTACATAAACATTGTTAGACCTGTTACATAGAAACTGTAAGTGTGAAACTACCCCAAATTGTTGAGTACAAGTTAACAAAAAAAAAAGAAGTGGTGTACGGCTGAAAGCATCTTCCTAAAACCTTCCTTCTTTCATTGATTTGATTTCATTTGATTATTGGACACTTAGGCAGAACTATATAAATGATTAGATAATAATATTAATATCTAATTTCAAACATTTTTTGCATCACATCCAGTATTTAGTTTTCCTTTTTGTTAATCAGTCCAAATCTCCAGAACACACATTATTTCTGCAGCGCTACAGCTCTGTCCTTTGGCTCAGTTTCACAGCTCACGTCTACAAAAAACCCCACATGGCATGTTTGATTCATTTCCTGCTGATAAGTCGATTCAGAGTCGAATAGCTTCCTGTACTGAAACCTCATTCAGACCCCAGTGTAGTCACCTGACCATGTTCTCACCTGACTCAAGAACTGCGCTGTGATGAAGAACTCGCCACGGTTCGTTTTGAATGTAATAAACACAGGACACGCGACTGCACCTTTAGAAAATGAAGCTTTGACATGTTGTTGGAATCTTCACCAGAACTGATTTTTGTATACGCTTGTAAATTGTTCAATGTTTTTATTTCATTATTTTTGAGTCTACATTATCGTTCTCAAATTCCTTCTTCTGAAATAGAATAAAAATGAATGTTAATAAAAGATGTCATATTTTGGTTAAATAATAAGAAAGTGTACATTATTAGGGGGAAAAAACAGCAGAAGATAGAAAAGCAGGCCAGATGGTATACACTTCAATAACATTAAGGGTGATGAAAAGAAGGAAAAACTGCCAATCTGGCATCCCTGGCTGCAGCTCGTGGCTGGGAGGAGATGAGCAGTAATGAGACACCTTCCTGCCATTGACTACTGAGTGGTGGTTGTAATGCAAGATCACAGAGCGGAGTAACAATAAATAAATAAATAAATAAATAAATAAATAAAATAAAATAAGATAAAGGAAAATTATTATTTAACAAATGACTCCAACAAACTTTATTTCTTTAATTCTTAATTTTCCATTTAATTAATTAAAATAAAAACCTACATTATGTCTGCATTTATATTTTTACATCTGCCTCGTTTATTTACTTATTTATTTATTTTATTCATTTAATGCCAGAGCCCACAAAGCATCATAGCAACATTCCATGTGTTTCTATAGCAACCTTCTGACCTTCCCAAGTCTGATATCAGTCGACCAATGAGAGCACAGAGACACTGTGACATATTCAACCTCATTATCCTAAGGACAAGAATATACAGAAGTGAATAAATAATTAAAATAGAGTTAATGATTCAGGAAGTCAATGAATATGAAATTTAAAAAAAAAAAGGAAAATTAATGATAAATTACGAAAGAAACACCATGTATTTATTTATTTATTTATTTATTTATATTTATAACAGTACTCACTTTATTAATTATTGAACCCATATATTTAATCTGTTCATAATAAAACATATGTATATATCAAGATCAATATTCCTATATTTATTAAATGAAATTCATTATTTTCATTTCGAATGGAATGATTTGGATGTATTTCCACAACACAAACACACAGGTGGCGTCTCTGTAGAAACCGCTCGTCCATCGGGAGCGAAACATAACGAGGAGGTGTTGAAGTGGCGTGTCCGCTGGGGCTTTTTGTCTTACTTTGCCTTCTCCTGTTTCAAAACACAAACACGTTCACCTTCAACACTCACAGGCGCGCAGAGCGCATCAATTAACACCTACAGTGGTTTAATTAGTCTGGATTTAGTCTTGA
Organism: Notoglanidium macrostoma; assembly: GCA_030068235.1. Taxonomy (NCBI): domain Eukaryota; kingdom Metazoa; phylum Chordata; class Actinopteri; order Siluriformes; family Auchenoglanididae; genus Notoglanidium; species Notoglanidium macrostoma. The sequence continues at coordinate 21,197,216 of JAQQZR010000011.1, forward strand.
ACTAAAACGTGTACTGTTTAATAACTCGCTTAAATGGATAAGTGAAAGTGTGTGTAACTCTGTAAAAGTCTGAGACATCACTGAAGAACTGGATGAGGAAAGGATTCTGGATGAGACAGACTTCTGTGTAAGGTTATAAACACTGCGCGTCATGCTGTTAAAGGAAAATAATCAAAGACGGCGTGGTGTGATGAACCCGAGTCACCGTTACCACTCTGAAGCGGATTATTTTCCTTAAACAGCACAATCTGAAGTGTTACTCCTCTTACGCTACAGCAATTTAGTGCTGTCACACTTTTTATCCATTTATAGTTACATTTAAAACAAGCTCCTCTTTTTTTGTCTCTCTTGAAGTTAATAACGCAAAAAGAAAAACACAGCTTGCCACGTAACATGACAAAGTGTAAAGTCCTGAAGACTTTCCTGCGGTGGAAAAACCTACTGAATAGCAAAGCACTGATACTGGAGACTCCTTCCATAAATGTTACATAAAACGCCTCCTTACAGAAAACCTCACCAGATTGTGTAAGTTGTTATAAAAACGATAAAACGAGCGCATTAATACAAACCTGCGATTTGCAGCTACACTACCGTCAGGGCTGCTGTTATAGAAAATTAATCAACACCGTGGTGTAGTACTTGCTGGACACTTTAGCCTTGTAGTTCCACTTGAATAACCAAACATGGCTTGATTGATTGTCTATAATGACGCAAAACAGATCTTTTTTTTTTTTGCTAAAAACATTCCTTTAGGTTTCTATGGTCTGTGTGGACGCAACTCTGCTGCGGATCTATTAGGTATTCAAAGTCACCCTCCCTCCTTCTCTTGTCTCTGCTCGGTTGCCAAAGACGTCCTCAGGAATGAGACGTAGGCATTCAACCTCTGAATTCCTTGGCCCCGTCTCAGACGACCCCCGTTTCCCCTCCCCCTCCGTCGCTCACCTCTGAACCAGCGATCTGAGTAACACACGCTTTCTCCTGCATCACTGACATCATCTTCATTTCAAAGAGAAGGCATGTTTTGTCACGTATCGTCCCACACTCATGTTTTTCTGCTTGTTTGTGGAGGTCACTCATTCAAGACGCTTCGATACATCACACTTCCAGAGACAGGTTTAATGCTAATCGCTAATGAGAGGCAGTAAAAATGGCAGCTGATTTCACGATGTTTCCACAGAAATAGACAAAAAAAAGAATCAGATGGGTAACATTAACATTCTCAGGAAATGTAGTTTCAGAGTTTTGTGTGTGTGTGTGTGTGTGTGTGTGTGTGTGTGCTACAGAGTGTTGGCACAGTGTGGATGACTAAAAGAGGAAAAATGCAGTTTCTGGCCACAAATGGCAGGGTAGGCAGGATTTTAAACATCACACTCGGAGCCGAGTCAAACACGGCCTATTTTAAACCTGACCACAGAAAGACAGAGGAGAAAGAAAAGATGGCGCAGAAAAGGCAACGACACGTGATTAAGGACCAAGATTCGATCGGTTTTTCCTCAGACGCAGAATAACACTGTGTTGCTTCACCAGGTTTACCTCGTCAATATGTTCAGTTGATCGAGTTCGGAAATGTTCTGCTTCTTTTCTAAACCTAAAAGAACTTTTCCCCCCCGATTTTTATGGTTTTGCCAGATTTCAAGTGCTTAAAGATGGGAATAATCAATGCCAAATGTTTAGTTCTTGTCATGAACATGTAAACTTCATCCCAGACACATATTAAACATCCCATTATACACATCCAGAGGAACCTTTTTCTGTCACGTTTACACCGCAGATTTTTTGATAACAGCCGACACTGTGAGGATAATAACATACAACAGCCATATACACAATACACAAAAGACAATAATATATAATAACACAGTACTGATTAGTATAGTACAGTACAGTACGTCATAGCATAGGGAAGCATAGTATATTACAGCAATGAAATAGTTAAATAAAGTGTTAATAACGTTAATAAAGTGTAGTATTTCATAGTTGGTATAATATGGTTGCCATGGTGAGAGTAAAGTACAGTACAGTATAGTATAGTACAGCATAGCATAGCATAGTATAGTGTAGTACAGTGCCGTATGATATAGAACACTTCCGTATTGTACTTTACTGCATATTGTATACTACTATATTACTGTATAACAAGGGAATAGCATAAAATATTATATTATCACACAGTTCTGTATAGTATTGTATAGTATGGTATGTTGCCCTGGTAACAGCATGTTTAACTGCATGTTTAGTATAGTGTCCAGTATAGTACAGTATATAACACTATAGCATAAATGTGTGTGTAAGACATTATACTATACACTATAATATAATACATTACTACAATACATTCAGAATAATAATACTTTTAGCACTAAAGGTGCAATCAGTGATTTAGGCAGGAGTTTGTTTTTATACTTCAAATCCAAGAAATCCAACTAATACTTGAATAAAAAAAAATGAAAGTAAAATTAGATATAGAACAGAATATAAACACTTCAAGAAATTATTATTATCATAGGTCAAAGCATGCAGCACTGGAATCTTCTAATTATTTTTAAAAAATCACCGCTTACTATAAAATATTTTCAATTACTATTCCAATATATTCATTCAATGCATACGTTTAATGTATTTAATTTGAGTCAAATACATTATTTGAATTAATTTGTAGGTTTTTTTTTATTAATATTGTTTATTCCGTAGCATTTCATGTTATTGGCTCGTGTTTAATTTGATCCCTGAAAGAACCGCTCCGGTTAATGAACTACAGCGCTGATCATCGTGTTCACACTCTTTACAGAAGGAAACAGTCTGTCTTCCTAATTACTTTCGGTTCAAACGCAGTGTCAAATCCTGCGTTAGAAGCAGGCAGGCCGTTTCCCAGCAGGCCGTGCAGGTCGGCATCTTGAGGGAGGGAACACAGCGCAGGTTTGGCTACCAGCCTAGAACATGAAAACCTCCGTGAGGAGACCAGAGGGAAGAATAAAAAAAGGAGGGGAAGAGCGGAGGAGGAGGGCGAGCCATGTGATTGGTGTGCTCAGTAATGGCTTGTCTTGGCTCTGCAAATTTGCTTCAGTCAGCACTTTTACTGCTGCTCTGAAGAACATGAAGTTAAAACACCAGTTAACCCCAAAAAACAGACCCAAAAGAACACAGACAGAAAGAGAGAGAGAGAGAGAGAGAGAGAGAAATACTGGGCTGCTTTTATAATAATATGCGGTTACTTTACATTTATATCCGTTCATAGCTTCAAAAGAGCATTGCTTTAGAAGATTCACTGCTTTAGCATTCTACAAACTGCATGCTCGAATCATCACACACTCATCTTAACAGACATGAGCCGTGTTTCCGTTAACCTGCTTAATGTGCAATTTGAAACTGTGAACTAAAAAATGAGTACCGGAACACGTGAATTTACAAAAAACGCACGTTCGCAAAATTGAAATGGAAGCACATTTTGTTTGGATTGAAGTCACATGACAAGAGTAAGTATAAACACTGCCTTTAAGAGCTATCGCGAGAGGAGAAAACCCAGCTTTAATCACATAACATCACCTCAACGGGAACGCAGACCGCTCACTACTGTGAACTGTCAAACTTTTTAAAATATCGCTTCAAATTTGCGCAAAACTGCAGTGGAAACCCGGCTACTGCCCGGCTTAGTGACACCATATTCATATACAGTAATGATCATTATTATACTTTTAACATCCGACTTCAGCTTCACACTTTAGTGCTTGGCCCCCTACCTGAGCGTGATGCTGATGTCACGTGACACCAAACTGTGAGTGGAAAAGTGATTAGAACCTACGCTTTATTTTCTATTGACCGTTTATTAAAAATAACAAACTACAGTTTTAGGCACCACAAAAACAAAGATACTGAAATACTGAACAAAGCCTTTAAACTGTAATGCACGAAACTGTGATGATTTTTGCAATAAAATGGTAGCTATAAGCTTCCATGACTTAGCGACATTAGCCTTGTTTCTCTATTGCAAAACTTGTCTTAGGTGATATGACGTAAATATGGAAAACTGTCTATCGTGCCTTTATCGAAACCTTTCCTTTGTGTTCCTATATGTAAGGAATAAAACACTCCGTGTCGTGCTGCTATAGGAAAATAATCAACAAAGGGAGCCGAGTCACCATTAACATCTGGAATTTAATCCCTGTGGTGTTATTATGAAATAACACCACATTTGGAGGTGTTTTATTCTTCTTAAACATTAATTACATTTTTATCATCATACTTTTTATCCGTTTATAGTTACATTTAATGCCGTTGAACGTCCGTGTTCCACAAGTTAGTTCCTGTTCTCGCTCAGGAACAGTCGTTCCCTCACTAGCATCTCTCACAGCTTTACCTCGGACAGTTACTTTTCCATAAGTACGACGCTTTTACGATGTGCGCCTGCTGTATAAGTCCCCTGGGAATGAGCCGTTGCTATAGAAACGATAACATACCATAATGAGCACCTTAATATACGTAAACCTGTGATCTGAATTACGGCTGATGATACGTTACAGCTGTGCTGTTACAGGAAATGATGGGATCAACACCTTCTGGACAAACAGATTTGAGAATTTGTCAGCGTTACGGTGTAAATAAATAAATAAAATGGCCTGCTGTTTATAGTATAGGGAAATCCTCGAGTCATAGCCCTACTGATTGTGTTGAAGATATCCCAGATGGTACGGAAGAACATATTTTGTGCTATGAGTGTAATATAAGAGGAGTTTAGGAAGTGTCATGAAACAAATTATAACCACACCAGAAGTTCTTGGAAAGTGCGAGTCTCTGGAGCTTCGGTTGAGAGAATTTAATACAGCAGGAAGCTGAACTGTACATGCAAAAGCTCCCGAGTGAAAAAAAAAAAACGGAGAAAACCACAGCAGGGGAGGCGTATCAGTTTCAGCATTAACATCACCGAGTCATTCCATCTCAATAAATCACACACCGATGGCCACACGGTTGGATTTCAACATTTTTGCATTTAGAATGAATCATTTTTCCGGCACTTTTGCCCAATGGAAATCACAGTAGCTGCTAGATGGATGATGAAGCACGCTAGTCGGGGCTATACGGAAGGTAATCATGAGCTGGGACTGAACCTGTGACCTTTAGACTCTCAGACTGTAATGAACAGCGCTTTGGATGAGTCTCTGCAGATAGCTTTACTCAGTCAACGCCCTTCCTGTTCCTACTACGCTGGATACACATAGAGATTAGTGTCTAGTTAGGATCGGAAAGAGATGCTCTTTCCTGTCTACTCGAGTCCTTGAATCCAAATTAGTCATTTTTCAAAATTAATAACAAATAAAACCGATACCGAATAGCATACCGACGGCAACAACGACGTCGCATTCATATTTACGTCTACAATTCATACTGATGGCAGCAATGATGATGGCCCTAAAGACATAACGTTCGTTTTGGTATCCACAATGACGTTACAATCATATTGGCATCCACAATGACGTCACCCCGATTGATGGGATTGATGGTCACAGTGACATCAGATCCATATTGTCATTGATGATACAAAAGAAACAAAACACAATAAAACAGATGTTCTTACAGTCCATTATGCTGCAGGAAGAACATTTCTGCTTGTATAAACTGTAATACACAGGGGATGTAAACTTTTGCACAAGGCTCTGTAAAACAAAAACACCAAGCTAATAAATATGATACATAAAATACACATTATAATCTCTCTCTCTCTCACACACACACACACACACACCCAATATAAATAGTGTAATTATATAGATAGGTAGATGCATGTCATAAACACACATTTATTGAGGTTTAGAGTCACACTGATATATCATTACACCCTTCTGTCAAGTGATACATCATGTATAAAATCATTACAAACAAATGTTACCACCTGAAAAACAAATAGCCCAGAATCAGAGGGTTAAAGCTGATCTTATCAGCGTGACTCGAGTGGTGTTTGGAATGAGTTCAGACCAGACCGGCTTGTTCATGAGCCAGGAAGCAATTAAACCCCCGAGTACTTCCTTCCTCAGTGACGTCCACATCCACTGGATTTCTAGTGCACTACTCTCCATCTAGTGGGTCTGAGGAGTTATTACAGGGATGAGCTTCAGAGACACTAATTCTCATCTCACATATTAACTCTATCACCTTCTTTACAGTTCCTCTGCATCTACACCATTACAGTGGAGTCCGAAAGGCTGAGAGCAGGAGTGAAAATGCTCCTATTTCCCATTCTTTACTGATTTAACGCAAACTTTTCATTATAAATGATATTAGCAGCAGGTACTTGTTTCAGTGAATGTAAAATGTCTCAGGCCTGTCCACCTCTTGCTTATTGACTTAAGCAGTAACTATAAACAGATCAAATGTATGAGTTATTATTTACTTCATTCTAAATTTGCTTTTCTTGCTCTTGATGAAATTATCATTTTAATAATTTAAAGTATTTAGTAAACGTAAGGTATTTCTATTTTCCAGTCTAAAACCTGTTCTTGTTCATCTTTCTATTTTTCACTTCTTAGCATTTATATTTTTGCTCCAAATAAAAAAAAAAAAAAAAACCTTAAACCCTTTTCTTAAAAAAACTTTCTCAACATTATATTCTATATTTATTTGTTTTCTTCAGAAATGATACAATTTTAAACTGGAAACTGTTAAGATGAATGCCTTTTTCTTGCCCCAAATTTTTAAATACAAAAGTTTGCTTTAACTACATTTAAGTACAAATGACGTAAAAAAAAAAAAAAAAAAAGGTTTTGCAGTGTATTTTACAAGAGAAAACAACAAAAAATCTATTAATTTTCGTCTCTTCTTTTTCTCATCTGTTTATCTTTCAGCGTATATTTTTTTCATATATATATTTTTTTAAATCTCTAAAACTTTTTAACTTAATGCTGTATATTTATCAAACTTTTCAAGAAACGTTTTCCTTACATGCTTCCACTTTAAAATTGAAAAAATATATTTTTTAAATGTTGAAACTGATAAGCCAGTTAAACATTATGAATAGAAAAACTGATTATTATTATTATTATTATTATTATTATTATTATTATTATTATTATTATTATTATTATTATTATTAAATACATATTTATAATATATGCTTTACCAAACAAACAAACCAAAAAAAAAAAAAAAAAATCCAAATTTTCAGCCCATTTTAAATTTAGTTGTAAATTTTCTCAAGAAATAAATGTAAAAACAAACTGAAGCTTCAGGAAAATGTTTTAATGCAACACTTTTAGCTCCAGTGCAGAGCTGCTGGCTTTAACTAATCAGTTTTATGTGAATAATTAGGATTATAATGTTCAAAAAAGAGCGATGAAGAAAACCCGAGCAAAGAAGCTCAACGTTTTTATTAAACATACAGGACCTTTAATAGACACCTCACTGTCTCCAAACGCCTAGACGTCATTTCATCCACAGTCTCTCTCTCTCTCGCTCTCGCTCTCTCTCTCATTGTTTAATATCTGTCAGATATGATTAACATCCAGAAGATTTAATAAATGGAGGTTGAAAGGTGTGATAAATAAATGAAGAGGGAAACCACATTAGAATTGAACTGCGGAAGTCATTCTCAAACAGTTAAAAAAAATTCATGTATTTCGCACACAGAGGAACAATTAAGAGTAAAACAATCAAATATTGAGTAAAAATGAACTAACAGTTTTATTACTTGTAATTTATTTATCATAAGGTTTTATATCCCAGCGATCTTGAATCCTGAAATCTGATTGGTCGAAAGGCGTTGATTAATTTTCTGTGACAGCATGGCTATAATTCTGTAACAGTTGGCCGTAATTCGAATCCCAGGTTTAAATTAACCTGCTTATTCAAATGCGTTATCCTTTCTGTAGTAACGACTATGGAAGATGCTATATGGAATTTATTGACAAAATCTGTAATCATTGATATGGTGAAGGTTTTTATTTGTAAGGAAATGTTTGTTTAACATGGATGGAATGAGTCTCCAGTGTGAGCGCTTTGTAGCAGTCAGAGCTGTAGCTGTAAGTTTCCAACATCTTCAGGACAGAAGAGTTTGCAGTTTCTCGGTTAACAGACTTAACTTCAAGAGGGAGATACAAGAGCGGCCGCAGTTTCACAGATGTTCCACAACATTAAATGTAATTATAAATGAATGATGTGCCTTTCTTTAACAAATCCATCCACCCATCCATTATCTATAGCGCTTTATGCGTCTGGGTGGCGGGGAAGCTGGAGCCAATCCCAGCATCTTGGGGTGAGAG
>JAQQZR010000011.1:21212855-21227454 GCA_030068235.1 Notoglanidium macrostoma
TGTGTGTGTGTGTGTGTGTGTGTGTGTGTGTGTGTGTGTGTGTGTGTGTGTGTGTGTGTGTGTGTGTGTGGAGTTGGGGGTTGGGTTGGGCGTTCCTGCCCCTTCAAGCTGTCGCTGTTATTCTCCGATAATGATCCTCCCTCCGTACTGCACCTGCCACGGGTCTGGTGTCGCACGTCGCTTCCTTGTGTGTGTAACGTGGTGTGTTTTATGATCTGGGAGTCATCAGTAAGCCACACACACACACAGACGCGCACACACACACACACACACACACAGACGCAGAGAGAAATGGGGCAGATGGCAGGAGGTCCCCTATGGTGGCCTCCTGAATCTTCATGGATGCATACAAAAGCAGTGGTTTAAATTTGATAAACATGAAGCGGTTTTTGAACCTTAAATCTTCCTGCACTTCCTCTGAAGGTCATATGTATAAATACCCACATTCATAACATATCATAATGCATTTGGAGCCCATTATACAGCATGAGTGATGTTTATTCACATTATAGCGCTAAAACCAAAGAGTCTCGGTTTGCTTCTCGCATCATCTTTATTCTAACGGCGTGAGGTTGCTTTGAAGATCGTCAGACTTCGTCTGAATCCTCCCCCAGCCTGAGTGATGACGTGTGTGAGCTGTGTGAGCAGTACCAGGCCTTGAGTCGAGGTCATTTCCTGTTATGATTTGTGAAATGAAAGGACTGAAGACGAGGGAAATGGAGCTGCTACTTCTGGATAAGAGAAAACCATTAATCAAGCCACCGTTTCAGTAACAGAGACCGATTTTGCTGGAATAAAATCCATTTAGCAGAAATTCGCTCATTTTCGCTTTTGAGAAATCCTGATTTCATATCGATTTTAGACTTACGAAGAAAGAAAAAAAATCATTACAGCTTTTGACAGCTCGTCTAAAGAAAGCAATATTTAGAGATGCGCTCAAGGGATCTTAGGCCAATCTCTCATTCTGAGAAAATCGCTTATTTATCTTTGTTCTTGTGCTTTCTTATCTCTCTCCGTCCGTCTGCTCGCTCCTGCTTTTATCTCTCTGACCCTCGCCCTTTCACAGCCCCTGTTCATTCTGCTCTCGGCGTCACACGAGGCGTAGTGGAAGCCAGGCGATTTGATTCGTTGCTGAAAAAAAATGGTAGAATGATTGACAGGGTGCCAAGATTTACACCGACATCGAGCAAATATCTGAACAGCACCTGAAACGGTTTAGTGAATAATCAACGTCTTCAACGTGTCCTTGATGCAACTAACAAAGAAGTCATGCTAAAGCCGTTCTGCAAATACACGCCCGATCGTTCTGGATGCTGATCGGTCAGAAGGTGTTGATTAATTTTCTATCTCTGACAAATCACATGTGGTCGTTATCGTTTCCATAGTAACAGCTCATTCCTAGGGACTTGTGCAGGGGATGCTTCATATAAATGGGTTAAAAGGAGACATTGACAGAACACTAGAGGAAGGAGTCTCCAGTTTCAGCGCCTTGTCACCATGTTTGTTATTCTTATTAGTTTTGTATGCCGTCTTCTTGGACGTCCTCCTGATACAGCGTTTTCCCTGTTTCGAAGGTCATTCGTTATCATCTGCATCACTTCCGGTTTGAAGTCTGAAGTTCGAAAGACGCCATTTTGAGCCTCCTCAAATCCTTAAAGCTACAAATTGGGAAAACAAAAAAAAAAACAAAAAAACAAAAAACATGGATGCCTTTATGTTCGGGTTTTCTTAGCAACTAGCTAGCCAGATAACTGTGATGTATATCTTCCTCCTCAGAACAGCGACCTTGTACAGTCAGTGTTATAGATCGGAACCGTTCCCGAGTTCCCGAGTAGGAATTTCCTAGATTTAGGTTTTTTCCAGAAATCAGAAAGTATGTTACAGCCTTTAATCAAATCCTGCATGATATTAAACTAAACATTCCCAGTGTTGAGACGGCGGAAATTAATATTACACCTAACATGATGGTCTGCATCAGCGATATGGGGGAAATTCTCTTAGCGTTGCTTTAATGCGTTTTTATTTTCACCAGGTTTTTGTCGTACATCGGACGAGATGACATTTCACAGATAATCGGAAAAATTGAGCTGGACGAGCTCTTCGAAAAAAGGCAGGAAGACAACAAAGACGTTTTTGTACGGAGATCATTCTCATTTCCCCCTTTGCCCCTCGTTTCATGCCACATTACCTCACCTCCTTTTTCGCAGACCTCATTTGCATATTCATGGATTACACACTGCGTGATGAGTTGATTAATAAGCACCGAGGAGATCTGTGGGGTTTCTGGCCAAACCCGGATGATGATGATGATGATGATGATGATGATGATGATTGCTATCCCGTCTGTCTGAAGGCTCGGATGAGTTGGGAGAATTTATGGAATCGTATGAAATGCGGATTTCCGACTTCAACATGCGGATTTATTCTTAAAGCAGAGAGATGTACATGTGGCACAAAGGTGTTTTGAATACATTATTTGTAATTAACATGTCTAGGTTAATAAATATGCAGAAGAAGATGCATACATTTTGACATTATCATACATTTTTTTTTTACATTCATTTAAATAATTCACCATCACCTTAATCCCCAAGTGGCCCACGTCTGATACCGAACACGTCCTCGGCATGTCTCAGGAATAAATAAAACGAGTCAAAGTGAACTCTTTAAAGCGGCCGTTTGTCATTTTCAGAGCCCTCTGCTGCCTTTAAGGTGAACTGCAACAGCAAAAACAAATAAATACACCCTTCCCCCATCCTTTCAAGTGACCACACACACACACACACACACACACACACACTGTTGAAACTACACGTCTTTTAAAGAAAAGAGAAAACGCTGGGAATGAGCTGAAATAAAGCTAATTGAGCTCATTTCAGGGCCAGAAAAATGTCAACTGAAGTCTAAACTTCTAAAAGTCTAAAATATACAAAGTCATGAAATCCATTTTGTAAAAGATATGTTTGAAATGATGTCATTATTATACAACTTGTTTTAAAAAAATGACGAACTGCACCTTTAATTCTGACAGAAATGAAGATGAGGATTTGTGCAAAAGCATGTGATAAGGAACCCTGGCACTTTTTTCAATTTTTTTTTTTTTTCTTTTCAGCTTAAGACTATTTTTCAAGCAAAGTGTTTGAAGTCTTATTAGTGATGCATTCGTTTATCTGAACCCCGAAATGCCGCATCCACGGAATGTCACATCCTGACTGGAGATTTATTGTACTTGAGAAACCTCTTGGCGTTCCCCCGCCCCCGTCTGTTTTTTTCCTAGTCATGTCTCAGTAATCGTATTATATATTAGGCGGAGAGGGCGCGTGGTGAAAGCTAATGCCCTGCTGCAGCAGGAAACGGCGTGTACTCAGTGATAGAGTCTGTCAACACTTCAGCGCGGCACCAATAACACAGCCTCTCAGGTTCTTTCCTGGGAAAGTGAACGCACCGTCTTTCAAGATGTCCGTTTTAGCGCTGCGCTAGTTGAAACTAGCATCATATGGAAACATAGTGTCACACACCACCACTCGTCGGTCTGAGACGCTGAAGGTGACGTGATGCTAAACTGCTAGCTATAAGCTTGCATTACGTTTAAGCTTGCGCTACATTAGCATCGGAGCGATTATTACAGTGGTCTTGGTGGTGTGTCCAGGTGACGGACATTCTCCACCTGTTTGGTCCTGAGTGACAGATCATTCGCTGTCACCTGATCATCACTGCTTAGGAAAATGAACTCCTCATGTGTCTCTGCAACACACACACACACACACACACACACACCAGGTTGTAACTCGGGCAGCAGGGAGGGTCAAAAATGGTACAGTCCTCCAATCCACTCATCCACTTCCTTCTCTTTTATCTCTGTCCTTGTTCGAGTCCTTGGAAACGCTACTTCCTGTTCTCTCCATCATTTCCTCATTTTTCTCAGACCAGCGATAAATTCACACGCTCACAGCCGTGTGTCGGATTTATCAGACCTCACCACGGCACGCTGATCCGTGAGGCGTCCCTGACCTTCCCATGATCCTCTCCTTCTGGAAATAGAGTCTGTGTTAAAGTTACTGTTAAGGGTTTGTTCTTCCAAACTCTCTTTTTTGAGCATGTTTTTGATTTTCTCGTGTGAAAATCTATTAATATAACCAAATATACTACAATTCTTCCAAAGGAGACGTTTATGGAAGGAGTCTCCAGGGTCGGCGCTTCTTTAACGACATTTTTTCGACATGAGGAAGTCTTGATGTACGGCATCATTTATATATATATATATATATATATATAAATTTTTTTTTAAAATCTATGTAGGTTTGATACAGAATTGTCGACACCCACGCGGCGAAATGACTGCTGCGTTCACGTGCACGTCTCGATTCTGATTGGTCAGAAGGCGCCGATTTCTTTTCCGAACGAAAGCGATGCACGCTGTTAGTAAGTAAATGAGCTTACAGGTTTTAATGAGCACTGTACGATGCTGTAGATTCTTTAATAAAGTATTTCCACTCCACTGCTGAACTCCTAATTGCAGCTGTCAGTCATATTTTTTAATCATCTCTGAGTAATCTGTTCACGACGAACGCCTCCTCGGGAAGGCGAGTACAGCGTGTGCTTGTGGCCGAGGAGGATGACGCACACGCGACTTCTGCTGGTGCCTGGAAAACGCTGATTAATATTTAATGCCGAACCGTGGGGTGTTTTATTAAGGCGGCGTGCGTTTAGCCCATCAGCGCTGGGAACAGGAAACGCTCGGGGAAAGCAGAGGAAGTCATCAACCTGTGTTAGCATACTGCTATTTTTGGAACATTCATCATGACGGTCGTTGTTCAGGGTTGATGAGGAATGGAATAAAACGCTAAAAAGTCTTTTACTCCACCAGGATTTAGATTCAGAGATGAGAGATGCGGACGTGTTTTCTTGTTGACTCCCACTTAGGAATCCAGCGCTCACGACGGACAAAGCCTGCGAAGGCGTCTGGAGACGGTGCTACACTCGGGCTCGCCCGTTTAAGAAGATTAAATTTTATGTACACAGCGCACAAGCATTAGAACATTACCTGTATTCAGAAAGCGACTTTGTTGTCGATTAGCTTTTTGTTCTTTTGGTATCGCATTGGTATCGTTTTCATGACCGGAAATTCATGCAGTGATCACGGCCAGTGATTTATTTGATTATGGAACATCAGGAATGTTTAATTCATCACGTTTTAATAGTTTCCTCAAACCTTTCCCGATCCTGATAGCATAGCGGATAACAACTTTTACGATAAATAAAACGTAACAGAAAAGCTTAGCAGAAATACATGTTTAACATTCAGTCAGTTACTGAGAGCAAAAACAATGATGAAATCAACCGTAATATATAATAATTACATTTTTACAACACCTTGAGTTGTGTGATGTTGTGTGTCTTACAGGTATTTATGAATAGACATTTCTTATACAACTGCAGTGCACCAATCCTGGATGTGAAGATTGCCTTTTGTCAGGTGTGTGTCCCATACAGGTAAAATAAAAGGTAGAGTATTCATTCACTTCCATTCTCCTGCTTCATTTTGTTGTCAGTGTGTCACTGTCTGATGGAGTCATGTGTCTGATAGCCAGGGTTGCCAGGTTTCATCCTGACTACATCTAAAAAAACCACCCACAGAAATATATACATTTTAATTCGCATTTCTCCTCAACGTCGCTGGCCAACTACACAAAACATCATTACCGTAGCACCTGTACACGTGCCACTCCTACTGTAACGTCTGACAGATACACCGTGCGTGTGTTTACACTTTCCCTGTGTTTTCAGAAAACTGTTTAGATTTAATGTCTATCCTGTTTGCTTTCAAATTAGATCACCGCAGACTCGCTTTTTCCGATCTTGCGCCAAAGCCGATCCATTTGTGTTTAAAAACAGCCACCCTGGCAACCCTGGTACTTGCTTTCCTGTCAGTTTGGTCTCTTGGAACCTACAATACATATTTACATGTGTATGTTATACCTATAGGTAATTAGAATGCTGTTTCTGTAAAATAAGATATAATATAATATAATATACTATTTATAAAAAAGCTACTTTTCAGAAGTTCAGTTTTCAGAACAATCCCATCTAGAACTTCCGACTATAGCTAGCGGCAGGAAGTGACTAATTCCCGACAGGAATTTAGTCCTGTCGGGAAAATGTTTAGGTTTCCGCTGTTCTTTTTTCAAAAAAATCACGGAACCTTCATTAACTGGTTAAAGGTAACGGAACAATTATGACTGTGCTTTTGATTAAAAGAACGCATGGTTGAAAGTTTGCAAGATTTATATTGAATCCTGATTGTAACCAGTACAAGAACTGCCTAGATTATGGGATTGATTCGAGCAGGATCAAGGTCACAGCAAGGTTTTGCGTCTGTTCTGCTTGTTTTTTGTTCCCGTAACGTTTTAATCTCTTGTTGAAACACTAACTTACTAGCTAGCATCAGGCTACACACGCCAAAGCCCTCCTGCTCATTACAATCCTGCGTGTGCGAAGGTAACGAGTGTTATCTCTTAAAGTTACGGCCTGAGTTCTAATCACACCTGCCCTGTGCTTTAATAAGCGATAGCTTTTTAGCGAAAATGTGTTAATCATGGCGAAATTAGTGCAGCCACCAAATTAGCAGTGGTCCTTCGCGGTTCCGGATGAGTCCCAGATTGAATATATTCTCTCTGCTTAAGCCCTCAAGCATGTTATTGTAGAACCATATAGACTTTTAATCTGCCGCACGTTCATGAACACTCCTTCATCCCGAATCGATGCTTGAGCGTCCGTGTGCTCAGTTATATCACACAAGAAAGCAAATAAATGGAGATATTAAAACATTCTGCTCCAAATCAACGGATTTAAAGCTTCCAGTGTGATTCAGTGTCTTGCGTTTGTGTGTTGTGAGGCTGTGGATGCTGGATGGCCTTTGACAGAATCCACATCAGCACCCACGCGTGTTGATCTATATTTCATGCTCGCTGTTTATATTTAGTCTCCGGCCTCCCGCTGACCCGATGCTCACTTTCCGTTTTAGTTTGTTTCTGCCTGCTGTGATGCTAAAAGCTTACACTGAAATAAACAAGGGATAATTAATTAGGGTTTTTTTTTTTTTTTTGTTAATGCTGTTTGTCCGCTGGGTCTTTGTCTATCCGAGTCGCCTCATTTATCTGTTCATCGCTCATGTACTCGTATCGAAACCTAATAATTTTAATTGTTTAGCAGCAAACTAGGAACACTGGGTATTGTGAACATGGACAGTAGGAGGAACACAGAACCCTCGGAACACAAGATCCTAGATATTTTGGGTGCGGGGAACGTAGGACATTGGGAATATTGGATAACATTGGGGATATTGGAAACATAGGAAAGGCAAATAGTAAACACTACAGCTTAGAAAACAATACAGTGCTGAACTGCAGCAACAATAACGGGACAAAAACTAAACTGTACTTTAGTTGTACTGTTTAATGAATTCCAAACCTTATGGAAAGAAAAATGGTCTTGTGTTATATACCATTAGTAATGGTTTGGTAATGGTGATGTAGGTTGGTTTTTCCTCGCAGGGTTTTGGTAAACAAGTTGATGTGTCTTACATCGCCAAGCATTACAACATGAGCAAGAGCAAAGTGGACAACCAGTTCTACAGCGTGGAAGTCGGAGACTCCACCTTCACGGTTCTGAAACGGTACCAGAACCTCAAGCCCATTGGTTCTGGGGCTCAGGGAATAGTGTGGTGAGTACATCTCTTCATATCCCACATGTACTTGTTTGGTACGACGTACTTTTGCTTTTGCCATTCTTTTGTTTTCACACAGTAACAGTGAAATAACTAATGCCGTACAGCACGAATAAGGATTTATTTGAAAGGATGAAATTTGACATGTTAAAGAAACGAAAGTTTATATTCTCTGGTAATGTAAGACATCGGTAATATAGAAGTATAGAACATATGATACTGAGAATATATGCACCTTGGGATCTTGGGAACATTAGGCTCTAGGAATACCGGGACCACTGAAACATTGGTTCCAAAAAAACACCTGAATCTTGGGAACATTACGCTCCAGGAATCCCGTGTTCGATGGCAAATACTCTGGGAAATTATACCTATGGGAATATTGGACCACTGAAACATTGGGTCCTAGAAAACACATGAATCTTGGGAACATAGGACAGTGAGTACACAGGTCCCTGGGAATACTGGACCCTTTGAACATAGGATACTTGGAATATAAATCCCAGATACATAGGGTTTTAGGAAAATTTCAGGCATTCTGAAATTGTGTATTTCTAAGGACATGGCTATGTCATTTCTATGTCCTTAGGAACATACAACCTTGTAGCCATGGGACCCCA
Organism: Notoglanidium macrostoma; assembly: GCA_030068235.1. Classification (NCBI taxonomy): domain Eukaryota; kingdom Metazoa; phylum Chordata; class Actinopteri; order Siluriformes; family Auchenoglanididae; genus Notoglanidium; species Notoglanidium macrostoma. Next base: position 21,221,202 of record JAQQZR010000011.1, read on the forward strand.
AAAACATTGGACACTGGGAATACTGAGCTGTAAAACATAGAAACACGGACACTAAGAACACAGGACCCTTAGACAAGGATGCTGGGTGCACTTAACACCATGGGAACATGAAGGACACTGGGTCCATGGATAGTTACAGAGATTTAGGGACATAAGACATTGGGAACACAGGCCCCTTGAAAATTACACTCAAAGATTGGACACTAGAAAGATAGGAACTCTGGGATACAATGGGAACATTGGACATGTAGAGTACTGGGAATAATAGAATCTGGAACATTGCGGCCTAGAAACATAGGAGCCTGTGAACTTAGCCTTCTGAAACAGAAACGTGAGAAGATAGGGCCCATAAGAAGGAAAGTTCCTAAGATGCACAGAACCAGAGGAATATCGCTGGAAAAAGGGACCATGGTAACAGCCTGTGACATCCAGAGAAGGTAGGAACCTGGGAGTGTAGGATTATGGTAGCATAGGTTCTTGGTAGTATTAGATGTTGAGAACATTGGCTCCTGGAAACACAGGAACTCTGGGAACACAGAACTGTAGGACATACAGCTGTAAGATCTTAGGATTCTAGGAATACAGGAACGCTGGGGACATGGAACTTATAAATGAAAATAGGATCCTGGGAATATAACGTAGAGGCGTACTTAACATTTAGTTTGGAGCCGTTCTTTAAAATCAGATAACTCAAGGTTGTGTGTTCCAGAGCTTTGGAGCAGAAAATCAAAATGCTGGTTCGACGCATTTTCTTACGCGTTACTTCGGCGTCGTTCCGCACTCGGAACAACAATGTTCCGGAACAATCGGAACAACATAAACCGCCTGATAGCAGTCTGCTAATACACACCGGATGTTTACACGGCTCTGCAGGGCATTTGGTGCGATCAGACACGTTTCTTTCCCCTCCGACAGTTAATGAAGTTACAGCCTACAGTGAAATGACGCACGTGTTCCAACTGTAACATGCATTTATTCATGTTTTTACAGTAGGTGTGTTTGACACAACTAGAACGTCGGCATTGTTCTGGCTGCACTTGTATGGCATTAGCATTGGCGTGGAGCTGCTTCCTTTGATAACTGCGAGACAGCAGGTTGATTATAAAGAATTTGAACATAAACATTTAAAAATAATCCATTCGGAGAAGCCTGCCAAGTCGAGCATGTCTCTTTTGTTGTTGATTTTTTCTTCGCGATGACGTTTGAAGCGCTCGAACTTCCTCCCACAGAGTCGTGGGAAATCTGACTGGCTGCTTTTCTGAAGATGTCCGTCACACGGTTGTCGGATGCAGCGTTCTCCTCCTCCTCCTCCTCGTCCTCCTCGTCCTCCTTGTCTTCCTTTTCTCCCTGTCACGTTGAGTTTTCTCTCTCTGCTTTCCCAGGCATTTTGGTGGATGTTTAAAGCAGAATGGCCAGCTAATGGAGTAGTGTGTGTGTGTGTGTGTGTGTGTGTGTGTGTGTGTGTGTTTGGTTGACTGCAGCAACTCGGCCTGGCAGACACACAGCCATAATCTAATTTAGTGGCGTCTCCTTAGCACCGGTCACATGACTCGGCCTGGCTGCCAGATTATTCCAATCAACACATCATTGAGGGAGAGAGAGAGGGGGGGGTGAGTAAAGGAACAAGAAAGATAGAGAGAGTAAAGGAGAGAGAGAGAGAAAAGTAGCATGAAATAGAAAGAGAGAGTAAAAGAGCAAGAAATAGAAAGAGAGAGAGAGAGAGAGAGTGTGTTAAGGATGAAGGAAATAAGAAGTAACGGAAGAATGAATGAGAGAGTGGTTCAGAGAGAAGAAACAGAGACACGGAGTGAGAGAGACAGAGAGGGACAGACTGAAAGAGAGACAGAGAGAGAAAGAGAGACAAAGTAAGAGAGAGACAGCGATAGAGAAATACAAAAAGATAGATAGTGAGAAACAGAATTAAAGATGAGAGAGGAAGAGGGGAACTAAGATACAAAAAGAGAGAGAGAGAGAGAGAGAGAGAGAGATCAAGACATTTTTTTTCCAGTAAAGTAGCTTTAATGTATGCAGAGTGAGGGAGACTGATAGTGATTGTGGGTCTAATTTTTATTTTTAATATAGTTTAATATAGTTATAAAGTTAAAATTTATAGAAGCATGATAAATTGCTGTGACGAGAAAAGAAAATTTGAATCATGATGTGATTCAGACAGATTGTTAACCAAGGTCTAAGGAGGAAAAAACTACCGTTTTAAGCATTTTTAATTCCACACTTGTACAGGATCTTCAGAAACGAGAGTAAGTAAGTATAGCTGCTGTGTTCGGCTCTGCTGCAGGAACCGGATCAAAACCAAAAAGTCATCTAATGCAAAAATGTTTCACGATTTTTCTGGTTTGATTCGTCAGATTGAGCGCGACAGCGTTCAGTCGGCTCCGCTTGACGTGACGCGTAACGCCTCATGCAGAGCGCACGACGTACGTGGCGTCATCGTCGGCATCTTCCCACTTCTCTCGGATGGGTCACCGTGCACGCCAAACACAAAAAAACCCAAAACAACATCAACAAAAAACACTCTGCTGTTTCCATGGATACCCAGTCTATCCATGTTCATAACTATCTCCTGTTTTATAAGCTGTTTGTTTTTAGCTATTTTAATTAACCTTCTGTTGTTTAAATTATACCTGGGTTGAGTAATGACCTTTGCTTGTTTCACTCGGGCGCCATTTGTAAAGTAAGAGAGATGTTAGTCATGAACACGTTTAATTAATTGGCAGAGAAAATAATAAACATTGACCATTGTGCGAAACAGACGTGTGTTTCTTTTCAGGCTAGCAAATTTTCATCAACGTAGTGTGTCTGTGTATGTGTGCGCGCGTGGGCATATTTCCAACAGTGTATATATTCACGTCTGTGCGTCTCCGAGTGCGAGGGTGTGTGTTGTGAGAGTGAGTGTGGAATACACTCCAGAATTAGCAAGCACGCAGCTTTAGCCATCTGCTACCCGACGTGTCCTGCGGAGCGATGGTACACTTTCTATAAGCTACACAAATTCCGTTTAAACAAACATGTTACAAAATCGTGATGCTAAAAAATCTGTCATTCTAATAAATATTTAATAGAAAAACATTCTTAATTGTGATTTAATTCTGTTTGAAAGCTATAGAAGCTCTTGTTTTCCTTATTATCAGAGCTGTGTGGGAATGGGCATCAGTTCATTACATTATACATGGTTAGCTTGCTAACATTGAGGAAGTACCTCATATAAGCATGAAGAACTGGGGTGCACATACTTTTGGCCACATAGTTGTAATAACCTGCTCCTTGTTCCGCGCTCAGCGCGCGGAGAAATCTCGGCCACGCGCGCAGCGCGCGCTTCATCTCCGTTGCGGAAGCACGCGCTCCCGCATTTGAACTGAGAACGCCCGAACTACACGGACTACAGTTCCCATGAGCGCCTGCTCCCAGCCAGTAGGCCAATCAGCGGGGAGCAGGTGGCTCTCATTCATGGACTGATTGTGCCGGGTATTAAAAGACTGCATTTACGCTTTGGCTCTGCGAAGCATTATAGACTTTATACTACAATGTCTAAGTAGGGTTTATATCAAGGGAACGAAATAACATTAACTGCAAATGTCCATAGTCTCAATGTGGAGCAGAAAATAGTGTATGGCTGCAAAGGCAGAGATTTTTGCACTTATTTATTTATTCAAGCTCATTAAATACAACATTTTTTATAATGAGAAAGGTCCGAGAGCACAGAGCGTAAGAACATCAGTGTGATTTATTTTAGAGTACACGCAAACACACACATTTCATAGCCGGTGATTCTGCATTTTCGACACTCTCGCAACGTATCCCCACGTGGCCTCCGCACAGACGTCGGACTTTATTTTCCCAGAATCCTGCCAGACACACAGGATGTTGCCGAGACCGGCTGGGTTTTTTTTGTAATTGCTGAGAAATTACTGTAATATTGAAATAAAAAAAAAAATTACTGAAATACATCCATTGGGGTATTTTTTTTTCTGAGCAATGGCTCTACGGTTAGAGAGTTTGGATTAACAGAAAAGGAAAAAGAAAGACGATTCAAAAGCATTTTCGTACGACGTCTAATTTCTGCTCCAGTTGTGTAAAAACACGACCGTACTTATGTTTTTTTTTTTTTACTTTGCTTCACAGCCTTCACTCAGACCTTTCTACTTACTTATCTGCTTTCTTTAAATGTAGCCTTTTCTACTTTACAGTTCATCCATCAAACACCATTATCCAAATTCACTAATAAAAATAAGCAAAAGGATTTTCCATTAAACATATTGCTTTAATCAGCAAACACCAACAAACACCAATATTCACCAAACAAACACCAACATTCAGCTGCAAACACCATCTGAAAACCAACAAACCAGCAATGCAAGACCACCCAAACAGCAAGACCATTTTTTTTTACCATATCTACCATCTGACACCATCGGAGAACCAACAAACACCAAGCATTCAACACTAACATTACACCAGCATTCATTACCAAACATCGGACACCAACGTTTACCTGCATTCAATACCAAACACCATCCAACAAACCACCAACACCAGCATTCACCACTTGATACCACACCAAGACAAGCGTTCATCCATTGTTGACCAAAAACACCAGCTATCTCTATCAAACACCATTATTCACCAACAGCCGACATTCATTTTCTAGTAAACAGCAACATACACCAAACACCGATCTTCACCATTAAGCATTATCATTTTCCATTAAACAACAACTTTCACCATCAAACACCAACATTCAGCGTTAAATACCAACATACGCCATTAAGTCCCAACTGAGACATCATTTAAAATCATAATCATAACATTGACGTCATAAATGATCTGAGACCTCATTACGTACCAATATTCTGTCAAAACTAATTCTCCAACACCAACATTTTCCAAGTGAACACCAACATTCACAAACAAAAACAGATACACACGATATTCACCAACATTCGACATTTACCAACATGAAATACATGTAATTGAAGGTGATCATTAAACACCAAGATTCATCATTTTCTAGTTGTGTTTATAACGCTAAAGCAAATAAATCAGTGTGAATGATTCTGGAAACTTCCAAGCATCCACACAGTGTTCACACGCAGTAGCCCAGCGTGTTGGTGTTTGAGCTCATTTCTGTTCACGTCAGTGTTTGTGGATGCTCGTTCACTGAAAACTCTCAGAGACAGCAGAGGAACGCCCTTAGAGAAGAACGTCGGTGAATAAAATGTAAATGTAGCTAAGGGCCAAGGTAGAAATCAGCTAAGAAGGAATGCGTGAGAATCCTAATTTTGCACCCTACATGTTTAAATCGTTCTGGAAACAGAAATGCAGCACGATGTCGGAATCAGACTTATTTTCATTCCAGGATGGATAGAAAAGGACTTATTCCTGCCCTCCTGTGCGTCTTTATTAGATTACCTCACCGCGCTAATCAATCTCTCTCCCACGGATTCCTGTCATGTTTCCGAAATTCTTTATAAAAGACTGGAATGTCTGGAGGTGCAAAAGTTTCAGTTTTCCTGGAGTAAGAATCACACTCGCTTCTGTTTTTGGCCAAAATGTCCAGCAGTGTTTCAAGTTCTGGCAGAAATCTGTGGTGGATAGTTTACTACAGATGGACTAAACCCATTTTAAGCTAAATTATTATTCTGCAATTAGTTTAGTAGAATATATATAACATTTCTATACTTTCTACTCTATAAATATAATTATAGTTACTAAGCTAATTTGTAATAGATTCTAATTTCCAGCTATCAAATAAAATTTCTGTTGTTTTCAAGTAAATATAGAAATTTAATAGCGTGATCATTGTTCAGGTCTCGAGGATATGGGACCTGCGTTCTGTTCCTTTGTTTTATATTACGTTCACATACAAAAAGAATATAGAATAAATATTATCTCCGGCAGCAGATGTGAGTTTTGGCTCCTACAGTAATGCAGGAAGAACGTTTACAGGCGAAGTTGCCAAACTGACGTAGCTTTAATTCCATCTGAAGAGAACGTTTAATAGAAAACCCATTTGGTCAGCCTTTTTTTGCTCCATGTTGCGAAGCTTCTGGCCCTCGATAATGTGTGTATAATAAATAATAAATAGTATTTAATTAAAAAATTTTAATTAAATGTCAAGTGTAGTTGCTTTGATGTGCCAGTAAATATGGTGGCTTGTAAAAAATATCCATCCATCCATCCATTATCTATAGCGCTTTATCCGTCTGGGTGGCGGGGAAGCTGGAGCCAATCCCAG
>JAQQZR010000011.1:21228505-21247900 GCA_030068235.1 Notoglanidium macrostoma
TCACACCTATGGGCAATTTAGAGTAGCCAGTTGACCTAATCTGCATGTCTTTGGACTGTGGGAGGAAACCAGAGCACTAGGAGGAAACCCGCGCATGCACGGGGAGAACATGCAAACATGCATGGGATCGAACCCAGGACCTTCTTGCTGTGAGGCGACAGTGCTAACCACCGCACCACCAAATGAATTTTATTTCATTTTTGGTAGCTTGCGGGGTCATCAGGGGAAGTTATTTATTTCATCGCTATTTATTCATTCATTTGTTCATTTATTTTATTATCCGATGGCTTGATTTTCCTTTTTGACTTCAGTTTTACCGCAACTAAAAATAACAACAATGCACTGTGGGATGTGCTGTTGTAGGAAAATGATCAACTTCAGGGCGGTGTGGAACTACTCAAGTGGAACTACTCTAATGTCCCAAAGGGTTTTTGCGTGCCTTCTTCATGTTTTTAACTTTTTTTTTATTTTCTAATGCTAATGCAGTTCCTGGGATTTAATGTTAGTAGAAAGAAATGTTACATTTATATTAAAAATATAAAATTCACAAAATGTCTGCCTTTACCTGTTAGGCACAAAGCTAAAACGTGTGATACTCAACGTTGTACTTGCGTATCATAGACGTGTGTCTGATGCTGACATAACAATATATGTGTGTGTGTGTGTGTGTGTGTGTGTGTGTGTGTGTGTGTGTGTTGACAGTGCTGGATATGATGCTGTCCTGGACAGAAATGTGGCTATTAAGAAGCTCAGCAGACCTTTCCAGAACCAGACCCACGCCAAGCGTGCTTACAGGGAGCTGGTGCTCATGAAGTGCGTCAATCACAAAAACGTGAGTGAATCATCTCTTGGGGAAAACTGAAACACTCAAGTGCTGCTCATAGGACATTTTCGGGATGAGCTCTTTATTGGAATTCTGTCAGTTTTAAGGCAGAACACAGATACGGACTCGGATATTTGGAGTAATAAACAGATACAGATACAGGCATTGTGTTACAACCCTAGGAGAGAAAGAGAGAGAGAGAGAGTGAGTGAGCAGGAGAGCGAGAGAGTGTGAGTGTGAGAGAGAGAGTGAGAGTGAGTTGCAGACAGAGACAGACAGAGAGAGAGAGAGAGAGAGAGAGAGAGAGAGAGAGGTCTCAGAGTATCCTAATGCACCACTCTAAAAATTCTCTCTCTCTCTCTCTCTCTCTCTCTCTCTCTCATGAATCAGCAGTGTCCTTGACTCGCTCAGAAAAGAGAAACAATAAAAGACAGGATAGCGAAAAGGACATGATTGAACTTAGGAAGAGGATTTTTTTTTCTTCCCTGCGGGCTGTTTGCGCTCACATTTTTACTAACCAGATCTCTCTCTCTCTTTCTCTCTCTCTCGCTCTCTTCTTCTTCTTTCAGATCATCAGCTTATTAAACGTTTTCACACCACAGAAATCTTTAGAGGAATTCCAGGATGTGTAAGTACACACTAGAGACTTGTGCACCACACACCCCTTCACGTGTTAGTGCTGTAGCGTTCATTACCTTTCCTGAGTAACACGGACTTACATAACGACACATTACACGAGCAATCTTTTTCATTCCGGTGTTATTGATCAAAAGGCTACTTTACGCCTAAACAACCCCTTCACAACTAACAGAACTAATCCCGACAGCCGTGTGGGTTTGGGTCGGTGCGTTTGCTCTTGCCTCATTCATTAGCATGTGTGTCAGTGTGTGGTGATGCCATGCCAATTTATTCCTCTCAGACTTAATCAAGAGCAGAATCGATCGGTGTTGGTAAGGAACACGATCATGCAGTTGACCGAGAATGGCAGGGAAGCGTCTCGTCTCCGCTTAGAAATCAAAGCAAATGACTTCACCTGCAATCGAACGCTTAAAACAGCAAACCTGCTTAGAAAACACGTCAATCGTTCAATTTAACAGTGCTAATTATGGTGCGAGGTGAAAATGTTCCCGTAAATGCTAGCAAAATAAATGTTCTAGATCAATAAGGCTAACATGGAAAGAAAGTTTAAAGCTAGCAATTTTTAGCAATATTTGTGTAAAAACATAAAAAATAGATAACGTCGAAATAAGGCCTCAGGTCACATTGAAAAATTAAGCTGTGAGCATGTTGCTTGTAAGAAATAACACACTCTGTGTTGTGCTGTTACAGGAATATAATCAATACCAAGGCGGTGTAATGGCGCAGACTTACTGTTACCACATTGATCCCTATAACGATGTGTTTTATTCCTGCTTTACTACAGCAATTTTCAAAATGATTGAAATTTTTATTTTTTAAGCAAAGACCTATACTTTTTGTCCATTTATAGTTACATTTAATGTTGTGGAACAGGTAAAACCAAAATTTCCAGCTTTACCACCGACTCTGACGAATCTCCTTCCATAAATAATATAATACACTTGTCCTTACAGAAAACTACACCATGGCAATCTAACAAACAAGCACGTTAATATAAACCTGTGTGAAGTGAAGCCAATGAAAGAAATCAATCAACACCTTCTGACCAATTAAAAAAGGAGAATTCACCACATAAACAACTTCCATTACTTGCTAGTAGAATTAGCCTTGTAGCTCTACGGCAATACTTAAACAAAAAAAACCAACTAATTTTGGATGAATTGTGTGCAGTTCATTTTTGGCTGACTCGTTATTTTAAAAGCGCTGTAAATGAAGCAGTGTTGGACCTGACTCTCTCTTTTCCATGTGTTACTGCTGACTCGGTCACAATCGTTAATCAGCAGCTCCATTCTTGGCGTGAGAGGCAGTAAAGATGGTCATTCGTCAGCGGGGGCTTCATGCTGAGATAAAGACGTTTCAATCACAGGCGAAACAGACAGCAGGAGTTTGTAGTGAAACCGGACGTGATTGTCAGGGTGTTATGAGTGGATAAAGAAGCCTTTTATGGACTTCCCCCTGGTGCAGGTACCTGGTGATGGAACTGATGGATGCTAACCTGTGCCAGGTGATTCAGATGGAGCTAGACCATGAGAGGATGTCCTACCTGCTCTACCAGATGCTCTGTGGCATCAAACACTTACACTCAGCCGGAATCATCCACAGGGTGAGAGAACCAAACTGAAATGAAAAATGTATTCAAAATGATCCGGAGGTGTCCCGCCTACAAGCCACTTAGCGTTTGAAGCAGATTGTACACTTAAGACCATTTCACAACAAATATTTCTGTCATGCGAAGTATTCCTTCACGTTTCAATCCACGTCAAAGAACTGCACCGCCCTTGTTTAACACTTGTGAGTGTTAATTAACTTTGAGAGTGAACCGAACATTTTTGTTAAATAAAAAAATATATACTTTTGTTCCATTTTCTTTATAACCAACAATAATTAGTAACAAACAATTGTAAAGGTTATAGTAAAATATAATAACCTATTAACTAAAACATTTCTATTTATATGAAAAATGAAAATACACTATTTCTTAAAAATTAAAAAAGCTTACACATAAAACATCCTTCAATTTGTTCATCAATTCCAATCCTCATAAATTTGTATCACGATTTATCGATGCGCAATACATCATTACATGCTTATAGTATAAGAATTCTTTTGTCATTAGTTGAGAACAGTGGTCTTACGATGTGCAAGTGTGACCAATGATGAAGTTCAGTTGTGGATGTTGTTTTTATTGAAATCTCAGAAGCATAGGGACTGTAAACCTGCTTTGTGAAAATACCCTAACCCTAATTTTAAAATCATTATACAAATAAAAATTTAACTGGATCGAAGAACTTTTTGAGATGGTAGATGGAGCACAGAGTGTGGTGCTAACACTAGCATTAGCATTAGCAAGACTTCTGGCATCTCACTGTCTAACTTTAGCTAGATTCTTTTCATTGTAGGATTTGAAACCTAGCAATATCGTGGTGAAGTCGGACTGCACGCTGAAGATTCTGGACTTTGGGTTGGCGAGGACCGCCGGGACCAGCTTCATGATGACCCCGTATGTGGTGACGCGGTACTACAGAGCCCCTGAGGTCATTCTGGGCATGGGGTATAAAGAGAACGGTAGGACACACTACAGCTAGTGCCAGTTCCTACAGCTAGTGCCAGTTCTTTATTTGTAAACCTTGAGTGTATGTGTTTGGCTCAGTTTGCATAATGGAGGTTGGTGTATGGATTTCCTGTCACAGTCAGACCGCCGGAGGTCTCACTGCGCTACTGGCTTTAATTAGCGGAATAGTCGTTAGACTTTTCCAAGCCCACAAATTACATCACCGAGCCGATTTAAAATCGGTGCTGCTTTCGAAATCTCACTCCAACTCTTTTTTTGTTTTTTTTTACTGGTGTCATGCTAATGCTAATGCTAACCCACTGATGACATGCTGACGCTAACTCTTCATCTCTCCCTCTTTTCTGTCTTCTTCCTGCTTCTATGCCTGCAGTGGATATTTGGTCAGTCGGTTGCATTATGGGCGAAATGGTGCGCCACAAAATCCTCTTCCCTGGTCGAGACTGTATCCTTACCAAAAAAAAATTTATATATATATATATTTTAAATGTTCTTATAAGGTATACTGTAATGCAGAAAGCTGACGTAACAGACGTATGACGTTAGCCATGTGCTAAACTGGTATGGATGGTTTAGGTGAAACTAGCTCATTGAGATTTCAAATAAAAAAAAGTTGGTTTACATGAGCTACCGATTTGTACTCGTATGGAGTGCACTTCCTTCAGTGAATACTGGATTCTGATTGGTCAGATGGTGTTATTTCTTTTATACCAGCAGCTCTGACAGTAGTGCACTTTCTCAGTAACATGGCAAACTCATTACGTCTCATGAACGTCAAGAGAAAGCGAGGGAACAACTAACAGGGAAGGAACATTAACAGTTAGCAAGGATTCTAATAAGCTTTATATGGGTTTAATTATTGAATACATTTAGCTATTATTTCTTACAATACAGATTTTTTCTTTATGTTGAGAAGTGAATTAAACCTTGAGCCTGTTTACCCTTTCCTGACTGGTTTAATGAAATGCATACTTATTTGCGTACTTATTTATCTGCTGCACGGCAAGTCAGATTTCTCAGCTAACGTGTGGGTGTTCACGTACCGTGACCCTTAATGACACCTTTAACATGGCTAATGCGTCTTTTCATCTATTGTAGCGTAGCTGAACATGCTGATTCATGAGCTAAACGAATTGTGCTATTGGCTAGCTAGAAAACAAAACTTTTAGTCTCTTGGTCAAAAAAATATGTCATCGTGCGCACGTCGTAGCTGGAATGGCGAGAAATCAACTGGTTAGTGGACAGTCATTGGCTCATGGATCAGCTAACCTTAGCTAATACTAGTTTTTTTTTTTGTCTCATTCTTATAAAATGTATGAACACCTAGAGGAACTTTCTTAAATGGCAGAATAACTTAGTTGCTTCGATAGAATACGTTTGTGTGTTGTTGTTTTTTTTGTTTTTTTTGCTTATAGTATCTCTAACCCTGCCTCACTACTCACATGCATAGCGAACAGATTAAATCAATTCCTTTAGTGTTAAATTAACTCCAGGCCCACACTTGAGTCCATCAAGAGTTCATTTGAAGCTGTAGATTTAGTGTATAAATGGTCTAATGCTCTTTTCCTCTGTGGTACTGCTTTTGTCTGTCGTTCTCATCTTTCCTCAGCTGCCAAAGACAAGTAATTTTTTCAAATCATATTTCTCTAACATACTTCCATCATTCTTTGGTAATAAAAAAAACAACCCAAAACTGACTGAAAGGAGTAGAAACAACAACACAACACACAGAAGAGTGTACAAACTGAGTCCGTATCAAATGATATTCATTAAAGGGCAACTATTAAGACATGCCAATATGTGTTAGGAGTGTACGTGATGTCACAGCTACTAAAAAAGGAAGCAAGCAACACATGAACTAGACAATCACATGGATTTTTTTACTTCAGTTAAAGGTACAGTCAGCATTATTTTATTTATTTATGTGCATTCACATCACGTCCGTTTTACCCCTGCGCCATATAAACGCTGCCCACGTCTCGCTGACAATGTGATTGATGCCACTTTGGTGTGATTGGCCGGATGTTGGTGGTCCACATCATGTTCTTGTTTCCTGTTTACAACGTACCGTCCGATGGACCAGCGTTTCTCCTATTCTGCCTGAATGTGGAGAGAAGTTTTACAAAAATTGTTATAATTTACTGACTGCACTTTTAACGATTAAAAACAATCATGTTTGTCACAGATTAAATCCAGACCACTCACTCGCTGACTATTTCTGCTGTTTATTTTTTATTTTCACTGCAGTTTGCTTGTGTAGCGCAGCCTGCTGCTGGTGGAATGTGTTAATTACGGTCCTGCGTGATTAGGTAATTGCAGAGGCAATACAACATAATGCAGGATTAATTGAGTGTGTGTGTGGTGTCACTCCCCCACACACACATTTGTGTATATACGTTTGGCTGTATTTTGTCTGATGATAGTTAGTTCCCTAGTTTGTCTGCCTCAAAATGGCTCTCACTGTAGACAGACAGTGGGAAAAAAAGGACACTCCCACATCTGATGAGTAATGCCCACAAACCGTACGAGACATGATTGACTTTTCACTTTCTGGTGTGAACGCGGGTTCAGCGCTGTTTACCCCAGTAGGCAGAGGAGGTGTGTGATTAGCAGAAGTGCGTGTGAGTCACTTTCAGTCAGAAGGGCCATTTCCGATCAGACCCCCATTTATGAGTCTGTCCTGACGTGCATGCTAGTCAATCATGCATCTTTGTGTGTGTGTGTGTGTGTGTGTGTGTGTGTGTACACGCTGTAGTGGACATGTGGTCTGTAGGCTGTATCTTTGGAGAGTTGATAAGAGGGAGTGTGCTGTTCCCCGGCACTGATCGTATCCTTCAGACGCACTCACACCATTATCAATAGCCATTTAGCTATTTAGCTTATGCCGGTAATGTTTAGCTAGCTTAGTGACAGACCTCTGGCTAAAGTTTGCTAGCTTAAGCAAACAGTTGCCAAATCTTTCATGATTTAACTATTACTTCATAGTTGCTCTAATAACAAACCCTTATCCTATATGCTCAACTAACTATGACTGTACCTCATTGTAATACCTTAGATTACGGAGAGATTTCAGCTAAATATCAGTATAGTGATGCTAGCTATTTAGCTTTTAATGCTAGCTACTCTTGCTTCCTAACTTACAATCAGTCTCTCAAACGTTACGATAGAACCTCATTGTAACACTAATTTAATAATAAGCTTTCTAGCCTTATCAAACAGTTAAATCTTAAGAAATATTAGCAGCTATCAATATAGCTAACTATAGCTTCTTGTCTTATTATTTCAGTGACACTAGCTAGCTATGCAGAGGTTTATGTTTAACTAACTAACTAACTGGTCAGTGACAGCAAGCCTAACTTGTAGCACTGGGTAATTCATTTAATCTTGCTAGTAATTTAAATCAGCATATTCTAACTAATCAGAATTGAGAATTTAATTGCTATATGGTATAAGTAAAAATTGTTTAGGACTATTTAGGATAGATTGTATTTTTACCATCTACTGTTTTTATGTCAGGCAGTTGCAAAGGGACGGCTGGGTGTCTCAAAGCCCTAGATAAATAAAGACAGAATTGTATGGATGATCATGTGACCCTATATGACCCAAACATCAGGATTCTTTGAAATAAAACATGCTGATAATTTAATTACAACAAATATTTAGAATTTTACCAGCTTGCGATGGAGAGAGAGCAAGAGGGAGGGAGGGGGAGAGACAGAGCGTTCCGGCAGGATGAGGTAATGTGTTCTCGGATACCCGTGTCATCCGTGGGATCATGGGAAACCAAGATAAAAACACAGAGTCATGTGACTCCCCAAGGGGAACCGAGCTCCCTGCAGCCATGCTCTTCTTCTTAGCAACGTATATTCTGGCCTTCTGTTGCTAGGCATCCACACACACACACACACACACACACACACACACACGCACACGCACACGCACACACACACCTCTTTGTGTTTCCGTTAAGCAGACATGTTTGTCACACCTCACCAAAAATACGCCATTTAACAGCAGCAATGTCAGGTGGAGGATTTCTCCCTTAATCACACTCTCTTTCTGTCTCTCTCTCTCTATCTCTCCCCGTTTCTTTTACTTTTCCTTCTCTTGCTCTGTATCTTCCCCCTCCTTCTTTCTCTCCCCCTCCTTCTTTCTCTCCCCCTCCTTCTCTCTCTCTCTCTCTCTCTCTCTCTGCTCCAAATTGAAAGTCCTGGAGGATTCTGAATAACTGTCAGAGCTGAAACTCGACAAAAGGTCTCTCTTAAAGAGCCAAAGAAATTAGCAATGCAGATGAAGCCCAGGATAAATCTTACAGAACGCTTCATTTGGCCCAGTTTATGCCTGCATGGCATCTACCACGGCTACAGCATCAGTACTGGTCCATTCATCCACCTGTTTATATGCAAATTTTGAATTTCTGCCCAAGAAACCCAGACCCGGTGACAACAAGGTCATGGAAGAATGTTCACAGGGTGTCTGGAATTTAGTCACAGTAAAAGTTTTTATTCATGCTTTCAAGAAGTATAAAAGGTGTTGTGACTATTTGAGCAGAGTAACAGAAAAAGGACAAACAGTGCTTGTGTTAAAAGGGAGCAGTGGTATGCAATATGTTCTTGGGCAATGCTAGAAGGTTTTGAGGTCAAATCCCAAAGACAGTTGCTTAAACATAAGCTTTACCACTGTACAAGTCTCATCTTACTTTTTTAGTCATTCATCTCAAAGCCATTTTGCAGATTGAGGGACTTGTGTACTCTGGTGAACCTCAAGGTCACCAGGAGCTGACCTGGTGGACCTGATTATTCTAATGGAATGACCTCCATTAAAGGTAAAAAAAAAAACTACTAAAGTGTACCCCACCCAGACCGACCCCTAGAACCAGGTCAGGGGGTAGTGTCCACAGACAGAGGCCTAGTGTCCAGGCCACCCACATAACTCAGTTATGTTTAACCTAAAATGGCCCCATGTAGTAATTTTTTAGGCTCACCACCTGCAAGATGAACAAAAAGGGTCAGACACAATGCCAGTCAAGGGGCAGGAATGTGTTGGACAGTCATCAATAGTTTATATCCTTGCAATGGAAAGGCACCTGCAAGAAGCTCTGACCAGAATGCTCTTGGTGTCTGCCATGGTGGCGACTGTAAAAGTAGAGAAGCAGTCAAATTGAATAATATTGAGTAATGCTGAAGGAGGATTTTCCTGATTCATGTGAGAGGTATATGGTAGCCAGAAGCACTTCAGCAAAAGCAGTTGCAGAAGCACAAGTCTGGTGGTTCCTATGAGATGGCTCCGAAGGTATTTAGTACCTCACGAGGGGGGAGACGAATCCATGCACAAGTCTTGCTGAGCAAGTGTGAGGGAGTTTTGACCACTGCTGGGGATATTGTTAAGCAGTGGTAGAAGCACCATGAGAATCTCCGTAACCCAGTGGACATGCTGTCCCTTCAGGAGGCAGTGCCAGAAATCTCTGGTGTTTTGGAGTCCATCTCTGAGGCTGAGGTTACTATGGCAGTTAGAAAGCTTCATAGTGGAATGTCTGGATGCTGGACAAGGTCGGGTTGTGTCCTTGACATACCTTTTCAGTGTTGCATGGAGATCTGGAGCAGTGCCTTTGGCCTGGGAAACATGGATAATGGTCCTTATTATTATTATTTTTTTTAAAAAGGGCTGTGTTCCAATTATACTCGAATCACATTTCTTGGCCTCCCAAGAAGAGACTATTTTTAACCTAGGATCTAGGGGATTTAACCTAGGATTCAGGAGGAACAATGATTGTTCCACCCATGGCATGGAGAAGTGGACAAGGTAGTTGCTTGTGCACAGCTTTATAAGGGTCATGTGAATAAGCTAATCTAGTCTACAAGTATTTTTTGGAATTGGAGAAGCCTCCTTTTTTGGTCCCTAGATTTATAGTGGGTGCCAAACTACATCAAGGATTTTTCTTGTCTCCACTCCTGCTTGTGGTTTTCATGATTATTAAATGATATCAAAACACAGCCAATGGTTGGATAGGTGCCCATTATGGGGGCTAGAGAGAACATCCTTGATATTTGCAGATGATGTACTCTTGACACGATCTGGAGAGGACCTCAGACATGCACCCTTATGTTTAACTACTGATTATGCATGGGCTGGGATGAAAATCAGTACCTTGCCCCTGGTAGAGGAGTTTAAATACTTTGTGATCTGCCAGATCAGCTGCATCAGTCTTATAGTCACAGCATCAGTGTGTGGTGATGAAGCATGAGACCAGATTTTCCAGGAAGTTGATGATCCAGGAGGGCCTCGAAGTAAAGTTGCTGCTTCTCTTAATTGAGAGGAGCCAGTTGAGCATACCCCTGGTCGGCTCCCAGGAGAGTTGTATCAGACACGTCCCACCGGACGGAGAGCCCAGAGCAGACCCAGCACCCGCTGGAGAGCTTAAATCTCACAGTTGGCTTTGGAATGTCTGGGGATTACCCTAGGAGGCCCTGGATTCTGTGACTGTGGGTAGAGAAATCTAGGTTGACCTGTTGGCATTGCATCTCTCACAAGGAAGTGGAAAGAAAATGATTGAATGCATTAAAATTTCTAAATCTGTCGTGGTCATCCGTTTATGCTGAACACTTCATTCAAGATGCATTAGCTCATGATTGTATAGCCTACTAAAGAGAAGAAAGTAACATCAGTGAAGGCTACGAGTCTACCTCATTTGTCCTACTTGTAGAAGGGATGACGTTCAGGGAATTTTTTTTCCTTTTTTTTTTTGTTTGCCTATTTTTCCCCTAACTGTGGTCCTGCTCAGACATCGATCAGTGGAATAAGGTGATTGAGCAGCTTGGTACACCATCACCTGAGTTCATGAAGAAGCTCCAGCCTACAGTGAGGAACTACGTGGAGAACCGACCTAAATACGCTGGTCTCACTTTCCCCAAGCTGTTCCCTGACTGTCTGTTCCCTGCAGACTCCGAGCACAATAAACTCAAAGGTACATCTGTGTGACTGTGTGGCTGGTTGTTTACTGTCTGTGGGTGTAAAACACTCTTTTCCATGAGCACTTGTATAATGAAGGACCACTAACCCTAATTTCTTCTGTAACACAATAAATTACCGTAGTTAAACACCTACTTATTAAATAGTTTTGAGTGTTGCATGCACATGCATGCATGCATATATATATATATATATATATATATATATATATACACATAAAAATAAAGACATGTATTATTGGGTACTGACTAGCCAAATTGTAATATGCCCATTTATTTTGGGAAGCTACACTATTTAACACTGAATACCTTTCAGACATTCCACCAGAAATTAGCATTATCATTCTGTCACTTCATGGTAGCCATTGACTCAATTTCCATAACATACACAATGTTTTTTTTTCTGGTTTACAATATTTTTGGAAAACTCCCTGCATGTTCACGTGGCCAAATTCTTGGAAAAACACTCACTGGATTTTAGTAGGTTCCTAAATAACTAATACCCCTCATCCTTCCACTGGATATAGTCACTGCCGTTGCTGTTGCTGTGCTCCATTGTTCTGCCGCAAGAATTCTCATATGACCAATTCGTTCACATCACACAGCCAAAGATCAGACTTTTGTGTCCACACAGTCCTGAAAAAATTGGATTTGTGTCACATTAATTCAGAAAATTGGATGCTTTACATCAGTTTGGGTGTTGATATACTGTAAGCACTTGATAATATTCTCATTCCATGTCCTCAAATTATCAGACCTGATTTTTCAATAAGTCTAGTCAAGAGTGGGATAGTTAATTGATTTAAATCATGAAAATATATATTTTGAAGTATCTGAATAAAAAACAAAACATTAGTCAGAAGGAAAAAATCTAGCTTAGTATAAAATGAAAATCGAAGACAGTTCCCTAAATATAGCGCAGCGAGATAGATATGTGTACGAGAGATGTGTGTGTACTTTATCATCTCTCTCTGTGTCTCTGCAGCGAGTCAGGCCAGAGATCTGCTTTCTAAAATGCTGATCATCGATCCTGCTAAGCGGATATCAGTGGACGAGGCCCTGCAGCACCCCTACATCAACGTGTGGTACGATCCGTCTGAGGTGGAGGCGGTGAGTATCAGATCCACTCAGTATTATCGATTAGTAAACCTGGAGTCATGCCTAGCTCGGTTATTTGACCCGTTGGCCTCAAGACAGAACAGAGTGGGATGATTTTACATAAACTCGCCTACTGATACAAATGCCAGCAGCAGCACAAAAAAAAAAATATCTAGCTGTATTTTAAGAAGGAAAACTTACCCATAAGCACAAGTGTTATGTTATCCACAATCAAGGTTGCTAGACTCCCAGGTTAAGATTTGGCTTTAATTGCAAACGCAAAGGTAGCTGCAGTTGCTATAATCTAATGCAAGCCACAGTGAAAGTGAGCTTTACGGAAACCAAGCTGGGAAAGTGGAGATGGAGAGCAGCTCTGAATTGACCAGAGCCAGAGATTTGTCATTTCATTGTGTCATAACTTGTCGCTGTTGCCCTAGGAAACGAATGATCACCTTGTCATGCGAACTCCGGCTTATTTATTATAATGTACCATCACTTTAATGAACATACAGTTAATAGAAATATAACTAAATTTTACTCATCTGTTTGACTCTTCTCTCCCCTTCTCCACTGTCACACTTTCACTGATGAAGGCCAAAGATCTTCAGATATCCATGGTAAATAAAATTTTTGGTCCAAAAATACGTTCTGCACCCACAAACGTCTCTCATCTCCAACAGATTTGTATAGATATTTAAAGTACACTACATGTGAAACAAATGCAGAGGAGTTCTAAGGCAAAGAGAATTAAGTAAAGCATACATAAACATTTACCTTTGGGAATTTGGGAAGTACCTCCATTTTTACGTACTCTTCACATCGCTCCCGAAAGGGCTGGTTGCCATGGTGAACATGGATGTATAAGGTGTTGCAGCCAGTCAGTTGGTTCATATCAAATATAGTTAACCAAGGTCACCATTACTATACTGATTGACATAATGCAAGGTGATCTGCAGTTGCTTTTAATTCCACTTTTTGTTCTCAAAAGATGATCATAAAGCACCTTTTATTGTTCACGCCATTGATTCAAGACTCCTACTCTGATTCTCCTACGCTTACTAACGTTTCAAAACACCAACATTCATCCTCAACCTCCAGAATTTCTTGAACATTCATCTGAATCTGAAACATTCACGGTCAAATTTAAACCAATATGCTCCAACAAACACCAGTTCTCTCCAACAAACCTTCTCCATCCAAAACCAACATTCACCATAATTCATCATTAAACACCATCATATAATAACTTTCACCAACATTCCTTATCACACTGGCATTTTCCTTGACAAACACCATCATTCACCATCAAACACCATCATTCTCTACCACACACCAACACTCACCATCAAAACCAACATTCACCATCAAGCGCTGATATTTCCTCAACAAACACCAGCATTTGTCATCAAACTTCCACAGTATTCATCATCAAACTCTGTCAATTCCTAAATTCTCTAAAATCACCAGCAAACCATCTCTATCCAACACCACCATTCATCATCAAACACCAACATTCTCCATCAAACTATGGTAAT
The DNA here is from genome assembly GCA_030068235.1 of Notoglanidium macrostoma. Classification (NCBI taxonomy): domain Eukaryota; kingdom Metazoa; phylum Chordata; class Actinopteri; order Siluriformes; family Auchenoglanididae; genus Notoglanidium; species Notoglanidium macrostoma. Next base: position 21,242,138 of record JAQQZR010000011.1, read on the forward strand.
TTCTCACCATCAGCATTCTCTAAGAAACACCAGTATGTATTGTCCATTGAAAACAGTATTCTCAAAAAACCCAGCACCATTTCTCTCCAACAAACCTTAACATTCACCACCAAACACCAACCTTCAGCATCAAACATTCACCAATACCAACATTCACCACCAAACACCAACACTCAGTGTCTAACATTCACCACCAAACACCAACACTCAGTGTCTAACATTCATCACCAAACACCAACATTCAACAACTACACATCTACCAAAAAACCTTCTCCATCAAGCACTAACATTCACCATAAACACCACCAGTAACTACAATCAACTATCAACTAAAACCCCAATTCCCAAAACACTGCAATTAACAAACTCCAGCATCAGATAAGGGCATTAGTTTCGAAAGAGGTACCTGCTTCTGGTAGAAGGTACCTTCGCTTTGTACCAACTTTATCTAAGTGAACTTTGACCTGTGAATTCAGCCGCCTCAGCCTTGTGAACCAATAGAAATCAAGTGGGCGGGGCTGTGGCTTTTTAGGTGGTTAAAAAAAGGAGCACTAACTTATTATTTAAGAGCGGTTTATAGGAAAGTTTCTTTAGTGATTTTTTAGGGATTTGTGGTAAAATTCAGTCTTTTTATTTCACTGCCTTCTAACCTATTAACTACTGGCACTCAAAAACAGAAACAAAATAACAACAACAAAAAACAAAAAGCGTTTTAAAAAAGTGATAAAAGTCATATCTGTTGTAACTGGTGAACTGAATCAGTCAGGGTTCCAGCAGGGTGTGTTTAATCACACTCATCTTTAGCTCTTAGCTCATTTGATAACAAATGAATAACCTGAAAGTTGCAAGACATGATCATGTGACATCACCAACACCTTTTCTACATCTCAGGCAACTGCTTAGCTAGGAATGCTGGTTTAATTCCACAGTCTAGCAAAATTAGCTCTCAAAGTTAGCTAACCCAACACTGTTCTAAAATTAACTAGCTGATTATCAAATGTTACTATTACCACTCTAGTAAGAGCTAGCTAAGATTGCAAGCTAGCAAAGTGATGCTAAGTAAACTGTTTTACTGTGTAATTAAGTCAGTGCTCAAGTTTGCTAGCATTCGCCCAAGTGATTTATTGTGTAAAGAAAAATAGGATAGGTTCTTTTGCTAACAAGTTAGTTAATATTGTGATATATCGTGTAAATTATACTCAAGTTCTCAAGCCAGCTAGTTAACATTGATTATTAAATCCATGCTAAGTTATGCTAAGCAGCACAGTGACGCAAGTAATGATGTCATACAATCAAGTTTGCAGTTGGCTTAAGTTTAACTTAAGCGTCGCCCCTTTTAACCACGAGCTGCATCTGACATTTTATGAATATGTGCTGTTATGTGATAAGTCATACTCATCTAAAATCGTAAATTAATGCATTGTTTACTATGATGAAAAAAACATTCCCGTGGTATTTTCTATTCCGAGGAAAACAATTCAAGTTCAATTTGCTGAAATAAAATAACCTTGGCATCTTATCCACATCTTTTTCTCTCCCTTTAGCCTCCTCCTCAGATCTATGACAAGCAGCTGGATGAGAGAGAACACTCCATCGAAGAGTGGAAAGGTAAACCCATAAACCGCTTGAGAGTCAGCTCCACTCCTGTAATCCCTCAGAGATCAGGTTAAACACAGTGGAATTTCACATCGGAATGTCAGGGATTAAATCTGTGACCTCTTTAATCATACTGTAAAGCATTATGCTGTAGAACAGATCTGCACATCAACACCACTGTGTGAAATAATAAGCGGAATTCACTCTTACATGAATACGTATAAGTGCGTGGGCCGGACATGGGAAGAGAATTATTAAAACCTCCGTCACGACCGAGATTAGCCTTGAGGTTCAGAATTCTTTTCATGAATTTCCCTGGATAATAATACAATAAAAATTGTAGTGTTTTATACAATAATCAAATATTTTATATTATCATCAGGTTATAAATAGGAGAAGAATGGAAATGTAACTCCTGCTGACGTTATTGTTTTATTGCAGATTTGCTAGTCATTTTTACACGCAATGTTTTTTAATTATTGTTAGCTATTGTAGAAGAGAAGGAAGTTGAGGAGAGGATGAATGCTGATGAGTGTAACGATAGAGCTGCACAAGGGACAAAAAGGAGTGATATAATCACACTTTTAGATAAACCCCGCACTACCAAGCTGTGTCTCATACAGAAAGACATTACGCAATATTATCCTCGACAAAGACATGGTGGTTAAATAGATTTCTGCCCCCTCTCTCTCAGAGCTGATCTATAAAGAAGTGATGAACTTCGAGGAGCGAACGAAGAACGGCGTGGTGAAGGGACAGCCATCTCCTTCAGGTACTCTCACTGCATAGCCTAAGCTCTCTGTAAGTGCTGCTTCTCACGCTCCTCCTCCTCTTTATCATCCCTCCATCCTGTCCATCCCATCCGTCCGTCCATCCGTCTTCCTGTGACACGACGTACACGGTTTCCTGCGCTCAGATTAAACCAGATGATTCGAACTATCCGTTTATCCATTAAACAAAACTAGATGAACCATTTTTAGTCAAGAGCTCAGGGTTTTTTCTGTATGGAGGAAACCAGGCCATGTCGTTTCATTTGTCTGAAGCATGTCAGATGTTCTGTTATGTAAATAATATTGTTTCATGTGAAGTAAAATATCCAAATTCTGTTTGTAATCATTTGAATACATCTTTAACAGCGGTAAGTCCCACTTTCAGTGTCTTCATACCACAGTGCTGTTGAATACGCCATTCTGATTGGCCGAGAAGGTGTTGATTCATTTTCCATGACGACGGCTCAGTTGTAATGCTTGTAAGAACTTAATACTCCTCGTAATATAATTATAACAACGAACAGATTCAAATGCGTTGCTACGGAACGTGGGTATGTCCCATTACATTGAAAATGTTGTGTAACTATAAATGGATAAAAAAAAAAAAATTGCACCATTCTTTAAAATAATTGTAATTGTTATAATTTATACATTTTGTGGTGTAAGAGGAATGAAATGCTTCAGGACGTGGTGTCCCTGGAACCGAATCAACTTCATGATGGCAACAGTAAATTGTTGATGAGTATCATGTTGATTATTTTAATATACCTTTTTTTTTTTTTTTTTAACTATAAATTGGGACTGATCTTAAAAATGGCATTTGATTTTACATTTCTAGTGAAATGTTTTTCCTAAGCATTTGAGAATCATGCGTTTTTGTCTCTAAGTGCATTTTTGTAATCACATTTCCTTAAAGGAATATTTTAGCAAAGTTATTTTTGTTTATCTTATATATTTATTTATTTATTTTGCGATTGCGATGCGAGGATAATGGAGCTAATGGAAATCTCTCTTGCCGCAAATCTGTCATCTTTTTCTGTAAAGTTCTTCCTCAAAACCATGTCCGGTTCTCAGTGCTGTTGTTCAGGACACTTTAGAACTTCCTCTCCAACATAACCATGAATAAAACTTCACCATGTAGCTGATTGCTGTCGTGTTATGTGGGCGGCCATCTTGGACAACCAGACCCAAGCGCTATGTGGTATTACTCCGTGTGGAAAAAGAGCAGAAGGCTACACAGATGAGAATATAGTTCCTTTGTCAACTTCAAATAGTAAACATGGACTTTTATTAATATTTTAAACGATTTAAATAATTTCAACGTATATGTTGAAATCTTCAGATTCTCGCTTCGCACTACGTTTTACGGTGAAATATTTTTGTACGTTACCACATATACAAATTTCAGCTCGTAGTGGAACTATATTTTAGTAAATCATAATTTTGTCTACTATTAATATGTTCTTGCTTTTATTCAAATCTTCACAGTAAACGTTTCAGCTAAATCTATCTGCTCATTTTGATTCTCTAACTCCTTATTTCAAGATATTATCTCATTATTATTTTGACTAGGTAACTCATTATTTTGGCTTATTATCTCATTGTTTTGAAATATTATCTCGTTATTCTGATTTCCTCCAAATTTCACTCCAAACGTCTATCTATCTATCAACTCATTTTGACTTACTAACTTGTTATTTCAAGCTATTATCTCATTAATATCTCATCATTCTTTTGAGGTAGTCACTTGTTATTTTCATGACATCATCTTGTTGTTCTGATTGATAAAAATATGGCAGTTGTTCAAGATTTCAAGATGGCCGCCCCATACCTGTACAGCGTTAAGCTAGAAGGTAAAGCTTTCCACATCACTGAAGAACTGGACGTGGTATAAGGAAGATGTCTACACAAAATATTTCGCATTTTTTAACCTGTGTTGAGAATAAACAAATAAAGCAAATAAACACAGATTTCAGACACCAACACGTCTTCTACATTTGATGTCAATAGGGAATTGTACAAATTAGATTATTATTATTTTCTATAATGTTCTTGTGAATTCAAATCATTACAATTAAGACATGATAATCTGTGTAAACACCTCAAAAGACTTCATAATTAATTTTTCATTATAATTAGTTTTCATAAAAAAACTCAGATGAGTAAATATTGGCACCCAGCATTCAAGCTCAGTTAATTCATTCATCTTTTACTTGTACTCAAACATGTACAAGTTCTCATTATCCTTTCTTCGTTATTTAAAATTCATTATTTAAACCCAGCAATTTTAATTAACCAAAATTTATTATTTCTTTTCTTAGTATGGTTAATTAAATGGAGGCTATTAATTGAGGTTTACAGCTTGCGCGTTTATTTATGACCCAGAGTCATTTGTACACACTTTTATTTAGACTTTATAACATTACTGCGCTATTATTGCACACATTTCTGTTGTGTTTTTGGTCACTCGTATAAAAACAGCTCTATTTTTGATCATTACCTGCCTGTGTTTTCTCACATGGCCTGAGGAGGGCGGCGTTTTATTGAAGACGAAGGCATTATTTCTTGGCTGCTGTCCAAATGGCTGCAGTGCTGCAGGAAATAAGAGACTCTGCGTCTCATTGTGCAGCTCAGATGAACTTCACATCCGTCCTCGTTCTCGCTCTTGTGCTCTCAGGATTTCTCTCCGTCATGATACGACGGCTGCACAAGCATGATAAATCTCATCATGCAGGGATGTTTCTTTAAAGCCCTCACATCTCTGCATGGCTCTCAGCATCAGTCTCACTCTCTGTCTCACTCTCTCTCTCTCTCTCTCTCTCTCTCTCACTCCCCCTGCCTTTAATTAAGCAGATGGATGGTGCTTGTGCTGAGCTGAGCAGACGCATTGCAGCTCGACAGCTCCGGCGTGGCTGTATTTCACCGCAACGTTTAGGCTGAAATTGAACTCACTGCTTGATTGACCATGTCATTTCACGTACAGCTAAAAAATCGTCCTGTTGATTTGAACAGAAAACCCTGACGCTCAAGATGGTGAATGTTTTTTTGAAGTGCTGTCATTTTTTTATGTATTCTCTCTTTATTTTGACTGAATAACTTATTTCAAGATCATATCTCATGATTTCATATTGATTCTTCATATCAGTTCAGAAACTGGTTCTAGATCTATCTATCTATTGACTCAGTTTGAGTTACTAACTCATTATTTCAAGATATTATCTCATTATCTCACCATTATTTTTTACTAAGTAACTCATTATTTTTGGCTTATTATTTCATTGTTTCAAAATATTATCTTGTTATTTTGATTTTTCCCAAATTTTCTATCTATCTATCTATCTATCTATCTATCTATCTATCTATCTATCTATCTATCTATCTATCTATCTATCTGTCT
>JAQQZR010000011.1:21248000-21270729 GCA_030068235.1 Notoglanidium macrostoma
ATCTATCTATCTATCTATCTATCTATCTATCTATCTATCTATCTATCTATCTATCTATCTATCTATCTATCTCATTTTGACTTACTAATTTATTATTTCAAGATATTATCTCATTATTATCCCGTCATTCTTTTGATGTAGTAACCCATTATTTTATGACATTATCTCGCTGTTCTGATTGAGTAATTTGCTATCTATGATATTACCTTGTTATTTTAGTTAAATTGGTATTTCAGTATGTTGAATTAGGCTCTCATCATTTTGACCATTGAATCACAATCATTTTTATTTAGTAATTCATTATTTTGATTGACTAACTCGCTATTGCACGATATTACCTCATTATTGTGATTCACTTACTTGTTATTTCAATACATTATCTCATTACTTTGATTTAATATCTCGTTATTTTGACTCACTAACATGTAATTATGAATCATAAACCCAAGTTAAACTAATAAGCTAATCTCTCGGTGTAACAAGACTTGTTATGGGCTTGTAGCGTAAATTTCTTCTGTCAGTTCCACAAGCCCTGCTGCCCGAGACTGTGAGGCAGCGTGGTGTTCTCGGATCTTGCGTCTGGCGTCAGTTCTGCCCCAAGTGTTGACCCGACTAAACACCAGTGTTTGTTTTACGCTCCTAAAGCGCACAACTGAAACCGACACCTCTCATAAATTCTGCGTTCTCGTTTTGATATTGCTGCGGGACGCTGCGTCTCGTGTCCCTCATGGCGCTGAACTTGTAAACGGCAGATTTATGGCCCGCTCAGGCCACCGTACACATGGCATCATGCGTACGGCATCATTTATTACGAAAGAACCGCATAATAGGAACGGATAAAACGTAGGGAATTGTTTTTTGCTGATTAGATGCACTTTGTTTTGATCTCGTTCCTGCTGAAGCTCGCATTAAAGCGTCGATTCAGATTTAAATCAAACTGGTTGAGTGGAAACGATAAAGTATTAACAGATCACAGTGATGTGAATGTCACCGACGTAGCTCTGGTTTTAGCTTCCGCTCAGTGGTTACAAACTAGAATGTCCCCTATTTACTGATTTCTGTTTTGTTTTTGTTTCTTACATTTTGTTGTTACGTCACTCATTAGGAAGTGACCGATTTTCCTGAAACATGCCTTCAATGTAGGCTACAAGTAGCGAATGTTTCTCATGAACCCGATATAAACGAATTATAAGATTGTTTAATCTATATTTATAGTTTTTTTTCCTAGTTTAAGGAATCTTACTGTCGGATCATTTTATCCCCTACAAAAAAATGACCTGATGTCCTTTAACTGATTTTACAGGAATTCACATGCTTTGTTGAAGCGGCGTTATAGTTACCATCCTGAAGTTGATTATTTTCCTATAACAGCATGCCTCCAAGTGTGTATTTCCTCATATACAACAACAATTTGTCAACACTAACAATCGTTCAAGGTTAATAAATTGTGACGTCATACTCTTTATCTAGTTTTAGTTTAAAAAGAAAATGTGGAACAACGTTATAGTAGCTATAAACACCCAGTCCCTCACCAACCTGTTTTGAAATTACTAAGACAGAAAATCGCATGTCGTCGTTGCCGAGACACCACAAATCATAAACTGAAGATGAAGCGTCACCTCGGACCGTTGTGTGTCCCTGCGAATGAGCTGTTACTATAGAAACCGTAACGTATTAGAGCAAGCGCATTAACATAACACTGCGCTACTGTCAGAGCCGCTGTTAAGTTAATCAGCACCTTTTGACCAATCACAATCCAGGATTTAGTAGCGATGTGGTATATAAATTGACCCCATAGAGGAAATGAATTCAACTTATACACGTGATAAATGAATTAACGATCAAGAAGGACAAAAGAGATATGCAAGTTCAAATGATGCGTAGTAGCACATTTAATTGACGTGACCATTTAGCATGTTTTAGCTATTTAGCAAAATGATTTTAAAACATATTTAGCAATAGTGACTGTGTTGATGTTCTGCAGTGTGGACGTTGTGCTTATTTTGCCGTCACTGATTTACTGACCCATTTACTTTCCTGTCCTGCAGCTTGTTTGCAGTTCTGGGAGCACACTGGCAGTGCGGACTCGCTTTGATATTTATCTCACAGTGCATCAGCTCCATCTAGTGTCTCTGTGCCTGATCAGCATTTCAGAAATTCCCATTTTAGGCTGATCTGAGATCATCCGACTAGAGAATGAGTCAGATCTTTGAATTAGCTTTTTAAGGTTAACATTGAGAGCCTAATATGAGCCGTTTTTTATTTTCTTCCTATTTTTTTTTTTTTTTTATTATAGATGTAGTCAATGGCGTTACTCCTGCTGTGTGATTTAACCAAAATATTTGGTAAGCTTGTTTTAGTGTATGAGCCGTTTGTTGTATTCATTCATATTCAATCAATGCGTTTAGGATGTTCGGTTAAGTTTTGGTGCTGCTCTTATTAATTAAATCAAATAAATCTTTGATTCCGTCATCAAGAGTCTTCTCTGCTTCAGAAACGTGTGACATCGTCATCATTTATTCTAAAAACCCCTACTTTCAAAATATTTCCAGAGATGCTGTTTGAGAGTCAAGAGTCGACTCTTATTGGTGAGCCGAGTCAAAGAATCTGACTCACTGATTCACTGACATGAGCCTTGATTCCCATTTGGATCACAGCAGATAAAACAATACGTAAATTTCTCCAAGAGTTTACTGGGCAGAGATGATTCTCAGAGTTTCGTGATGTTGTCCTTCATGGTTGCAGCCGTCTCTGTTTTCCCTCTCACTTGTCATTTTGTTGTCACTTGTTACAGTTGTTCATCACGTCACTGACTTTTACACTACGACAATTATTGTACGTTAAAAAACAACATAAAAGGATTTTCAGATAAACAAAAAAAAAACGAGACCTTGGCGCTATCGTCGCAAGATCTCAAGTTCGAATGCTCACGATTCCACATCCATCAAACGATCTGGAGTCCAAAAGTGCGAAAAATTTGGTTGTGCGCTACAGGTGGGAGGGGCAAACTCTGTCTCCCCTGTCAATCACAGTGACATTAGCCAATCGTGGGCTTCTGTAAACTCATGTATGCAGAAGAGGGTAGATAGCGCGTCCCCTCTGAATGTGTTACGCTGCATTAGCAGTTTCAGAGGAAGCACATGCTAATTAGCCAAGGGAGAAAATTTGTTTATCCGCTAGTATTTGTCAACACACTTGACTTTTAGACACCATATTCTGATCATTTAGTGGAATTCAGATCAGGTGCTTCTCGTTGCAAGGAAAACACTATGAAGACTTGAGACATGTCACCCAAGCATGCGTCTCTCCTCGCTCCACCTCATGATTCATTCTCTTCCATTTTTTTCGTTATAACCATTTCCTTCTCTCCGCTCCTTCCCCGTAGCACAGGTGCAGCCGTGAACAGCAGCGAAAGCCTCCCTCCATCCTCGTCCGTCAACGACATCTCGTCCATGAGCACCGATCAGACCCTGGCCTCCGACACGGACAGCAGCCTGGAGACCTCGGCCGGGCCGCTCGGCTGCTGCAGGTGACTAACCGCCTGCCTGCGCAACCCCGCCTTCTTTAGGAGGTGATCTGAATGATTTCACAAAAAGAAAAACAAACGCCTATCCAAAGCCTATCCGATCCACTACTCTGCAAAAAGAAGTCGCTCAAATATTGTCGTTGTAATCCTCAGATCAGATTGGATTCTGTTTAAAGGTAAATTTAGGAACAACAGGAGAATAAATAATAAAGCCTGCATTATTGTTCAAAGCAAACTAAGAAAACGGAAAAAAGTTGCCGATCTATGTGTATATTTACGAAATCCCTCACTAGTTGCTTTGCTTTATACTCCCTTCATATGGCATCTGATAATGAAAAAATAATGTAATGCTTACCGAGGCATCTCTGTGAAGTGTACGTTACAACGTTAACCTGGATGATCCCGAGTAAACCCCAAGCTTTCTGTGCTCCTTCAGTCGATGTGGCAAGGTGGGCTTTTGTGTTTCTCATAACTCGAATATATATAAATATAATTTTACCCCCGTTATATGACGGACTTGTTTGTGCCGAACCTCTTTAACCGGCGGAATTTGACCTGGAGACGATGTTTTTTTTTCTGGGTGTGAACGTAAAACCCCTCTATCTCTTGTATATATGTAATTCTGTACAGCTGCAAGGCATGAATGGGACTGACGGCCAGTATCGGGAGTTGTCTTGCACACCTTGCCACATCACCGCTTTGACCTTTAGTTGCCCTTGCCTGTAGTCTTCTTGCATGACCAGAGGAAAAAAAATGAAACGTCGAATATAAACATAACCCAGTATATTTGTATACCATGTAAGAAAATGAAATCTGCTGGAAGCTGCGCGGCGAATGGAAGGGTTTTTACGCTGGTGAAGTGGTCGCATGTGTGTTCTGCAGGAAGCCATTGCAAGGGAACAAGTACTGTCATAAACCTCCATCTGGGTTGCCAGGGTTGTCATTTTCACAGTGTTTTTGTTTTGTTTCGTTTCAATTTCAATCTCGCTTCAATTTCCTCAAAAAAGAAAAAGAAGGAAAGTTCAGAAAGTGTACCTACAACGTACAGAACCATTTCCGTTGTAGATGTAGTGCAAATATTAGCGTGTGAAAAGAAGGAAAGAAAGATGAAATTGGATCTGCGAATTGCAAAAGAAATGCGCGCACACCACAGTCAACTTGTTTTCCATGCCACGACTGACCAAAAAGCTCTCCTTTTTCAGTTCCTAGTCTTTTCTGTGCTTTTCGGGGCTGGAAATGTTGACCTGGCAACCCTGACGTCCATCCTGTTTTTAATTTTATTTTACAGGTTCTTAGTTTCTACACTTGCGTACTCCTCAGAGCGTGTCGAGTGCACTATGAGCGTGCATGCGCTGAGATTAAAATACATCCGCTGTTTCGCCTTACTCGCCGCTTTGCATGTCGTTCCCGACCTTTGACACCTCCGAGCGGTCCTCTTACGGCTGTTGCATGTTCAGGAAAGGATTTTTTTCCCCAAAGCCTAGCAACTACGAAGCGAGTGCTGTGTCAACGATACCTCATTCTTTTAGCTTTGCATTCGGATCATTTCATTTTTGCCTTCCTGGTGCACGTCTTCTTAACTATCCATCTTTGCATTTTTAACATTTTGTTGTCTGAATGGAATCCAAATGGACTTACTACCTAAAACGAGGAATCTGATAGAAGTGGGCTTTATTTATGGAACGCATGCGTTTGCCTGAATTCGGGTAGTGCCTTTGAAATAATGCAGTTTCCTCTTATTTATCAAAATAATTCCGAGAGCAGTGAAGCGTGGAGGAGGTTCAGGCGAGGTTGCACAGGCGGTGGCTTTGTCACAATTCGAACACTGCAGGTAATTCAGAGTTGTCGTACGTTGGCGGTGCCTGGTTTGTCGGGTCTCTTCCTTCTTCTAACCTCTTTGTCTAAGTATGCACATAATCACCAGATCTCAAAAACCATCTCCTTCCCTGTCCTATAAAAAAAAAGAATGAAACCTGACATGTAATTTTTGCATTTCTAAATAATGTATTGTACATGGAACCTCAACCTTTACTCACGCGCCTGATGTTTTTTTTTTTTTTTTTTTTCAGTTATAGGTTAATAATAAGCCTTACTCAATAAATGTCATGAAGTACGCAGTAAAAGAATGGATCATATAATTTTGTTTTGTACCTGTACCTGTCTGATTTGACCTGTGTACCAAATCATTTTAATAAAGGAATGAAACGCACATTTTTTTTTGTTTGCTTATACCGATTGTTAAACTAATTGGAGCCATTTCGGATTCTGAATAGTGGTCATTTTTTAAAACTGTATTGTTATTCTGAACTGATACTGCATTTAACAAGTTAACATTACTCTGTCACATAGTACAGATGCATTTTGTACAGGCACTGCTGGTGACATCCTTATTTAATAAAAATAACCTGTGGCCTGGACTTAGTAATGTGTGGGAACGAGATCATTAAGTCCTGAATATGATAATTAAGTCATAACCATGACCTAGTAAAATAAGGAAACGAGATAATTATCTTGTAGCCACGACTTAGTAAAGCAAGAGAATGAGATAATTATCTCGTGGCCATGACTTTATAACACGACTGAATAAGATAAATAAATCATTTGGCATTTTGCATTTGGCCACGTCTTACAAATGCAAGGGAACGAAATAGTTAAGTCCTGATCTGGACGTAGTAAAGTAAGGGAATGAGATAATTGTCTCATTGCCGTGACTTAGTAAAGAGATAATTATCTCGTAGCCATGGCTGTAACACGAAGGAACCTGAACAATAAATCATGGCCACTACTTACTAATTACAAGGGAACGAGATTTAAGTCGTAGCCTTGACTTAGGAACGTGAGGGAATGAGATAATGAGGTCAGGGTTTTACAGTAACCACTAAACTCTTAACTACTGTTAACTACTGGTTTGTTCAGCAATTAATAAGAAATTAGTGTTTACACTTCTGAACCAGACAAGTGGCAGCTCTTTCCCTCTGCGTGTGTGTAGTGGTTACCGTAAAACCCTGTATATGTCTGAACATGTACATCATGATGATCAAGCATTCTTAACATGTGGCTACACTTAGTTTTAGTTGTGACCACAATCTCATGATCTGGTTCCCACACATTACTTAAAGTCATTAAGTAATTAAGTCATGGTTATGTTTTATTTTTATTCAAGTAGGGATGTCATAACGGAGGGTCTCTGTAATTTAAATTTTGAAATTTAAATAGCCCTAACATTGAACCCTGAGGTATACCTACAATCATGATTACATGATCATGATTTTTTTTTCCGTGGTGCTGTGCATGTAGACATTCTACACTTTCAAAAATGTAATTGTACCTTTAAGCACTTACTATCTAACTGAAACGTACTATTTTCTTTCTTTCTTTTTTCTTTTCTTTTTTTTTGAGGAATACATGGCTGATTTTATTTTCTCAGTGTTAAAAAGTTTGATTTTGGGCTTTAACATTTAAAATGAATGTGACAAATGTTACAAATATAGCTTAAATTGCATTTTGAGGACAAATTTAACTGGCCCCAATGGTGAACCCTGAGGAATACCTAAGAAAATGATTCTTTTGTTTCTCTTTATCTTCTTGGTACTGCGTGCGTAGAAAATGTATTGTTAATTCTGAAGATATAAAGAAATGTAGAGGGCAACCAATCATCTGTAATTGTCTTACTCATGAAATGACTTTTATTTCAACAATGCTTAAGTGGCATATTATAGTACTCAGTACTCACGTTTAAGAAAACTCTTCAAGGCTGAAGTCTCTGAAGTAAAAAAAAAAAAAAAAGCATTTTTCTTGAACACTATTCAAACAATCAGCATTGAAATTATTATTTATTTACTTTATTAATTTTTCTTGCATGGCCAACACAAAATGTGCAGTTTTCTGTTGTAAATACCGACATTCGAAACACTGACATTAACACACAGGTGCCGCCATTTTGCTTTCGTTCTTTCCTGAAAAAGGAAAAACACAACAATGTGAACATGATCACACTGTGACGGGTTCTGAGAGGTCTCCAGGCTATCAATAAAACACTTTTACAACAGGGTGCACACACACACACACACACACACATAACATGTAGTAGCGTTTGTATTTCAATTGTAACTAGTTGTAAACTGTTCTGTTGTGTATTCACTTTGATTGGTTAGATTAGGTTGAGACGAATGTGGTGCGCTGTTATGTATTTTTTACAATCTATTTTCCAAAACATGACCCGTATATAAATATATATATACATACACACACACACAAATATCATTAACATCTGGGTCATAAACAGGGTTGATCTTGGAATTTTTTTTTTCCAAATCTTCCAAATCTCTTCAAAATGGTGCCACTAATATTATTCATTCTGTGCCGAGGATGGGAATCGGAAGATCGATGTGTTTTATAAAAGCAATTCATAACGTAACATCCTGTAAAAGTTGGAGAAATATGTGTCATGTGTCTGAAAACCCTGACGCAAATTTCTCCAAATGAACCTGACATTTGTTTCTTGGCTTTGCCGCCTACCACACTTTTGTATGTTGGTGTTTATTGGACAATATTTGGCCTGGATTTTAGTCCTCAGAATTTGGGAATGTTTACTCAAAAAACTTGTCTCCAGAAATTAATGACCGTGTTGTAGTTAACATTGAATGTCATCTAATGTGATTTTTATTTTTTTTTTTTTCAAATATTAATTACATTTTGATTCTATGCTGCTTTTCAAAGAAATGAGCATCTGTTGCATTTTCAGGCATGAAAGAAATAAAAATTAGTTGTAATCACGCTGAATTAAGCTGGTATTATTAAAAATACACAGGCACAATTGGCTTAATTGTACCTTTAAGTGCTTACTATTTAACTTGAAGGTACCCTTTGTTTCGGGTTCTTTTCTTTACCTGCAAAGGCCACAGTAACCTCCTCACCTGGAGGTGGAACCGTGGTCCTGACTGAATTTCCTTTAATATCATAATTCCTTTTTCCGAGAGCGTACACTGAGGACTTGTTAGTGCTGTGCTGTATAGGTTGATTTTGTGGAACTCGACTAAGGAATGTAGCGCTCAGTGAGTCGTTTGACGCTTCAACGCATCTATGTTAAAACTCAGCGTCCTGCAATGCAATCGGTATGATTGTGCTAAATGCTAGAGCTAAACAAAAAAACGTCCAGTCACACTTTATATTGGCTCTAAATTATAAATAATACATTTTACAAGCAAATATTTACCTGTCTAACTACAGAGGATTTGCACTGTTGCACACAGATTACAGCAATACATCTTAGGTTGTTACGTACAAAGTGAGTCAGGTCATTCGATTCAGTTCACCAATACGAGTCGAGTCTTTCAGCTCTTAAATGACTCGTCGGCCATGTGAAATATTTTGAGCAGCGATTGTTCCAAGAAATCTTCCTGTTCGTTCTAATGAAGCCGCGAGAAATTTGCACTGCATTAGGAATTTCGATATAAAGTATAGACTATATGACACTATAGGAATTTCTATATAAAGTAACTTCTGTGTCACAAGAGTTCCTGTGTGATTAGTGTGTACATAAAGACACCGAAGGATCTTGCTGGAAAATGTGTGAGCTTATATAAGATGCGTAGCTGTAGTCTGTTTGTAACAGTGCATGAATAGTTAGCAGTGTGTATAGTCGACAGTATTATGTCTAAAATTGGACTCAACTCAAAAGTCTGGTGAAAATTTTCCTGTTAAATACAATTTCAGTAAGATTGATGCGTGAACAGCGGTGGAGGACGTTCGGACCGGAGGCCTTACTGTAAAATATTTCATTTCAACAGAAATATCATTCTTTGTGTACGAAAACAATGTTAGCTGTTTTATTTAAAAGAAATTCATTCTGATGAATTTTTGCCTTATTTAGTCTATATCTGGTGGTCCATACGACGCTAAACACGACGTGTCGTCAGAACAAAAACATTTGAGTAAAAAAAGTACCGTTGAGGTCGAAACCCAACACAGCAATACAGGCAGCACTAATCAGTGGTACGTAATTCATTCGTGCGTTCGAATTTGAAGGGGATTTTTAAGCTTCAACCATCACAATTGCGCAATAAAAACAACTGTAAGTACATACGGGAGGTGGGGACTCTTCTAAACATACGTGTGCGGTTGTACTGTGAACGTAAGAACTCTCATGGTGATGTAAAATTGAACTGATTTCTTGGAAAAATGCTCTCTCTCGCTCTCGCTCTCTCTCGCTCTCGCTCACTTGCCATCCTGTTCAGATTGTAAGATTTGTTGAGGCGGAGGAATCTGACGGCATTTTTCATTCTCTTGTTAAGATGAAATTATTATACAAACACATAAGAGGACAATTTAAAAAAATCAAGTTACTGGAAAAAAAAAACAAAAAACAGCATCATGAAACGCTGTTGGCACTTGACATTTTAAAGGTACTCTATGTATAAATAAATATATGTATGTGATTGAAAATAAACACTTCCTTTGACCCTGGAATTGACGACTTCCTTTCTTGAGTTGGTCTCGCATTTATTTTCACCATTCCGAATGAGTCACAAATGAAACATTATAATTAATATGCACTCTTTATTAGAGTCCAAGATTCATTTCCTATTTTGTAACGGTTTCCTTCATTACCCACAATGCCATGCTGAGAGTCGTTCAGCGGGATTTAGCCTTCGCTTCATCTCTACCTAAAGAGAACGATGTGACTTCTGTTCCAGCGTTCACGCTAATAACGCCTTCACGCTTATCATCTCGTAGATCGCTGACTAGCTGAACCGAGTCTCTGCATCGTGTAGCTGCATTGCATTCTGGGAAGTGTTTGCGCCAGCGTCTCCTCTACTTCTACAATGGATTTCTCATTGATATGACATTAAGTGTCACTGAAAGAAAAGAAAATTCTTTTCTTACTTAACACCAAAGATGGTTGAAATGTTTTTCTCCTGAAACATGCCATTGTAACTGCGCTAGCATTAGCATTCACTATCTGCGAAATGCGCAGTCCACTGGGGTAGTGTGCTGGCTCCCAGGACTAATGGATGTTCGGTTAAAGTGATGTGAATAATATCTGCTCTTTTATCAGCACCTAAATTGAAATTAAAATACCAAAATCCGTTTAGATTAATTCATATCAATTTGACCTTTTAGATATTATTCACAGGTCTTCAATTTTTCCCCATGTTATGATAATGAGGCTATTTTAAATGTAAATCGCTCTTGTTCTTTTGGTTTAATTAGCTCTTGGGATAAATCAAGGGAAAATGACTCAGACCAACTGTTACCCTTCAAGTGAACTCAAAAACACGGCCTCGCTCTCGCTGTAATTACAGCAGAATCAGCCAAACGCATCTGTTAGACTAATGCTGCATTTCTGCTCCCTGTATTATTCATATAAATTACACAGACACACACACCATAAAATACACGTATCTGTTTAATCAAAATAGTGTTTCCTGTCCTTTTTTAAATATGTATAAATATAATTAATTAAAATATAATGTACAGTTTAAAAAAACTATTTACGTGCCAAAATCATTCACAGTTAGAGTTGTGTCAAAGCAAGTCGGATCAGAAATCGGTTGGAAATTTGTGTACATATGTCATACGGCAATTCAGAGAGAAGGGACTGAGACAATGCGTCCTTGAGACAACGCGTGTTAACAGCTGCCAGGAGAAGAGCCTAAACCAAAGCCTAGACCTTACTGAAACCCTAACCCTAACCCTAACCCGTGGTCTGTTAAGGCTGGCGTAGTGTGCAAGGTGTCGGCTCTGCAAAGTGGACATCATGCAGTGATGCGCTGAATACAAATGTAAACGACGCATTCGCTTAAACTACTTGCCGAGGTGGTCTGGGACGCATTTAACCACATACCTTCTGCAGTGTAAACGCTGACGCGTCCCGATGCGTCCGCAACGCAGACGTAACAGGAAATACATCATTAATGCTGGATGCGGAGGTTGTTTTGGCAACAGCGCGACACGCTAGAAAAAAAACTGGAGAGGAGCGCGGATGGAATACACACTGATGAAGTTCAGGAAAATAATGAAGGTATGTTGCAGGTTTAACATTTTAATATGATTTTGCACGGGAACCTTTGACATTCTAGCGGAAGTGATGCAGGCAGTAACGAAATCTGAACAAAAGTGGTCAGCTGGTCACCTTGGAGACGCACGATAAACACAAGTGTAAACAGCGATGTGTCTCGGCAGTCCATTTGTGACCTGAATGCTCAAGACGCATTTTAAAACCATGTGTAAACAGGGCCTAATTGTCACGCTAACACTACATGGGTTGTGCCTTTTTGACAGACCTGAGCACAAAATACAGACAAAACTTATATTTTAGCTAACTAGCTAATGATCAGGCATTCACAGTTTGAGCTAACCAGTTGATGGATGCTACACAATTTGTGCAGTTACTGTTTCGGAATGCTACTGTGTGTGGATTATGCAGTTTGGCACACATACGTAAAATGTACGTACTGAAGGAAAAACACAGGATTACTGACATTACAAAATGTCTGTCCAACTTGCACTAGCATTTTCTGACCAGAGAGGGCAGCATTCTAAAGTCTTAACTCCTGCAGATTTAAACAAGGCTTGTTTATGTATTTGATTGCATTTGCAGGCCCAAGCAAGCCAAAGCATATAGGTTTCCTGCCCATGGCTCCTTCTTTCAACCACCAGAAATCCCTTCCCATGGTGTTAACGAAGCCTTTTTTTTTATTTATTTAAATCATTCTGTTGCCTCCAGCAGGACGCCACCATCTTTTGAGCTCTTTCCCATTCAAAAACAGAAAGGAAATAGAACTTGAGCCAAAGAATACATGACAAAGGACTATCCTTGCACAAATAATATGCCATTATGTACACTCGGTTTTGTGTTCTTTGGACCAAGCGTGGCGTGAAAATATTCCTGGATCCTTTCCCTTCTGTAACAGCTCAGAGGGGAACTCGCAGGCCGATCATTCGCTGTCAGGCCGCTCTAAGCCTATTATCTGTGAGTGAAAGGTGCAGAGAGAGGGTTTTTTTTTTAGATGATGCATTCCTCGTGTTCTGAACAGGCAGTGTGACAACAAGCTCTTCTCTGGGGTCTTCCATGAAAAGGTTCCCAGCTTTCTGTACAGTGTGTTATGTGGAATTTAAAAACGTGCAGTATGTATGTAATAGGGAGCATTTTAGTCCTATTTGGCTTCTTCAGGTCTGGAGGGGATTAGGAAGGGGGCTTATGAATGTGCTGGTTTGGTGGGAAAGAGTGCTGGAGCGATTAATGAGCTTCATCACTGATACATACAGTCAGGACAGAGATACATATACATATAGATACACATATTCTACTCTTACTGAAGGCTGACCAGTCCATCTGAATAAGAAAGTCTGAACAGTAAGGCTGACCAATCCCGCCCACTCCTATAGAAAGTCTGACCAATCCCGCCCACTCATTCTGAAAGGTGCTTATTAGGTTATCCCTATATGATAAGAATGTTATGATTCAAACTCAAGTATATGTTGCAACATCCACTGGAGGATGTCCTAAATGAAAAACTTCACATTGTCTCTACAAACATATACTCGGACCATCCATAACCTTCTGGGTAGCTGAATCCATCCATTACGGCTAATAACAAAAAAACAAAGTCTCACATTTAAGTAAGGTCACATAATTTAATTTGCATTGTACAGAGTGTCTCTGGCTACAGTAGGCTCAATAAAGCGTTGAGTAAAAATCCAAAAGTGAGAGAAGGTCGAATAAAATGCACCTGAAAACACGTACAGGATGAAGAGATTCCATGCAAGCATGAATCAGTGTGATGTTTTACTGCTGGGCATGTGCTGATAATCAGGACTACGATAAATCATGAAATTCAGCTCACATTACATCATTATTCTCACTTCCCCCTTCCATCAGAGGGTTTATGAGCAGCGTTTGCTTTCCCGAGTCTAAGTCCGTCTCGTAGGGGAGATAGCACGAGGACAGCTGTTTGGCACATTCCGTGTTCCGTCTCATTTTTCTGGACGCCCTTGAAGAAGTTTTGAAATGTATCCAAGCCCATAAAGGTTGAAAAACATTACCAAATATTGTAATTTCCTAGGAATGCAGGATACAATATTACAACGGTATTGTAAAAACTTAAGTAATGATCAAAATAAAAAAAAAAATTCAAACACATTTGCAAATGATTTAAACTTTTGAACGAGTCACTAAAGTGAGTGAATCAGTATCGATCAGAGCCATGCAATGAATCATTCCTGACTGACTCCAGAATCAGTAAATAGCCTTTATATTTGATTATAAAAAATATTTTATGTAGGTTTACATTACTTGAACACGTATCTCTCCGAGTCTGTAAATATGGCAAAGTTACTTGTGAATCTTTTCAGTCATGGTTGATTCTTTCTACTCACAACCAGCTTTGAATCAGGGAATCAGCTTCACTCGCCTTGTATTCACTGGGTCAATGATTGGATCAGTGAATCTTTCAGTCATGACAGGGATTCGCTGCTCTCTTGTTGGGGCTGGGATGGGGTTTGAATAAGCGAGTCTTCCGGTCATGACCAAGATTCTCTCCTCTCACATTCGGGCAACCAACGTTTGAAGTCTGTGCAACGGAAGGAGTCAGAAAATGAATCTGAACGAATCATTTAAAGTAACTGAACATAAACGACTCAATTCCCTGAAAAGTCTAAAATAATTAGGATAAAAACTATAGGAAGATTTTGGGTGAGACAGTACCTTTAGTGCAAAATGAAAGAGGCTATGTATGAATTTGGGGGAAATTTGGTTGATTTTGTACCAAACGTTGTACTTAAATCTGAATATCAGCACACGCCCAATAACCTGGATAACCTTTGACCCTCCTTTTGACTGTTAGCATTTCTCAGTAAAGAAGAGGCTGTCGTGACAGGCGGTTGCTACGTACACATTGTTTACCAGATGTTCAAAAACATGTACAGGTATTTCTCCATGCTTTTGGTTATGGGCCAAATCTAATACGTTGCCTGGAAAAACCAGCATCAGCTTTAGTTTCAGTACCATATTGGCCAGAAAACAGCTAAGTGCAGGGATAAAAGCTTGTTATAAAAAAAAAAAAACGTGATGCGTCAATAATCCTCAGTTTAAATATCAGACATACTTTAAAATATTTCAGTTTGCTTTTTATACATACATCTGCTTTGCTTCAAAATTCTTTGACATTGCCTTGCGTTATATACAGAGAGCACACAAGGACACGGAACAAGGAAACCGAGATCGAGGACATGATTTGGTTAGATCACAAATGAAGATGTGACATACTTGGTTCTTCTTCATGTAAAGCTCTAGTCTATTAAAAAGCTCAATAACCCATAATGCAACAGTTTCTTCAACGATTTCCAACATCCTTCTTCGGGTAAAGAAACATTCTCGAGTTGTTCCTGTTTTTTTTACAGGGATCAAACATCCCTTCCAAAGAACCTCTGACTCGCTTCTTGGATCCTAATGGTACGTTCCGGCTCCCCACCTGTCCTCTCACCGTTACAATCTTATTATGCCTTTATCAGCTGGTCCAGTTTTCACATTTTGGCTCAACGGGCTTCCTTTCTGACAGTTTGAAGCTTACACATTCCCAGTTTTCCACGTCCAGGTATCCAGTTCTTGGTATAGTCCTGCTCACTGGATCCAGATGGTGTTGGCTCTTTCCGGCCTGCGAGGATCCGCGGTCAGATCTCCGAAGGTGGAGAAGAACTGCTCCATCTCCTTCTGCAGCATCTCGTTGCGCTTCTCAGCGTCGTCTTTGGCGCGCTCGGCGTTCCGCAGTTTGATCTCTACCATCGTGTACTTCTTACGCTCCTGCTCCAGCTCCTCGTGCAGGTTCACCATCTCGGCTTCCAGCTCCATGTTACGCAGCTCCAGACTGTAATAATTTAATGAGGATGAGAAAACACTCGACCTATTGTTTTTCTATACAGCATGACACATTGTGGTTTATTCCTTACGTGATGTCTTACACACTATAAGAATAATGTAAACACTCTCACCTCTTTACCCTGGCATCGTAGTCGCTTTTCTGTTTGAGCATCTCTTGCTTCAGACTGGCCACCAGACTGTGGAGGGCGCTGTGTCCACTCACGGGAAATGCCACCTCGCTGTTCTCACTGCTGCTCGTCCCTCTGCTGCCCCGACCTCCGCCATTGGCGTTTGTGTTAACATTAGCGTTCCTCCTCTCTCCCTCATCCAGCAAAGGGTCCTCAAAGGTAAAGTCCTGCTCGGGGCATGTAGTAGTGGACGAGCGACACGATGCGGAGACGTCCGGCAGCGAGATCTCGCAGGACGACGTGGACCAGGTGGCGCTGTCCACGCTCTGCTTGTCCTCGCAGCTGTTGCTCGTGCACGGCTGTCCCGGAGGACACAGCGTCTGTTGTACGTGCACGTTGTCATACGTCGAGAGGCGGTTCTGTTGCTGCTCTGCGTCACGGCCTTTGACCTCCCGCAGTGTCACACCTCCAGGAGGAGACCAAAGTCCATTTCGGCTATTGAGGGTCCCGTTAACAATATCCGTGCTGCACACGCCCATCCTCACTCCACCATTCTGCACACCCATCTTGGTACCCGGAGATTTGAGCGCGCCAGTGCGACGCATCTGTAACGTGCCCGCACCCACCAGGCTCGGACTCTTTTCCTCCGCTGAGGATGACGACGAGGAGCTGAAGGAACCGTTGGTAACGATGCCGCTGCCTTTGATGAACGCCGGGTTCTTCTTTACGGTAAGAGGAGGGCTTCGGGTCACTTCAAAGCGCGGGACGTTTCTTGGGCTGCCTGAACGAGGCGAACCGTTATCCAGAGAGACCCGTCCGGGAGAGTCAGGTGCGTCCCAAGTGCACTGACGAACGCTAGCGGTGTTGTTATTCTCTTTATTTTGCAGTTGTCCAGTGGTGGAGCGTTTTAGGGGATCGTTGTTGTTGTTGCACGACTCAAGAGCGCCGGGACTGTCCTCGTCCGGGGGAAACAGACTGGCGTGCTGGCCGATGAGAGCGGCCATGAGCTGCTGCACCAGAACTGCACCTGAAACCGAAGAAATGAGGTCAGCGCATACAATTGTTGACCTGGTGGATTTGAATCATATTCTGCCACTTTTAGATTTTTTTTGGAATTAATGTTGCTCATGCACCACCTTACCTTCCATTATCGCCACAGGATCCTCGACTTTGGGCCTCAAAATATTGGGACCGAAGACGGTAGCCAGGTTCTGAACGCTCATCTTGTTCACTCCTGAGTAAGACTGCACTTCATCTAAGAACCTGAAGGAAAAATCAGTTTTTTATCGAAAGAGAAATAAATGCGCAATTCTTTGAAATTTATGTAATGCTACATACCTGCATATATATTTTAGTAGATTATAGTTGACTAGAGGTAGACTTTTCACTTGTCTCCTTAATTCCTTCATTCCCTGGAAAAGATAAAGACAAAGAGACGTATTAATTGTCGATAAAGTGTTTTTCCCTTCGTTTTTAATTTTCACAGGCGATTCTTTGTTCACAAATGAGTCGACTCATTGAACAAGCTCTTTCGTTTGCGAGAATGAAGAGTCGATTCACATGTGCGAGCCTTTTCCGGTCTCTGCAGACGTTAGCAACGCTAGTCTCGCAATGTGATTTAATCAAAGTAATCATGTGAGCTGTTTGTTAGTATGAATCATGACGAGCGTCTTTGACTCTCAGCCGTGTGTATGGAAGGATCCGCTGTACTGTTACTTAGTAGGGACGTGAGATAAGATTTCACGAAACAATTTCAGCCGTAGTTACGCAGAGAAGAACGGTCACCAGTCAAAATATCGCAAACTTTATTTATTATAGTCGCAGGAGCTGCTAGAAGAAATTAAACATCTTATATGAGACATAATCGATAAAATAGTGCTTGAACAATTGCAAAATCTATAATATTCTAAGATAGGACACAATATAGATGAGATATAATACAAATCTGCTGTAAGTACTATGCCACAGGGATGGGCAATAATCCTTAGTGTAATATATTAATGTTTTCTGGGTTTTGTGGAAATCAGTACAGTACCAGTTGGATAAATAATTTTATACCAGATTCATTTTCTCTTCTTTTCTTCATTAAATTTGTAAATTTGGAATAAACCTCAACTCCAATCTCAACTTAGAGTTTCTTATAATATCATATCACTGTGTCTTTGATACTTTTCTGGCAAAAGTCAGCTAAATCTAGAGCCATAAATATTTTTTCAGACGTTTAGTTAATATTTTGGTGTAAAACTTTGATACCTTTTATGATATGCATTCATTCCCCCCCCCCAAAAAAAAAAGTCATAAAACCTTATAATTCCAAGATTCTGATATTGCATTGTGTATTGTGTATGATCAACAGTCTTCAAGTATTATAATGTGATTTTTAAAAATATTTGTTAGAAATATTAAATATTGGTTAGAAAAGGTGGTCAGAAAAAAATCCTGGGCAAAAAAATAATGCGAAACAGGAAGCTTTTAATGCTCTCAACAAAAATCACTGGGTAGAAAATGAACAGGAAGTAATAATAAAAAGAGCTCCTGAGACGTCGGCCTTCGTTTGCTGGTCGATGCTCGTTGCTGAAACTGTTGAAGCTGGAAACAGGGACGTTCACTTACACAGTCTTCTGGTACGCAAAGAGAAAATCATGACAAGATTGAAATGTTTAAATGATATAAAATTGAAACTAACTCGTCTGGGGGTTCAAAATGTTCCAAAATCCCTCCTGTTTGAAGACTTTAACATCGAGTGGAACAACACGGACTCGTCTTTCTGTAAGAAGCCGTCTGCAGGTTTACCCACAAGCCTTCAGCATTTAAAGGGAATCGAGGGAAAAGCCGCACCGCACATATTTACTTTATCTATCTGTTTCATTCCTGCTCATTTCCCTGACTAATGATTTGCTCTTGAGGCCATTAAAGCTTAATGTTTTGCAATATCAGGTTTGCCTCATTTTTTTTGCCCAGGAGTGTACTCAATACTGGACTTCTTCTATTTCATTATTATTATCAGCCTGTGTATCATTTATCAAGCTAATGTGAGATGAAACACAAAAGTCTATCATCTGACTTTCATGGAGTCTCCGATTGTAGGTCAGATTGGATTGCAGAGTCGATATGGTCGACATGGTTTTTCCTTTTTTAGTTCTCCGCAACAATTTCATTTTGAAACTTTCTACAAAACCTCCAGCTTATAAAACTCTAAAGGCCACATCTCCAAAAATATGAGGTAAAAGTCCTTCATGGACTTCATGGACTGGGGCTAGCACTGGAACTGAATCTAGTGTACTTTGATTACATTAGCGCTCTGTAACGTTCCCGAGCCTCGGGCAGGCGCGCGCCGGATCACAGCGGGAGAGGGAAAGGTGAAACTAAAAGTCGCTGGAAAAGCATTTCCACTTTCCAAGGGCTAAGCCTCGGAGCGAGAGCGGAGGGATAGAGTTATAAGAGATGAAAAAATGAAAAGACTCCAGGGCGACGGTAATATGCTGAGTCGCGTACTATCGTCACGAAGGAGAGAAAATGAGACAGGGTAGAAGTGACATAGCGTCCTCAGGGCAATATATACGGGAGATATAAAATATATTAGCATTTGTAGCTGCTAAAGTATCAATTAGCACTCCTTGTTATTAAATTCTTCTTCCCGAGTAGTGGAACATTAAAGACCATAAAAGAACAAAACTACACATTCGTTTACATATTTATATGCCTTAATGTTAGCTAGCTAAATTATCAAACTAGCCAGCTATTTGTTCTTCTATTTATGTTACAATAAGTGGGAAAACAAGCAGATTAATCCCGCCTTTTTCCCCAGAAAGGTCCACATAATGTGCGATACACAAATTAACCGGACTCATTAAATGTTCTGTGAAACATTTCCTAATTAGCATGCCACGAGCTAAGCCTCACATTAGCCTCCTTGTTATATTAAGTGAACTCATTGCATAGACTCACTACTGCTACTTCCTTCCAAACTTTATTTTTCTTCATAATGTCTTTATATACATTTTAATAATATGAAATCACGGATATAAGATTTTCTTCCATTTTTTTAGCTTCCAACAGGAATTAGGAACTAACTGCAGATCCGACATGGGTCTGAATCATTCAAGCCAGCCGTTTGGATCTGTCACTTTAGATGATCAAACCTGATTTGCATCCTATTGAGAAAACGTCACTTGTCGTCGTTGCTGTCGCTAAAATCGCGACAGTGTGTTGCACACGTAGACCGTTATGTTATCGCTTGCTAATGTGAACACAGGTTTATATATCCTTCGGATTGACACTCACTGCTTCCTGGTCCTTGCTAAACAGTTTGGTGCAGGCCAGGAACTCGTCGTACTTGCAGAAGGGGATCACCGGTTCAGGAAGCTCCCTCAGATAGAGCTTCAGCAGAGACGCCACTGTGTGCACGTCAGTATTACTGCACAGAATAAGACAAAGAATAAAAGTACAAGCAGATATTAAATGGAAAATACAGAGGGATGAAGAGGAGGTGATAAATCAGGCATATGGTGCATGGAATAATAACGTTCCTCAGAGGCGTGAAACGGCTCGCAGGCTTTTCACGGAGTCTAAATATGAACTGTTAAATATGCAGCGTGTCTCGTTTCCTACTGCCGCTAAAAAGAAAAAAAAAAAGTAGGAAGACGAGGAATCCGATGTGAAGACAACAGAATCCTGACCTTGTTAGTAATGCCATATTGAATCCTGTGATATTGTCGTGAGAATAAAATCTGTCACTTTGATTAATTGCTAATTAAAAATCAATTGACAGCCATAATATTTTGTGCTACTTCATTCCATGTGTTGTGCTCCATTTATCCACTACTGACAATGATTATATGGCTAATCCATCAAATCCAAAGCTACCCCTACAAAACACATAAATACATTAGTCCACTAAAAATATAATAATAATGCTGCCAACGTTGTGCAGAAAAGCAACGATGCTCTCAGTGGAAGCTTTTGCCTGCGATGTGCCAGACGTGAAAGTGGCTGAAATGCACAAAATTTTGACAGTCTGCAGACATCAGCATGAAGAATTCTAAAATTAGGCTCTCGCATGCTGTTTCTGATACGTGTTTACTGGAAAGACGTAAACCGTGACAAGGTCTGAAAACTTTCAGGCGTCTGTCGTGTAGATAGCTTCTATTCTCCCGGAATTTGTATTTAAGTTCAAGAAAAGCTTGCATTCCTCATGCACTTAATAGTGTTACTTTAGCATATTTTATGTACAATTCTAACTATATAATATTTAAAGCTGTCCCCGAAAGAGCACCTTCAACAACCAGGGACTACGGAAACAGTTCATGCTAACTACCCTGAAGCTAGCTTGGATTCAAATCTGCTAAATTGTTCGTCTTAGATAGATTCTTTATCGGTGAGGTTTCTGTTTGTTTTGGTATGTCTGGATTTAAATGACCAATACTCCACCCCAAATACCCCACCAAAACACACACACACCTCAACCAACCAATCACAAGAGGGACAGGAAGCTAAGCTCCAATGTAATATTAGAGCCAACGTAGGAAACAATGGCTCAATCAACAGACAGAATAAGAGTTAACAAGTTAACAAGGAAGCAATGCCCAAATATGGAAAATGGAACATGAAAAGGGTCATACAGTTATACAGAATATGGAACTCGAAGGGGGTCAAAATCAAAACGGAATTAACATGAGATTTTACCATGTTTATGCCATGTTTTCATAGCATTTTCAAGTATAACCCATTATTTCAATACTCCTTGCTGTGTGCTGGCCAGTTACTTTATTTTTACTTGTCAGGAGTTTCTTTGTCTGTTATGACAAAATACAGTTAAACGAGTTTCAGGGTTGGAAGATTTCTCATGTCTCACCCGTCGAAGGCTGGTTTCTCTCCGCAGTCGAAGGCGTCCTGCAGCTCTTTGACGAGGTTGGCCTGCCCAGGGAGACGGAACAGACCCTCCTCCTGCAGCCCCCAGTGTCGGATAAAATCCGCACACTGCTCCACCAGCATGGGGGCCAGCTTGTTCCCGTACCGGCGCTCGTACCGCACCGTTTCCTCCAGCTTTTGCCCGAAAATACCTGAAACAGTCGAAGCGCAGCATGTGGGCTATTGAAATGGAAACGTCCCGGATAAGCGGTGTTATTTTATTGCTATCTGGGAGTAGCAGGAGCTGGAAGTTTGAACCTCAATATTCAGTATCATCTGAATTCCCACTACAACAAATCTTGTTTTTTTTTTCAAATAAGGCTAACGAACAAGTAAATTCGATGTGATTATTCACAGCATGCTTGAATAAAAATCTAAAATCATGCGACAGACAAAAAAAACCCCAGTCGTGTTGTTTGATTGGGTTTGCGCTTGATAGCGACACTAAAGGTTTTTGTCTTTGGTTCCATCATGCTTGTAATGGATATATGCTCAAGATCGCGAGAAACAACAGCAGCGATTCAAAATGGTTGAAAAAATGAATGCAAGCTATTAAGAAATATCAAGAACTCATTTATTGGTACCATTCACGAGTAGCTTGTTAAAAGAAATTTGCTTCAGTATATTTTAAGATCCAGACTGCAGGGTTCTGCTGAATTTCCTTGCCTTCTTGAAAGACAAACTAACGCTGTATGGATCAGACGGTAATACATGAACGCAATACGCCAGATGCGACCTGCAGGTCAAACCGGGCGGTGAGTAACATTTAAAAGGCCTGTTATGTAATTCCATAAATTGGTGCAATTTGATTTCAGATTGAAAAATGTCTGAAAGAGGACAGACACAGTACGAGGGAGAGACAGACAGCTGGTGGATCATTATTTTAATACGCGCAGGTGTGTTTATTGTCTGCAGTTTATTGAAAGCAAAAGCAGGCAGACTGGATGCTGACGGAAAGCCACCACAAATCCATTTAACCTACAATATATTAGAGATGCTCAGCAGCTAGCCAGTGGCTCTGAGTCCATTATGGAATTATTATGACTTTCATTTCATTTGATCCTAACTTGCTTTTAGGAGCTATAATAAATGTTGCCATTGCGGACAAAACTAAATGAGCAAAATTAGTTTACGTTTGCCTTAATGAATATGCAATATCCAGAGAGTACTCTGGCATCTACAGTGCGATTCACAGGAGGTTATGGAATAACGACTGGTTATCCCATAACGGTGGTGAGCACTGTCGCCTCACAGCAAGAAGGTCCTGGGTTCGATCCCCGGGTCACCCAGGGTGCCTTTCTGTGT
>JAQQZR010000011.1:21270829-21291488 GCA_030068235.1 Notoglanidium macrostoma
CTCACCCCAAGATGCTGGGATTGGCTCCAGCTTCCCCGCCACCCAGACGGATAAAGCGCTATAGATAATGGATGGGTTTAAAATTTTGTCTCAAACCTTTGGGCTGAAAAGTCACTATATTACATCATAAGGCTGATTTGATATTACTGAGGTTTTGCTGCACTGAACCTCATCTAACTGTGCCATTATTTGACACAGAAAAAAGCCTGGTTTAACCCATTTTGTGCTCGACATGGCTGCGATGGTTGCCGCTAGGAAGAGGTGTGGCAGAGAGTGTGTGGTAGAAGGGAGAGAATTATCTCCACTCGTGTTCATTTATTTGGAAGATTTTATCAGGACATATCGATTGCCCAAAAGGTACATTAGCCTTAATTCGCTGGAAGAAATCAAAGATGACCTGGAACCTCCAGACAACAAGCTGTTAGTAGATTACTGGCACATGTTTGCGACCCTACACTAATTTGCGCTGCTCTTGGCAGATTGCGTCGGTCATTAATAAAATGAACTGGCTTCTTTTTTATTGCAGTTTCACATAGAGTAAAAACTAAAAAATGCTTAATTGTACTGCTTAGTAAATCTGGCCCTGAAACTGAAGCCCCCTAGTGGTAGACACAGTAAAGGAAGAGGAGGTGAGGAGCAATGAGCTTGTTTTTAATCACTCTACACCGCGTATGAGTTTCTCGTTAGAGCTTTACGTAACTACAACACTTAAGTACTGAGTAATCTTTTATATCTTCTCCCACATATTTCTTCTTTCGTAGAATCTCCCGCTACACACCCGCACACGCAAGAGCCGGAGTGTCTGAATCACTTCAAAACTCTTTAATAGTGTATGATTATCTTTATCGCTCACGTTGCTTGGAGTCACGAAGTGTCCTTTTTTTCTTGTCTTGTATTTCAAAAGCGTATTTCAGCTGTGGCGAGCTTCCTCTCGGCGATTAGCGTGTTCGACTGCGGAATACGCGAACAAATCTGCTTAAAGGGGAAAAAATAAAAGGGGGATTAAATACGTGGCTTCGTGCTGCATTGCCTCCCTCCCGGCACGGCTCTTTTGTCTCAGTCGCTCAGCCGGATAAAAACTTTGAGATTCCCACTCTGAGAAGCTCATGTGGCTGGCCAGCATACGGCAGGGATTAGGAAGAGTCGGGCTTTCCGGTCTCGGGCCCGGACGCCCGTGGATCGGCTGTTTTAGAGTGTGAGGAAAACAAACCAGGGTTGCGTTCAAATGCACTAAACACTGCGTATGTGAAACTGACCTTCATGTTCATACAGTTTGACCTTTTGGTTTCAGCTGGGAATATTTTAGAACGAATATAGTCGATAATAAAGTTTCCTGATGCGCATCTGTGAGGATAGGGAATATTAAGGGAATCCTGGCGGGGTCAGAAAACGGGAAGGAACGTTAACCCAGCTTGCGTCTTGTGGATTTGAAGTGTATATAAAGTCCGTGTGAGTGTTCAGTAGGATGTTGTTTCTCTCTCTGCATTTAGATTCGGGTGAAAGTTGTTCAAGCCCTCAGGCTAGTGCTTTAGCAGAGTGCCCTCTCTGACTTTCACTTCTATTTGTTTCCCTAAGCCTGAATGGCAGGCAATTAATGGCTGCACACACACACACACACACACACACACACACACACACACACACACACACACACACACACAAACACTGAGGTGCTGCCAACAGTTTGGAGATGTCCAAGCCATTTTCGGACACAGACATCCATTTACACACAGGCGTCTATTGTCCTGCTCCTGGACTCGCTCTTATCCTTATCCTGGACGAGATCAAATAAAAGCAGACATGTGGTGTACACACACACACACACACACACACACACACACACACACACACACACACACACCTGGACCCCTGGCTTCTCTTTAATCTGGAACATAGTAACAGACATAGAACTATAGCACCGATAACGTATTAGAACGAGCGCATTAATTATATATAGAGCTGTGATTTGTTTTGCTATTGTCAGAGACGCTGTTATAGAAAACTAATCAATGCTTTCTAACCAATGTTTTCTAAGACTGCAAGTGTTAATTTAAAGACTAAAGTTAGGAACACACACACACACACACTCATTAAGTTCAACACAATATGTTCTGTAAAGGAAATCAATACAAAGGCTTGTAGTACTCTCTCTCTCACACACACACACACACACACACACACACACACACACACACACACACACACACACACTATCAGAGTACACAGTTCACACTGAGGGTAAATTAAACCCAAACCATGATGTGTGTGAATAAAGGAGGATTGATTACGGTCTGTACTTCTTGCTGTTTCTCACAGTTCAGATGTTTGTTTGTTTTGCGTGTGCGTGTGTGTGTGTGTTTATTTATTTTTTTTATATTTCTGCGTTATGAAATCTGAAACTAATGACAGCCTTAAAAAAAAAACAACAACAATATTTCAGCTCCTTAAATCTTCTAGAATCTTCTAAAGACGGAAAATTTGAGATGTTTTTTAGAGAATATTATTTCATCCATTTATCGTAAAATCAAACTAACAAACAAATCAAGTTGTTGTTTCAGAATTATGCAGATTTCCCCTCCCTCAAGACTAAAAAACATATTTGACTTAAAAGATTTGATATTGTTCCCACTCACCTCCTCCGAACGGGGCCCATATGACCCTGCGGATGGTCTTGACCCAGTCCTCCATGTCATTCTGCGTGCTGGCCATGAGCAGGTACGTCTCATGATTGGACGTCATCCGCTCCCTATCGCCCCCTACAGAGACGGAACAAAGAAACACACCTGTAGACTCCCTTATCCCGTAGAATTATTCACTCTCGGCCGATCGATCCGTACACGCTCTTCAGGAGTCCGCTACAAAGCCGTGCAATCTCATTTATCAAAAAGTCATTTTGTCAAATTTGATTTCTCAGCTGAGAATTTCATCGTGCAGTAATGCAGCTCGATAGATTGCGCTCTGGCGTGGAAGCGGCGTGGTCGATACAGCCAAACATCTCGAGTGTAATAATTGAGTCAATATCAGAGAGGACAATAATTACTGTTCGGTGAAAATGAAGCAAGCGGAGCGTGAACGGGATATTCAGCTCGATTTCATTTTCATTTCTTTTCCTCGGTTTCTCAATCCTTTAAGGGCTGCACACAAAAAAATACCCTTAATTTGTTTCAATTAAAAACCAGCATCGATTCTGCAGCATTAACACATAAAACAGCTTCAGAGTTCCTCCTTAATCACCGACCAATCAGCACAGACGCTGTAGCGTGACATCACTCACGCAACCAGGAAAAAAGGGAGAAACAACGTCAGGAATTCAACACTGTGAAGTTTGAACCGACTCAAATGTCCACTTGTAGAGAGAACGAACAAATTCATCCTTAATATTATACACACATTTTATTTATTTGTTTGTTTGTTTGTTTATTTATTTATTTGTTTAGCATTTCCTTCAGGACGAATCTTATGTGTGATATTTGTGAACCATTCTATCTGCGCCCTTTTATTACCAGGGGGATAAACAGGACGGAGAGTTGTTTGGCATGTTTTTTATGCCGGATAGACTGTGAGATGCGCACTGAGCTCGGAAAATAGATCAAATTCTAAAAGTGTAACCGTTCCAATACAGCATCAACAAAAAAGATCAAAAGTTTGACCACTGACACGTCACTTGAAAAATGTAAAATGTCTTTCATTTGCGTTTTTTTTTTTTTTAAACCGCTGTTGGTTTCAATTTTATTATTTTTTTAATATTTCAATTTCTTTAAATATTTTATTTTTTATTGTAAAAAAAAGTGAAACGTATCTTTTAACTTGCTTTTTAAAAAACACCCTTGGTGAAATTTGTGTATATTTTAATATTTTTTAAATTGTACAAAAGTGAAAACTGTCTTTCATTTGCTTAAAAAAAAAAAAAAAAAAAGATATATATATATATATATATATATATATATATATGTTCTTGGTGAAATTTCTATTTTGTTAAAAAAAAAAAAAATAAATAAAAAGGGGTTCAAAAAAAGTTTCTGTCATTTGCTTTTTTTTTAAACTACTGTTGATAAAATTTATAACATTTTTTTTTTATATTTTTTAAATTGTAAAATTTCTATTTTTTTAGCAGGTCAAATATTAAAAACTGTCTCAAATCTCAACCTTAGAATCAAAAATTATATAAAACCTGAAAATGTGTATACAAGATTAAATGTGAGAAGTTTGAAAGAATAAGATGTGCGATTTTCCCAGAAAAAACTCACTCAGCACTTCGAATGTAACGACACTGACGTCCTCCTACAGGCTTGTATCTGGACCTTAGCCACATTTTAGATGCTAAATCCCCTAAGATGGAAGAGGAACCAGTGTGAGACCAACCCCGAGCTTCATTACAGACGAAAAAGCCAAAACAACACCAGCGAGACGTGGCCAAAGTGATCATCAGTGACCAATTAGGCTCCGGTAATTACAGGTGGACGCTAATAAGCGCCTGTAGGTCTGTAAAGTCCTGCTCTGAGCTCGGAGTGTGTTATTAGGACCGGACTCGTGTGTGTAATTTACATTCTCAAGCCGCTGGAGGGACAGGAAGTGGGTTCAGATGTCGTGCTCGTCTCCGTCTACACCTGATCGACTCTGATGGGCGTGTACTTTGTAGGATTAAGGGTTAAAACACACACAGCTACCCACCAAACACACACACACACACACACACACAGGACAGGATTGAGTGTAACACTGACTCCATCGCTCCTCTCCCATTGGACGGTAAGAAGGATCGTTTGGATCGTTTTCCTTCTTGTGCTCTTTATAAATAGATTATTTTTTGTAGATGAGAAATAAAAATGATTGATATCAGGATTTTCTGCTTTGTACATTATATAGTTTATGATTGTGAAGCATCAAGATATAATTTTCTTACCACCAAAAAATTTAGCAAAGTCCACTGGCTCATTTCACAGAAGGTGATATGGATTCAGAAGGATCTGAATAATGTGGTTTGAAGAGCAGGAGTCAAATGTTAATATGACATTTAGGACATCAAGCACGACATTAACATATCAAACAGTCCATAGAACACATCAGAATATTCAGACTCCAGAGATTCACCCTGACCTTTAACTCATCCATCTAAAATAATAATCAGGATTTTCATTTATTACACTCCAAAGTTATGCTCTGATTAAACAATATTGCACTTTTGACAGCAATGGCAATAATGGGCTTTTTTTGTTTGTTTGTTTGCCATTAAATCCTTGTTGATTTATTGTGCACTGCTCGTGATTACTGAATCAGTATTTTTCTTCCAGATGACAAAAATATCACATCTCGCATCTTGTAGGCATTTTTACAATGCACAAATTGTACAACAATACGAATTTCACACACACAAGCCATATTAACCTCCAGTCAGTTTGTAATCATTAGGCTTTTTCATGCATCGATAATCAGAAAAATTTCCCAATGATTCTCAGCGTTTTTCAGATATAAATAAATAGGCGTAAATAATTATAGATAAACCTTCATCACCCAAGTTGCGAAGGCTATCCGGCATTCAGTGTCATATAAAGAAGCACCACTAGATGGCGATCTATATTATATCGCCCCCTTGTGGTCTCCGAAAACCATTATTCCAGACTACATTAAAAGAAAGACCAACTGAATGAACTGGAAAACACGCATAATAGAAATCTGATTTAAATGTTGACTCAAAAACATATCGATAAAATAACACGCTGATCGATATATCGATATTTTATGACATCCCTAGTAATTATTAAAAACAACATAATATAATGATATCCATGATATCTAACAAAAAAAAGCGGACTCTGACGTCATTTATAACAATATCCATATTATATCCCCACATGGCTCGGCTCGACGTTCAGCACGTTATTTACTCGGCAGAAGTTTGTTAAATAAATTGCTGGAACATGATGTTTTCAAAGCCACAACAGGAAAGTGGATTTCTTTCCACAGAGATGTTATAATATTTTCCCCTGATGAATCAGCGGAAATGGAGACGGTAGTTGAGTTTTTAAAAGAATCTGAAGGTTTGGTCGGAGGTGAAAAAGACCAGACCAGACGTCTAGACGGTATTTTAAACATCACACCCAGAGTTCACGCTCCGTCAGCGGGATATAAATCACAGATGGAAAAAAATATGGCAGATTGCATTTTAGAATGCTATTAGTTTCACAGTGGCCCCGTACATGCCAGATCATTATTTAATTATTTATAAATCTATTGACACGTACAGTAATAAGTATCCTAGCTGCTCATCATCATGCACTGAGAGTGCACACAGACAGAGAGAGGGTGTCGCTGAGAGACTGTCTGAAACCTTAGCTGTTAGTCACAGCTTAATAATCAATGATGTGTTCTTGTAAAGAACGTTTTCCCCAGTCATATTATAGGAATAAACCCACGGAGGCAAGAGAACCAAACAGACAACACTCCTGTAAGAGTGTGAGATGAGCTGCGTGCTAGCCTTTCAGCTAGCTGCGTTACCTCAGGAGGTTACTGCTAGCAATAACTAGCAAGCTTCAGTATTCATGCCAAATATTCAATTCTATTCTCCAATTCAGGCCTTGTTTTATAAACCAGATTTGAAAGCATTGTTTATCTAAAATAAGTCAAATATTTGCAAAGTAGCACAAAATGTCTTTTAGCAGGTTAGTCTAGTAAGCTAACTAGCAATAGCAATATATGAATGGAGAAAAAAAAGACTAAAAATTAAAAGATGTCCTGATGATCTGTTCCTGTTAAACAAGAAAGCGTGTAACAGAGTTCAGATTACAGATTACGGACACCTAGCTAGCTGACGTTAGCTTGATCAGCATTAGCTGCCTACCAATGGCTAACATTGCTAACAAGAAATTCCTAGCAGGCAAAGAGAAAAGACTAAATTTGACCAGAAATATAAAAAACTATAATCCATGCTTATGGATAAGACGTCACGACAAACAAAAGTAAGAAAACAGCAAGGCAAAAGCCTGGTGTGAATAATTAGCAGCTCCTCCATTTT
Organism: Notoglanidium macrostoma; assembly: GCA_030068235.1. Classification (NCBI taxonomy): domain Eukaryota; kingdom Metazoa; phylum Chordata; class Actinopteri; order Siluriformes; family Auchenoglanididae; genus Notoglanidium; species Notoglanidium macrostoma. The sequence continues at coordinate 21,277,842 of JAQQZR010000011.1, forward strand.
TATTACCAAGCAAAAAACACAACGGTTCGTTCAGATTTAGCACTAATTTAGCTGAAAAAGCGAAATATTTATACGGATGTCCTATATTGTCGTAGTAAGGGGTCAAAAATCATATATCATATGGATGTTAACCTAGAGCTAACACAGGAGGCTAGCTAGCTCACCACAAACCAGAACTAACATCTATACTAAGCACCACTTAAGCCAAATGAGGAAAAATTTAATAACTACATTGCTCATTTTTAACACGTTCATATGAATTGAACATTCTTTGAAGTCTAGGTATGATCAAGAACCAGAACTCCTGAGACAACTCCAAGAACAACCAAGAAAGCATTACGTATTATTATTATTAGTAGTAGTTGCTACTACTACTACTAACATAGCTATTATTATATGATGCTGATCATGTATAACAGGTACAGGAAGGATACATGAAGGTACAGTAAATCCTGGAGAAAAAAAACCCTCCAGCAAAATTCATGATCCTTTTTGATTTCTCCCCCCACTTGACTCCAGGCTTCTTCTCTCCACATTAAGCCTGGCTGCTTTGCTTTTGTGATCTCTCTAATCCAGCTTCAGAGATGCCACTCCAACACACTGCCCTGAAGCACCTATTGACTCGGCTCTTAATGCCCCTCCTGTTTCAAACACATTGATCTGCTCTGACTCATAACGAGCTTGAAACACCTCGGCCTCTGTTTTCCCCATTAACCCTTTAGTACAAAATGAAAGCGATGTTGGTGTCATCCTGTTTCTTTCATCTCTTCATTTTTATAAACATCCTGAAATTAGGTTTCTCAATTTCTACAAATATTGTTCAAATTGCTAATAACTGAGACACACTTCCTGAAGTGTTTTATTCCTCTGATACTACAGCAAATTGCCAATTATTACCAATTCTGTTTTAGGTCCTGTCCTTGCTTGTGCTATAGCAGCTACAAACAGTCACCAAGAAGACGTTACAGGGAAACCGTAAAGCGTACGCTCTTCTCACCTGAAGACTTTCCAATGTCGGAAAACTTAAAGTGCAGACGTACTTTTTTTTTTATCCATTTATAGTTGCTTTTACCGTTGTGTCCATGAAACATGTTCCACATGTTGTAGCATAGCTAAAATTATTATACACCTGCAACTAAACAACTAATCGACATTTAGCAATGAGTCCTATTATGGATTAGTCACCCTGACAGTGCTTACACTTACCCTCAACGTCACTTACTTGAAATCAGGGAAAGCAGATGAGGTGTAGCGCAGCCAAAAAGAAAAAAATATGAGCGCATATTATCTTATAGTCATCTCACAATGGGCCGATTCATCGATTAAACAATAGTCTTTACATGCAGCCTAATGTATTTATGAGCATAGTAACAAGTGTGTAAGCATCAGTGCTTAAAGTTTTGGCCCTGACCCCAATCCACAATCATTACAACTGTTATCAGTGACAGAACAGACAGACTGAACACCAAACACACGAGCAACAGCAACCTATTAAACCCCATCTGTCAGCATAATTCATGGTAATAATAATGGTGGGAAGCTAGTGGAGCGAAAGACACAGAGAGAGAGAGAGGGAGAGAGAGGGAGTAATGACATTTCTGATAAAAAGGCTTGTAATTATATCATCTAATTAAAATTTATCCATTAAGGCAGATGGGAAATCTGTCAGCGTAATGTCAGTGTGACGACTGGGTAATTTTTCATCGCACTTCTTATTAAATCATTTATTGTTTTTAGTGAAATTAAATAACATTGACGCTATTTGTACACAAATCTGTGCCTCTTAGGGAACAAACACATGTTACTAGAGCAATTAAACCCACAGTTTAACCATTGTATTGCAATCAAATGGGTCTACATCATATTTCAGTGCAACGCTTGGGTCCCCACTGTGTCCCAGGATACCTTCATGGTACCTTCATTGCTATGGCTTTTATCCCTTTAGTTAGAGAAGTTACAGGGTTCTTTTGGCAGTTAGGGAAAAAATTGAGTGTCAGATTCATTTTACAAACAAACTTTTGGAAAAGTTAATAACATTATTTAACAGTACAGAATAATAATTTCTGTTACCTCTGGACTTTCCAATCATATAACCCATTTTTTAATTAAAGTTGTAATTAGATTCATGATGCCATTATTTATATGAACTGTATCATTTATATAATGAGAGCCTTGTGACAGATATTAGCAATTGTCCTGTGCTCGATGCAGTTCTACACCACAGCTCTTGGTTACATGAGCTGAAAGAGAAGGTTCACTCAACTCACCAGGAGTGTGTAAAGCTATCAGTCATCACCACTGATCACCACTATTCCCAACAACCAATCACTGATCACTTTTATTCCCAAGAACTGATCATTGATCACCATCGTTCCCAACAAAACAAATCACTGATCACCATTGTTTCCCACTAATCACCATTGTTCCTAACGACCTTTCATATTCGGATAAAACTCTATTCTTACTATTTTAGAAAATGTTCCTTCATGTGACATGTTCTGATATCAATATGCAAATGATGAATAAGTGAGCATGGTAATTAGCATATGACGTCATCTAGCGACTTCCAGCAAGGCTTTGAGCTTCAGGGACCTCACTTTGAGAACCATGCAGTTGAGGTCCTGGATGTTGGCGCGTACCTTTAAAACTTATTTAAGATACAACATGCAGCTGTTCCGCAGCTTTATTTCCTGTGTATTATTTATTGTTTGTACTGAAAATATCGAGTGTTGTGATTTGAGATTTTTTTTTGCCAAATCCTCCACTCATATACTACATTAGTGCAGAAATGCAAACACATGCAAACGCACAGGATACACACCCTATTACTACATTCTGCCCAACACACACACACAAACACAAACACACACACACCTGCCCTGCTCCCAACCAACAAGTGAGATACCCATCAAAAACAAGCTCGCGCTCCGTTCAACGTGACTGCTTTCCTGCAGACTCCTGAGATTCAGATTCAACATTCAGATGTTTGCTTTAAAAAGAATTTATTTTGGAAGATGAATCCCCCCTAACACACACACACACACACACACACACACACACACACACACGCACGGATATATCCCTGCTATGTAAACAGTACTTGAATCCACACACACACGCGCGCACACACACACACGCACGCACGCATTCCTGATGGGTTACATTCGGTAACCGTCAACCGTCGGTTGCCGCGCGAGCCTTATACAGCCTATATACCGCGCACGAGCGTCCAAAATCCCCCACTTTCAGCACGCACGCGACACTTTAAATACTCCATTAAGGAATTAAGGCATCAATCATTAATAATGACTTATTGTGGGTGTTGAAATGTCATATCAAATGTAGCAACAGTCTCGTGCACTTGGAGGAAGAATCCCGGTGTTACCGGTTTTGGCGTCAACGGAGAGCCCCGCGCGCACTTACCGATGTTTCTGCTTGGGATCCAAGGGCCGCCGTCACGTGAGACGACAGACACGGTCGCGCGCACCGGGAAAGAGAAAGAACACCCCCAGAAAAGCGTCAAAACTCGAGAAGTGTAACGGACACCCGCTCCTGCTGTAGCTCCGCGAGTTAGGTCTCCACCGTCCCGCCCTCTCTCTCTCTCTCTCTCTCTCTCTCTCTCTCTCTCTGTCTGTGTGTGAGTGTGTGTGTGTGTGTGTGTGTATACACTGTCAAGAGCGCGAGACCGACCCGGAGCTTGGAACGGATGTGATTTGTGTTGCGCCTGTTCTCTGTCTCATGTATAATACAAAATTTCCACACACAAAACTGATAGTGTTGTAGGAAAACAATCAACAACGTTAGGATGTGATGAAGCGGAGTTACTGTTACATCCCTAACCAGGATTATTTTCCCCTAACAACACACCCTGCAGTGTTTTATTCTCCTTACACCACAGCAATTTAACCACAATCACTATTAAAATATATATATATATATATATATATATTGTAGCAGTATTAGACTGCAAAAAAACCCCTGTAAACTCCTCTTTCCTAAAGATTTCAGAAAACTTAACGTGCAGCTTTACCTCTGACTGTTACAAAACACTGACACCGGAGACTAAAGTTAAATGACGTTAAATAAATTTGCAGATACCTGTTTATTATTAGTGGTGCGTCCATGGTACAAGTCCCTGTGAATGAGCTGTTATCATAGAAATATTAGAACCAGCTGATGTGCAGCTGCCCTACTGTCAGAGCTGCTGTCATAGAAAATTAATCAACACTTCCTGACCTTCTGACCAATCAGAATCCGGGATTCAACAGCATTCTACTGTAAGACACCAAGTGCAGAGACATTTGGGATTTGGTGTATGTGCTAAGTAGCCCATTACATTATGTCATTGACACACACACACACACACACACACGTGCCTATGACTCGTTGACCACTCATATGTCCGGCATTCCCTGCTTGTCCTGTTGTGCACATGTAGCTGTCCACACTCGTCTTCCTGCGGGAAATCTTGAACAACTGGGCCGCTGTTCCTCCCCTCCTCCTCCGCCTCGCTCGTCACCAACGGCCCGATGAGTAACGCAGCTAACAATCTGCTCTGGATTAATTATCAGCAGCTGCAGTATTGGAACAACTCATCTCACATCTCACATTGTGTGTGTGTGTGTGTGTGTGTGTGTGTGTATGATCCAGCAATGCCAGAAATCACTGACTCAGTCACACACATACACACACGTGTCACAACGTCCTGAGTGGAATCTTAAATGAGTCGTTTAATGAACAAAGCCTGCGTTTGTCCTCCATGTTGGAGTTATTTTAACGTTATTTCTAATGGGCTGTAAGTACAGTAGGTATTATGACACTGAAATCTGAACCACGCCACTTTTAGATATTTTTTTTCTTACCGCTCACGTATTTCCACTTCCTACATTTAATACAATACAACAGTGACATCTTGTGAGGATCGGTTCTCAACTGACCTCAGGAACACTTAAATGATAAAAAACTAAAGAATTCCCAACTCAGAATTCCTACTTATAAGCTCCCCTCAACCCCGAGTTCAACGTTAACTGCAAACCGTAATGGCCGCTCACAGCATCAGTAGTAAACACAGCGGCACCTCTTATTTTTAAACGATTTATTCTGTATATAGACGTGTTTGCTTTAGATCATCAACGTACAGTGTTTGATTGTTAAATCTATAACACCGACACTACAGTTCACTGTTTAGAAGAGGAAAATGTACATCACTCATAACAGTTAACTAGCTAGCATACTGCTAACCAAAGACCAACATGGAGGCGTCCATTTTTCACATTCTTATGTGAAAGTTATTTTGACTCCTGCGGGAGTACAGTCATAAAAGCCTCATTGCTCATTCTCTCTCTCTCTCTCTCTCTCTCTCTCTCTCTCTCTCTCTCTCTCTCTTACTCAAATAATTCTGCAGCTACTGGGACAAAAACACACAGCGGTCTTTTCCTTTGCATTTTCCTGTTTATTGCAGACTGCGTCCTGCTCAAGATTCCGGATATGAGACGTGTGTTTGGTTTCCTACCTCCCAATCTGTCATGCAATCCGAGAATCAGTGTGAAAGAGAGTTTCAACTTTAATGACTTGATTACGTACTAATGTAGATGATGACAGCACTAATTACTCCTTAATCATTCATCATAATTATAAAAAAATGCAAAGGATTCTTTTAAAAAAAGCTTAGCAGAGTAACAGGCGTAGCCTAGCATGCTTAGCTAACAAACTTACGCTAGCAGAACATTTCACGAATGTTAAGTTTCTAGGAAAATATTGCGTATTTCTGTAACAATACAAAAATAATCTGATATAATCAGCAAATCGTCAATCAAGTTTAGCAACTAATCAAATCATGTGTTTATGAAATGTGATATGTGTGAAGAAATCCCAGCTTTTAGTTACTGTTACCACCAGGCTGTGATTACTGTCCTTTAAAATCATGTTTTATTCTTCTCATACCACTGAAATTTGCTAATGAGTACAATTTCTACGTATTAAAGAATGACGTGGGATACTTTTTTATGCCCTAATAATTACATTTATGTTCTGGAATGTTCATGGCACATCTGTGAAACAATCCCTACAGCTGTTGTCTGTTTAGCAAGCTAGCTATCAAAGGAACATCAGCACCTCTGAGCAAATCTACGCTAGATCTGGTAGTTAGCAAGTAGCAAGTGAGGCGGTGTGCGTTTATACATTTCTGAAAGTAAAAATATGAACTTGTCAACTCATTTATAAGCATGTGATGGATTGCACTGCATGGATGCTAATCTGCCTGACTAGCGCTGGTTTGCTTCTGCTTTTCATCAGTGTCAATACAACATACCGACCTTTTAGTCACCTTGCTAACACCTTCCATGCTAGCACTTGTTTCTTTTAATGCAGTTAGCCATGTTAGCATGATTTCCTTGTTTTTTTTTTTACATTAGCCACACAGATCTTTTTCATGCTAAGTTATATTTTGCACAGCCACACCCGTTAAAGCCCTTTATACAAACAGCCAGAGTATAAAATATAACATTTAGAAAACCTCCACTGTTTCAGTCCCTGTTTTAGAGGGTTTTTACAGTTTTATGTGGTCAGACCCAGACTTTGGAGCAAAAACAATCATTTAGAGGCCTTAAATTCAAATAATAAATGTAGTTGCTGATATTGGTGTTACTAGCACAGAAAGGAACAGTTTTTACAGTAAACATTTAGTTCTAGTTTTTGTGTTTTTTGTGAAAAAGCTCAAAAAACTCACTTTTTCTCCGCACTGAGTGCCAACTGACCAAAATGACCAGGATTCATTTTCTTATATTAGACATCAAAAACTGCAGCCTATTTTCTGACTCCCCGCATGTGCAAAAACAAATTTTCTATTTTCTTTAATAGACTCCTGTGTGTCTAAAGTGGTTCCTGCGTTCCTGTCTCGCTAAGAAACATTTCTGGGCTCCTGAGTTCCATAGAATAGCCTTTGTTAAGATGTTCCGGAAAAGGTTCAAGAGTTTTGGAGAAACTATTTCTACATTCCTCAGTTCCAGAAAATTGTCACACGGTCCCTGAAAAGGTGTTTAGGTTCTAGAAAATGGCCTTGGGTTCATCAGTTTGTGAAGAAATTTCTGAAATTCTGTTTCTTGAAAAACAAATTCTGGGTTCCCAAAAGGTTTCTGTGTTTCTATAAACAAACAAAGGAACATTTAGGTCCTGGGTTCCTGAAAAGATTCCTAAATTCCAGAAAAATTCCTTGGATTCCTACAAAAGCCTCCCATTTTCTAAACAAAAAAAAAAAAAAAAAAAGTTCTCTGGGCTAATGAAAAGGTTCTTAAGTTTGTAAAAAGGTTTCTGCAAAGGTTCATCATTTTCAGTAGACGTTCCGGAGTTCATGAAGAAAGTTCCAAAGTTCTTAAAAAATATTTCTGGGTTCCTGAGTTCCAAAGAAAATGGGGGCAGAAAAAGTTCTCCGTTTTCCAAAAAGGTCCCGGTTTTCATGAAACAAAAAAGGTCCGTGGATTGCCATAGCATCCGCTATACAACATTTCTACAAAACAAACCCAAAAAAAATGCCCCTGGATTCTTCAGACGTTCCAGAATTTCTACCAAACAGTTTGTGGATTGCTGAGTTCCAGAACAAAAGTCTCTGGGTTCCTGAAAAGTTCCCCAGTTTCTTAAAAACGTTATAAACTTTTATGAACCTTGGTTTTCTGAAAATGTAAACAAACTAAAATTCTGCTTAAATGTTTCTCGGGTTCCTAAAAAAAACCATGGTTTCATGGAAATGTCCAGCCGTTTCCTGTCCATGAATTTCTGAAAAGGTTGCTGGATAAATTAATATGTTTATGTTTATGTCCATAAAACTTTTATGGCTTTCTGAAAACAGTTCGTGTGTTCCTGACATGCTCGCTGAGGTTCTGATAGGGTTGCTGTGATAAACCTGCGCCTTTAGAACCAGGAGTCCTGGATCATGTGTCCTAAGGCTGAGACTTTTGGGTTTGGACTACACTGGAAGTTTTTCTCACGAGCCACAGCTTCACCTCTCGTTACAGCTATAATTGATCCGTGTTTAATGATCAGGTCGGACTGGAGCTCCTGTGGGGTTTTTGTGGTCGATGGTGTGGGCTGATTGTGGTAAAAGGTGAAGGATCTCTGTGTGTTAGATGTTAGAGGAAGTTCAAACATGCAATAACATTAGCGAATCACATGTGGATCGTCTCAATACAGATATACGACTCCTGTCACAGCGGGAGGTCTCGCTAAGTGAACCAGCCCTGCCTCGGTCAAACCACATAAATAAAACTGATTCACGTCCAACGTGTCCAACATGTCCGCTGTCTTTAGCGGAGAAGGATGTGTCTTTGATACCGATCGTAAACCACGAGAGCAAATTGGTCGTAGCTGGTTTCATGAGGAAATGAGAACGTTTCCTCAAAAACATAACACACTCTCTAACTGTATTAACTTCTAGAAGTTTACTGTATTACACCACGCTCCTCCTAAAACCACTGCTCCAGAGACAAAATAATAAGACGAATGAGCAAGGAATCATGATTAATGTTCATCGGATAATTCAATTGCCTCCAGAGTGATGGATCGGCTAGCTGCAAGCTGTCCAAAAGAGCTGTGTTTTAGAACGTAGAACTAGCACGTTAGGATTACTTCCAGGATTAAAAAATGAGAGAAGGAAAAAAAGTGTGGCCTTGTAGTCGTGTATTCGTGTACTCTCACTTATCATTAGCGGAACATCAGGGCTTTCAAAACAACCTGAAAATGGGGACTTAAATAAAAAAAACAAAAAACTGGCCTATTACATCGCAGCGGTGTTGAATTCTGGATTCTGATTGGTCAGAAGGTGTTGATTCATTTTCTATAACAGCAGCACTTACAATAGTGCAGCTGCAAATAAAAACTGTGTGTGCTTGATTTGATATCGTGTTCTGAAAAAATCTGAAACTTTATCTATTAGTTTAAAGGAATGAACCTACAGCATCAAAGAGTGAAACTAGGAACTAGAAATCAAAGAATCAAACTAGGAATCAAAGAATCAAACTAGGAATCAAAGAATCAAACTAGGAATCAACGAATCAAACTAGGAATCAAATGATCAAACTAGGAATCAAAGAATCAAACTAGGAATCAAAGAATCAAACTAGGAATCAAATGATCAAACAAAGATAAAAAAATAAAATAAATCAAATTATGAATCAAAGACTCAAATTAGGAATCAAATTAGGAGTTAAATAACCAAACTTAACATCAACTTATAAAATTAGTTCAAACAATTAACACTTAATCAAATTGTTAATATAGGGTTTAAAAAAAATCTAACTAGGAATCAAATTCTGAATTATATAATCAAGCTAGCAATCAAAGATTGAAATTATGAATAAACAATCAAACTAGGTCTCAAACTAGATGTCAAAAAAACGAAACTAGGAATCAAATTATGAATCAAAGAATCAAACTGGAAAGGTTCTCATGTTCGTTTCAGTCTTTTTGTCCCATCTATCCTGTTAGACAGTTTGACATCTTTTACATATGGACAGAACTAAGGTTGGGTTGAGATTTGTAAGAATGGCATGTCATTGTGTCATTTTGCACCGATTATACTGAAAAAAAAAAGTCCTTTAGAAGGAAACCTGCCTAAGGATATAGAGTAATTCACTCTTACAGTGAAGAAAGGGTTGCATTTGCATTTAAACTACCTTATTCCACTGTAAGAGAAGCCTGTAATAAAGGAACGACATGCAAATTTTCCCAGAAACCTCACAATTTAGATTTGGCACAGCTTGAATCAATGACACTGCGTTTTATAAGAAAGGTCTTCAGGAGTCGAGGCTGAAAAAGGACGTCTGTTTTGCCGGTGAGCTCCCAGGCAGGGATGGTGAATATGTTCGTCTGAAGCCCAGCAAGAGGGCTGAAGCGCATAAAGGTTCGTCCTGGAGGTCACCATCAGCTAATAACTGCTCTGTTTGCCTCAATCCATCTCTCCATCCCTCCATCCGTACATCCCTTCAGTCTTCTCGGTGCTGCTCAGATAACACAGCCCACTTCTCCCGTCACTGACTCCAATCACAAGCTCATCTGTCAGCTCGAGCTGCCCGGGTGGACGCTGTGATGGGTAAATACGTCTCTGTCAGAGGACAGATGTGCAAATACGGGCCGAAAGAGATGATGGAAAATCAGTGAAGTGGAGTGGAGTCAAGGAGGTGGGGGGAGAAGTGTGGGACAAAGAAGAAATCTCATCCAATATATATCGTGTTCTGATGCAAGACGGTGAGCCAAACCCATGCTGGACATCAACGTGCCATGCTGAGACACACTATACAGCCTCTCCATCAGCGCAGATGACCGTCATTAGGACGACAGCCGTGATTCAACAGATTTGTCTCGGTGTATGCATGAAATGCACAGAGCAGGAGGGAGCGGACTTTGTCCACCTGCTGCTGCCATTATGCCCATTCGCACAGGCACCTGCTCCTGCGTCGTCCACACACACACACCACATTAACCTTTGGCTCTGGTCTACAGCTCACACCGACCACTGACTCAACAGGGTTTAAACAGAGCACAGTACTGAAGCCTCATTTATCAATCAGTTAGGAAGGTTGTGTGCAAGACTGTTTTTTGTAGTTTGTTTGTTTGCTTTTCAGCCAAACTGAGCTAAAAATTCAGGCCAGATTTCCCAACACTTCAATTCTTTATATCTTGTCCATATGCTGATAAACTGATAATGTGAAATCTTCCATAAATTACCAAGCATGTTCATGGCAGAGCTGAGTCACATTTAGCCACGCCTACCAAGGCACGGCTCGCAGAGAGCTGAGAAACGACAAAGTGATGACCAAACTACGACATCACTTCCTGTCACTTTTTTCTGGACATGTCCTTTTCCTAATTCTGCAACAAGTGGAAAAACAGTTGAATATAGTCCTGTTTAATTCTTGAACCTGACAGTAGTTCCTGAAAGGTGGCAAAGCGAATCACAGGTTTATATTAATGTGTTCATGTTATTACATTATCCTTTTTTATAGTAGCGATTAATTTCCAGGGACTTGAAGAGCGGAAACTCTACGCAAACATATAATTGTTGACGCGGTCACGAGACGTTGGTGGAACGTTTATGGAAGCGTCAGCGCTTCGTAACAGTCAGAGGTAAAGCCGAAACCTTTCAGAACCGAGGAGTTTAGGCATTTTGCGGTTTCTCGGTAACAAGCTGTGTTTTTTTTCTCTTATCAAGTTCAAAAGAGCGACTGTTTATAGCTGCTATAACGTAAGTGAGAACGGGAACTAATTGTGGACGTTTCGCAAGATTAAACATAACTATGAATGGATAAAAAGTATGATTTGCCATTATTTAATTAATAAAAACGAATCATTGAGAAATTGTTGCGGGAAATTTTGTGGAATAAAACGCACATGACCTGCCATCATAGGAAAACTGGAGACAAGTTTCCTATAAAGCAAATCTCATCATGTTTCATTCCATACTTATCATTGCTATGGGATTGTGAATGTTATGTAAGTACCGAGTTAACAGTAATTACTAAGGAACCCCAAACAAATAGGAACATACAGGAGAACAAATAGGCTGAGGCTTAATATCACAGCAATCATGAGAGTTTTAGGTTCAAACCTGCACATTTCCTTTTAAACTAATTCACACACATTGTGTGTTCAGAGTATTCCTGGTAATGGATAATGAAACTGTAGCTTATATTTTCCTGAACCCGCCCGTCTGATTTAAGTGTTTGAGAGTCTGACTGTAAGTGGAGTAAACGCCGCTTCCTTTAACCCCAAACTCTAACCCCAGCTGTTGCTCTGAGGAAACACTGGGAATTAAACCAGATGTAGAAATGTCAGCAGGGTCAGCATAGGGTGTGAAATCGAGCTCAGACGGTTCCTCAACCTCTGCTACATCACTTCACCTCATAACTGTGACCTGATCCAGCAAAATGAACCAAACTACCCCAAAGTACAGTCTCAGGGCGTCACTAGTAAGCTTTAATAATAAGCTTTAAAATAGAGGAAAAAAAATAATTTCAGTTCTCCTGAATGTGGTTTAGCGGGTAAAACTTGGTTTACAATCTTTCAAGGGATTTCATTGGCTTGTAGTGACGTAGGCATTAGTTATTAACATTAAATAGTCATTATTGGGGGTTTTCCCAAATGAAGATGCACGAAATTAGCTTGATTTTTCCTTTGTTTGAATGATTTCTTTCCAACTGTTTACTGGTAGAGCTCAGAAAATGCACATCTTTGGATTACTTACTAAAGCTATTCAAAAGAGAAACTTTAGGAGAAAACTATTGGCATCCAAACAAGTAAAACATCTTAATGCAGTTTGCATGTTTTGGCTTGTAGCTTAAAAACCACCCTGTGTTGCTTACGACTCATTTATCCAGGTCGCAAAGGGTCTCCAGTAGAAACACGTGCGAGGCTTTATTTTTTCAAATCTCGCTCACTCGGTTCGTTTGTACCCAATAATATCGCGCAAAATCTCGGAACAAATTTAGTACACAAAACATGCAGCCTAGTTTAAACCAGCGTGAGCCTGACCGGGCAGTTACTAAGGATGAAAGAATGAACATTGTAAAGGCATTGCTTCACATTCAGGCTTATATTAATAAACATGGTCTTTGAGCGACTTTTTTGTTGCGTCCTGCAGGATCCCAGTCTGATGCACCTCGCAATCCTTTCTGGCAAGCGTCCAACAAACAGTGCTCCTCCTATTCGTATCTGTATTAGTTTAGAAAACGTCGCCTGTTCATTCTGAATAACGTATTCATATCCGTTTGCATCTCTAGTAGGGTGAATAACAGCTAGCTAACTAACTGTAAAATCTACGGCTTGGCTGATGTCTTCGCTCGGACTTGTTGGCGCGCAGCTCGGCTTGTAATTTGTAGTTGCTCCAGAAAGTCTTACATGCAGCGAGATGTCTCGACAGAATTATAACTATGAAAGATCTTTTTTTGGTGTATAGCTTCAGGGCGATTTGCGTGTGTGTGTGCGCGCACACGTGTGTGTGTGTGAGAGAGAGAGAGAGCTCAGGTGGTTTCTGAACCCTTGTGTGTCCTCTTTAATGAGTGACCAGGACTTCATTATAGCCTCATCCAGGTGGAACCAGACAAAGAGCTTCAGTGTGCTGGACGTATAGAGACATTCCCAAGCCCTGTACAACCCCCAAACACACACATAACCAACACAAAGAAATGTAAGGTCAGCCTCTACAGACAAAGAAAAAAAATCAACAAAAACACATTTTTTGGCAAAGGCAAGAGTTTCCTCAGCACGTCCGATCCAACAGCAAGACGTTTCGGAATGAAATACTGCGGAAGGAACAGACACGGGCTGGAAGAAAAACGGGCAATTATGCAGACGGCAGCATTGTGTTGGTCTGGAATAGCCAAAACACATGCTACTTCCTGGCTGGAGCCTGGGGACCCCGCTGAAGGAGCTCTGCTGTAAACGCCTGAGGAACTGACAAGCACCGAGGCGATCAATCAACAGAGGCAGGGACTCAACAGTACTCGCTAATCTCTGCTCAAATACTGCAGTCAGCTGACTGAGGAATAATCAGTAGAGAAAGTGATGATAAGAAACTTTTACATGTGTGTGTGTGTGTGTGTGTGTGTGTCGGTTATCAGGTTTAAAGAGCAAGAAACAGTCAGCACAAAGACTCGAAAG
>JAQQZR010000011.1:21295755-21308952 GCA_030068235.1 Notoglanidium macrostoma
CTGCTACAGCCTGCTGAGTAAACAAAACAAAACAGAAAACGCAATAAAAAACGATCATACAGACGCCTCCCGTCAGCCCGGGCTCTAGCCGAGACCCGGTTTGCGCTAGCATGATGTGATTAGCAAGCCTTTTTTGCATTGACTCAATTTTGAGCAAAAGAAATTCAATCGAATAAAAACAGACGCATATTTTTTTTTGAAGTCGTTGGGACGATAAAGCAGTTCCACTTTGAACACACGTTTGAAAAGATAGACTTTTCTTTTAACCAAAGTGGCTAGCTAAAAAGAAATATGGGGCTACAAAATGGTTTTTTGTATCAGACTGTTACTCCATTAGCTATGGCTATTGCTAATGCTAAGGCTAGTTCGTCAGCCTTATTGCTAAAATGTATAGGTTGATTTACTGCACTCTGTGGTAAAAAAAAAACAAAAAAACAATGCAGATTTTTTTTTTTTTTTTTAACGGCGCTTCCAAAGTTTTAAAAAAAGTAAAATTTCTCAGAAAAGTTCTGAGTCACAATCTCAGAAAACAAACATGGAGAGCAAAATAACTACTATTAGTAAGCAGATATTATATTAGTGAGCAGGTTTATGTCATGCTAAATTAAAGATATTTGTTCAATATTTTCCAATATTACAATGTTTCAAGTAAAAACAGCAACGTGATTCTATATATATTTGGGACGTTCACCATCACATGAAGTAATGTGATGTGACTCAAGCAGCGTAAATTCTCTTGATTTTCTGCCCACGAAGCTACAGCGAAGACAGACAACCTCCTCATCACCAAGCTGTATTACCGATGTTAATAAATCTAATCTAGAGAGAACGCAGCGTACAAGCCGAACACCTGTTACAGAGCACACGACGCCAGTCAGAGCGAATTCCCCCGGGGACGTCAACGCGATGCCACGCGGGCCATACCGCCAAAACCAGGACTTGATGAATTGCACCAGGAATAGTAAATAAACACCACTGTACACGAAAGAGTCACAAGAAGAGTCACATGTCATTTGGCTCTCAAGTGACTCTTTGAACACGACATGAGGTTGGGATGAAGGGAATGTTATAATGACGCATGCTGTTTGGCGTAAAAACCAAAAGCCACACCACATGACCGGCTGTCATTAGGACATTTAAAGGTCCAGAACCGCTCGCATAAATATCTGTAAATAATACATGACTAATTTTTTCTTTCTTAACAATAAAAGGTTTTAGAATAACTTTAAAGGCCACACTAAAACAAGAGACAGACCAAAGCCACCCAGTGGGAGAAGAACATCCTGTCTGTATAATGTTTCACTCATCTAAAAATAGGATCGGTACCAGCTGAGCGGCCGAGAGAGAAAAAACGAGAGAGAGAGAGAGAGAGAACGTGTGTACTAACATTACAAACCGCTGTAAATGAATTCTTCTGTTTACAGGCCAAACCCACGTAAGGAGTTCTTTCAAAAGTCTGAGGAATATGAGTTCTTCCCTAACATTTTAACCAGGAAGCTGTCATAGATATCCATATGATCTGATCTGATACGATATTATATTACAATACGTAAACATCATGACCGTATTGTGAATACTCCATGTGGAAGGAATAAAACCCTCTGTCTGGTGCCGTTATCAGAAAATAATCCACCGTTTTCATGATACAGGGCTTTCTGTTTCCTTGGTAACGCGTGTCCCGATACTTCGGACCCGAATTTAATTGCGTATACGTGTTAACTTCAAGACAGGTCAGGAATGGGGCTGGTGAGGGAATGCCTGTTTATGGCTGAGAACAGGAGCTAGCTTGTTTCCAAGAAGTTCCACGACAAATAAATAAATGTAACAATAAATGGATAAAAAAAAGATTGTCTCTAACTAATAAAAAAAAAAAAAATTGTCTAATTGCTGTGATATAAGAGGAATAAAACACGTGCTATTTTGGTTCTATAATAAACTTCACAGTAACTCCATCACATCATCCAGCTGCTGATTATTTTCCTAAAACAGCATGACACGTACTGTTCTATAAAAAAAAACATATCGCTCAAAGCTATAGCTTTTATAAGAAAACTAATGAAGCTAAACTCTTTACACCGCTCCTTTACAGAGCAGATTATAAACATTTGCTTGCTTTGAACCGGAACCAAAGATAAGGCTGTTTTTTTTACCCATCATGCATTGCTGCCCTGATCAGGGTTGTTTACTCAGGTAAAGCTCGACTCCAGGCTGAGCAGCGCAGAGGCTGAAAAGGCTGCTGGGAAAAGTGCTGACTCGGAAAAGGGAGGATTAGGGAATGAAGCAGGGTTTGGTATTACGTCATACTGTTTCAGCTAGACGACTAAACACACACACACACACACACAATGGCTTAAACGTCAATGAACACCACATTAGACATCCATTATACCCCGATGCAGTGTTTTCTCAAGTGATCACAGAACATAAAACACTTCTTTGTCTCTCGCAGGTGTTTACAGGTTTCCTTTCAATTAATAATATAAATGATAAACGATAGGTTTAAAAAAGGAAGCAATTCGATATTTGTCCAAATGGCTGAGTGTGCAGTGACAGTCAGCGACATGTGCTCGAGTTTATTCAGCGTCAGGGACAGGCCTAGCGTTGATCCATGAATGGTGGCCTACTTCAAAAGTACGAACAAATCAGCTTGACAGCTTCTTTACAAATCTGCTGAAATATATGAATCCTTTTTTTTTTCTGAGTAACAGATTGCTGGATTAATAATAGATTTGCGATTGTTACCTCAATTCATTTCCATCGTTACGTTTTAAATTGATCCAAATCATCCCGAGCGGTCATGCCGTAATGAAAATCAACCACCGTGTCACCTCAGGGCCTAACTAACAACAACTAACTAACAACTAACAGCTGGCTAACAACCAACAACAAAGTTTGTTTATATCTGGATCCGTTATACTGGTTATAATTTACCACATGTGATTCCTAACATGAAAGCCAAACTATTCAGGAAACTAAATTTATGAGCAACAGGTGAAAGGGATCAGGAAATGAAAAACGAACCACAGAACAGGCTGTAAAATTGAAAAGCTAGTAAATATCAGTGATTCAAAGATATTAAAACGTCATAATGATCAAGTTTATGGACAGAAATCTGAACAGAAATCAGTTTTTTTCCCTGGAAATTCAAGTGTTGGATAAAAACAGGTGGACGGTGACTCCATTAGTGACAACTGAGACCTCCTGGAGAACACATGAGCCTCTGTGTGTGTGTGTGTGTGTGTGTGTGTGTGTGTGATAAGCGTCTTCTTATCTGATGTAGACTGCAGGGCCCCTGGAGAGCGATGTATAGCAGTGCTGTTCCCCTTATAGGAGTGTGTAGTCATGAGGAACTCATATACACACTGGCTCTTTGTGATACACACACACACACACACACACACACACATACACACACACACACACACACACACACCGGTCACATTACTGCTAATCGAAAGGCAAAAGACGTATTAATGTTTGTATGTTTAAGAGACAAAGATGTTATGACGATAAAGACACTACGTTAAAGCTTTATAATCATGTCTTAAAGACAAGAAAATATTAGGTGTTAAAAATGTTTTTAATAAGAGAAGACCTGCCGCTCTTCAAATAATATAGAAAGGACCATCAATCTAAAGGTGTGTGTGTGTGTGTGTGTGTGTGTGTGTGTGTGTGTGTGTGTGTGTGTGCCCAGAGGAAACTCTATAAAAGCATCTCCTGCTGATCTGGTTTGAAATACTGCCAAGAGAGTAACGCTTCACTCCTGAGCCAGCAGCAGAGAAAGAGAGGAAGGTGACAGGCAAATTTATTTCCTATCAAATTTAAATAAATAAATAAATCAATGATCAGGCTGTCAGAAATGAGCGAGCGCTCTGCAAAGTGAGAAAGCGAGAAAGACGTCAAACTTTTCGAACGTAAATGAGTCGTTTTGCTTTTCTCCTCCCCTTTTTCTTCTACTGACCCATAAAACGTCCAGCCGAGGAGTTATGGGATGGAAAACAGGACGGTTGCCATGACACCCACCTGAGTTACAGAGGAGATCCATGGAGGAGGAAGTGATGGGAGAACGCGCCACTCATCTGCACAGCAACCCTTTCATCCACTCTTCCGCTGGTGTTTATTTTTCTTCTAATCTCTTCTCCGTCTGTTCTCTCGTCCTCCTCCTTTCCTTCTCTCAATTTCTCTTCTGTTTCTCTCTATTTTTTTTTTTTTTTTTAGCTCTTTTCTAAACACATGCTGTATTTCACCTTTCTATTTTTGTATTGTCTCAGCATCTTTTTCTTTCTTCTCCCTTCTCCCAAATTTCTTCCCATCTCTTCTCTTTTTCCCTCCCTGTGCTTTCTCAAATCTCTTTTCTTTTTCTTTCTTCTGTTCCTTAATAGTTTCATGATTTCTGTTCTATTCCTCTTTTACATTTTCTGTCTCATTTCTTCTCCTCCCTTGATTTTTCAGTACCCGATATCTTTCACGTTTCAGTTCCAGGTTTATTTCCCTGTCTTTTTCCTTCCTTTGTGTCTCTTTCCGGTTCCTGCTTTTCTTCCCTTCTCTTTTTTGCTCCTTCAATTCTTTTCTTATTCTGCATTACCTGGATTCTTCTTTTTCTCGCTTCTCCTTTCTCGCTCTATTTTTCTTTTGTTTAACTATGATCTATGTTTGCTCCCATTTCTTTTCTTCTCTTCTATTACCGTTCTCCCTCTATTCTCATAAAATTGAAGAAAAAAAAAAACCCTCTTCCCTTCATTTGTAAATTTCTACTTGTTTTTTATTTGTCTCTTTTCTCGGTTTACTTCTCTTCTCCTCTCAGGGTTCTCTTCCCTTCCTCTCGTTCCTTGTTCCCCCTCCCAACAAACAGTAAAAGGCAGATCAGGAATGAAGAAGTGGATGTACGCAGTGTTTCTCTCTCTCTCTCTATCCAACGGCCCGGAGAAAGCGGCATGATGAGAAGCTCGTAAATCAGGAGCCTGCTGTCCGCCTCACTCTGGGCTGGGAATCCAATCGAAGTGCTGGCACTGAGCCAAACAGCTCACCCCTCACAGCGCTCTATAAATACGGCACATCCACGACCGCCGGCGAGCGACAGCAGCAGAGACACGGCTCCTGATCTAACGCAGGCCGGTGGTCAGCGAGACGTTACAACATATGGATATTTTATGAGGTTTATTATTTCCATCAGCTTTTAAAGTGATTTAGCGATAAATCAAACCTACACAGTCTTTCTTCACCACTGACCCTAAATGTTGCTTTAAGGCTAATGGTCCATATCATCACCTTCCTTTACCTCAGACTGACGCGTTGATGTGGACTCGGATGCTGTAGCACACGCTGATCTGTTCATAAACTGCTAACTCGGTGGATAGGAAGCGTTATAAACACGCCAAATAGACAAAGGTTCTATATTATAGTATTAAGATTTATAAACATACCTTAGGGACAAATATGCTGTATTATCGATGCCTTATAAAGTGTTACACGGATACATAAGAGGCCACTTCGCTGAGTATTATTAACATAAAGTCTCATATACTGTATTAATATGTTATAATAAGCTTAGTAAGGTCACTTGTCTACAAGATATATTTAATACAGGACAGCTTACAGGATAAGTTTGTGTTATGAATGTATTAATAGGTCATTACTCCATAAAGGGTGTTAATTTGTGATGATTTGGATCAGTTACTATAATCATCTATTACGTGTTAGCATTGTAGCTCAAGGCACAAAACATGAACTGAGGTAAAAGAGACATCACGGTCATTTCCTGTTTCTTTAAAGCCTGTAGATCTAAAAACCTGCAAGCGGACAAACAGCTTTAAGAAACCCACTGGCAAAATGGGTTTATTTTATTTAAAGACGACGTCTTTATACACATTCATGTGTCATGATCCGGCAAAACTGCAGCCTCGACTTCAAACTGCAAATCCAGCCGTGTGTAAAATATCGGTGGTAATGTGAGCTATGCTGATGGAGGTGTGAGAGCTCAGCGTGTCAGCCAGAGGCCTCTAGCTCGGCTAGCGTGTTATGTAAACGTCTGAGTTTGCTGCTCATGACCCCATCTATCCGACTGGACTGTATTTCTACTCACACACACACACACACACACACACGTACGCACTCATCAACCTCTACTTCTCTTATGGAAATGTTTCACAAGAAGAAGAAGAAGAAAGAGGAGCAGAAGAAGAATGGATCACAGGAGGGGAATAAAATTCCGAGAGCAAAACACGACACTAAAATCTGATTGTGTGAAAAATATGTCCTTACTTAAAAAAGGCAAGAAAAAAAATAGCAATTATAAAAGGTGAATATTGTAAGAAGGGCCATGTTACATTTGATCTGCTCTATTTCATGCTGCATAACCAGAAACACACATCTGCGTAGCTTTACACAACACTAAGACCCCGTTTACACTTGGTATTAAAATGCGTCTTGGGCGATCTGATCACAACTGGACAGCTAAATACGAGTGTAAACGACCTCCAAGACGCATTCGCTCAAACCACTTGCCGAGGTGGTCTGGGACGCATTTAAACACGTACCTTCTGTAGTGTAAACGCGGATGCGTCCCGATGCGTCACGGACGTTACAGCAAAATACGGCATTAATGCTGGACGAAAAAAAATCTGGCCAGACTCAGATATTTCTCTCTGCAGTAACTGGGCCATAATTTCCTTACATTAGAATTTACAGGTTTTATTGTGTAAATGTATTTTTGGAAATGTTCAGCAAGGTAAATCTGACAACAAGATGCACCTCATTGCCTCTATGTTCAATTCTTCCCTTTTTTCCTCTCCCATTCTCTCTCTCTCTCTCTCTCTCTCTCTCTCTGTCTGAGTGAATAGTTCTGAATAACCTTTTTAAAAATGTCAGCTCACTCAGAGATGAATCCGAAGAATAACGAGTAAAAAAAAAAACCAGTTCTTTATGACTGTCATTCAGATTAAAGGTTAATTGACTGTCAATAAAATCCCATAAAAGAAAAAAAACAGTCTAAATAAATAGCACTCTTGCACTCAACTGCCTTTGTTTCCACCTTTAAATGAAGGTGTTTTGCATCCTGGCTGTTGGACTTTTCATGAAATTCAAATTCACCGTCAGCATGGAAGGCCATGCAGAACCTTATATTATCTTAATGGCAAGCTGTCTTCATGTGACACATCGAATTTTAAGCTGTGCATGAAATGACAATCAAGTGACAAATACACCGACATGCAGGACGTTTCATTTCCACCGAGGAGTCACCAAGAAGGAAGAAGAAAAGAAAAAGAAAGAAAGAAATATTTCCCATGCGAGCTGGGAAAAAGTCTCGGATTTGCTCGTTATATTAAGTGACACGACATTGCATTTTCCATTTTGACGTTAACGGAATAACGTTCAGAAGAACGCTTTAGAAACAGACGTGGTTGGTGAATGGTATTACTGGAAGAGTTGCCAGATCCATATTTTTCCCACACAGCTATTTTGTGTATCGCTGTGATAAAAAAATGTGTCATATTGTTTGTAATATTAAAAGCCACATTTCCAATAAAACAACTTAATCTACTCCTTCTACCATGGCTAACTGGCTCCTATTTTGGTGAAGACTTAGCACGTGTTAAATGTTCTACAAGGCCCACAAAGTCGAACTCACATAACGAATCCTTGCTCTTTAGCAATTACCCATGCAGTGTTAAATCCCCTGCTAGGTTAATTATCATGCTAACACTGCTCTGAAATCTCTCGTGCCCCTGACAAGCACCATTTCCCTGCCAGCAGGTAGGAGCAGATAATGATTAGCGTACAGTGTTCCTCACAGGTTCTCATGCGGCAGCTAGGTTTTCTGTCTGAGACAGTCTCAGGTGAAAATCTCATTATGTGGAAGAGTTGTTTGGTTTTTTTAAGATAATCAGCCAGGGCAGTTAGGAATGGAAAGTTTGACGTTAAAGCTCCAGAACTCCAGCGGAGACTCGTCACTCATCGGCTCTCCGTTCCTGCTGAAATTCCACTTTTCTTTCTAGATTTAGTAGTTTAGAATCTCCGGCTGTCACAGACGGTTATTGCTGTTGGCTGTTTTAGAAAATGGACTTGGATGCAGATCATTACTGGGTAAGTCCACGGTTTACGGATGAAAATATATACCGATGGACCAAATGACCACAAGGGGGCAGAGTAGTGGTTTTATTTCCGGTTGACCTTGAACTGCTTTTTGCCCGGCATAAGTTGATGAAAAAACATCTGGAAATGAATAAATATAAACACGAAAATACTTAAGTACTTGCGCTAGGACAGGAAAATAATCAATGATGCGGTGCGTTATGTTCCGACAATGAAATGCTTTATCCTTCTTATACCAAAGCAATTTGCATTATTAGTAAAAAAGTAATATTTTTTATCCGTTCATAGGTACATTAAATGTTGTTAAACATCCATGGAATGGCCGTCGTTCCCTCGCCAGCTTCTTTCTTTAAGTTAATAAGACAAACAAAAAACGCAGCTTGTCCTGTTACCAAGAAACCACATGAATATAAACATGAGATGTGCAGCTGCGCTACAGTCAGCGCTGCGGTTATAGAAAATGAATCAACACCTTCTGACCAATCAGAAAGGAGAACCTGATAAAAGCATGCTAACACTACACGGGAAACTCAACTTCGGTATAAAAGGCTCTACGCATCAAAGCGGAGAAACTCTGTAATGACTTTTCTCTGAGGCTAATAGAGACGTTCTTCACTGCGAGATTTTTCTGAAACTTTAATGAAGATAAATCAGCACGTTCTGCAGCTAAACATATGATGTAAAAGCCTGAAATGTCTGCGCTAAGCACTATTTCACATTTGCAAGATCTGCACATGTTGACAAGTACGTCAGAGAAGGATGTGTTAGAAAGAGACACAGAAAAGCAACTAAAGAAAAGAAAGAAAAGATGTAATCCACTGCAAATTTAAATGTAAACGCAAAGGCTTATACGTTAAATAAAAACATATTTTTGACGACTTTATTTCCTTGAACACACAGCGTTCTCATGTTGCTGGATGAATCGCAATCACAAGATAAATGGAATAAACAGAATGGGATAATGGAATAAAATGGGATAATGGAATAATTAGGATTGTCTAGACTTTTTGATTATAAAAAAGTTAAAATTGGCAAAATCCAGCAGATAATCATTGATGTATCTCAGCGGCTGTCGCTCCGTGCTTCCACGCCGCCGTTCTGAGGACAGCAGGAGCTGGATAGTTTTTCCCTCTGGCTCTGAAAACTAATAACGTTCATGAATTATATAAAGTGAACACTTAGAATGAATCAGTATTCATTTGCAGTTCACAGTTTCTCATTAGCGCCTAAAGGTCAAGAACAGCAGCGCTAAAAACGACACGACATTTTTCTTTCTAAATGAAACAATGTGTTCAGGAAACTCGGTGCTCTGCACATCTTTCACTTTCCCTGCTCTAATAAATGCTTCAGCTAATGCGGGCGATTACTGTGACAAATTCACATCCCCTCACACTCACACTTAGCATTAGGATGCAATGTATCCTTCGCAAATGTTAAGCTAATTAACTGTAGCCTGTGCACAGCTGTTTCAGTAACGAGCACAATAACATATTGTAAAGTCATTGATCTAGTCAACAGATTTATAGGTTTACTTTATACCACAGAATTCTGGATTCTGATTGGTCAGAAAGTGTGGATTAATTCTCTATAACAGCAGCTCTGACAGTAGTGCAGCTTCATATTAATGCGCTCGTTCTCGAGTACTTTGTTTCTATAGTAACAGCTCATTCACAGGGACGTGTACAGCAGATGTACCAGTTTGGCGTAGGTTTATTTTACATCGATAGCGGAAGTCTCCTGTGTCAGTAAAAGTCAGAGGTAAAGCTGTAAATTTAATCAAATCAGGAATCAAATAAAGTATTAAAGAATCAAGTGAGGTATCAAAGAATCAAACACAGAATCAAATTAGAAATCAAAGAATCAAACTGAAACTCAAAGAATCAAACTAAGAAACAAATTAGGAATCAAAGAATCAAAGTAGGAATCAGAGAATGAAACTAGGAATCAAAGAATCAAACTAAGAATCAAATTAGAAATCAAAGAATCAAATTAGAAATCAAAGAATCAAACTAAGAATCAAGGAATCAAACTAAGAATGAAATTAGAAATCAAAGAATCAAACTAGGAATCAAAGAATCAAACTAAGAATCAAATTAGAAATCAAGAATCAAACTAGGAATCAAAGAATCAAACTAAGAATCAAATTAGAAATCAAGAATCAAACTAGGAATCAAAGAATCAAACTAAGAATCAAATTAGAAATCAAAGAATCAAACTAGAAATCAAAGAATCAAACTAAGAATCAAATTAGAAATCAAAGAATCAAACTAAGAATCAAACTAGAAATCAAAGAATCAAATTAGAAATCAAAGAATCAAAGTAGGACTCAAACCAGGAATCAAAAGTTCCAACTAAGAATCAAAGAATCAAAGGAAGAATCAGAGAATGAGACTAAGAAACAAATTGTGAATCAAAATAAAACTAGGAATCAAAGAATCAAACTAGGAATCAAATTAGTAATCACATAATTGAAATAGAAATCAAATTAGGAATCAAAGAATCAGAATGGAAGTTAAAGGAAAACAGAAAACATTAAAAACGTGTGTAATTGTATATATGGTATATAAAGGAGATGTTTATTTAACATTTGGAAACAGTCAGAGGTAAACATCTTTTCATTAAAGACGTTTCCCTGTATATACATGACAAGCTTTTTTGTCTTATTAATTTTAAGAGTGAGAAAAAAGAGAGGTTGGTGAGAAACAACGATTTATAGCTGCTATAACATAAGTGAGAGCGGGAACTAGCTTGCATTAGGTGGGGTTTTACCCTGGTCAGACTCACAGTGGTTGGAATTACAAATTTATGTACAGTATATTCCAGGAAATAGAACCATAATAAACTATCACAGTAAGGTGCAGACAAATTAATAACTGTTGGAGCAGGTGGGAGTCTCGCACACACACCTTTAGCTTCGAGCATAAAAGACGAAAGCCACTCGATCCACACTGTGTTCAGTTCGACATCAGAGCAGCTTGATGGACTCGCTTTCAACAAATCTTCTGGCGTCTGGTGCCGTCCTCCAGCATTAAAGTCAGGGACTAATCGCAGGAAGGGCTTCCCCTGGACATCAGCCTAATGTTATTAGAACTGTGATGATTAGTACTCTGTATGTAGCTAATGACTGAGGCTAATAATTGTTTTAAGCTAACACTTTATACTGACAGTTAAAAGGCACACTGACAGCGGGAACAAAACACACCAGTCAGAACCTCCACGGCTTTCATTCATAATGGAAAAAAGTCTCGATATGGCGTCATTTCAGAAACTTTTGAAACAAAGTGCTACCTTTATTCTTCATTTCCGGAATTGAAATGCCGTAGGGTGCACATATTTTTCTCATCACATCGACAATGTGTTTTTGTTATCAGAAATGCTATTTCTTGAGTCTCTCCTTCATTTTTACTTTGGATGTTTCTTCTTTCCCTGCTTTACATTTCTCTCCTTTTCTTCATTTAGATACAAATTTTTCTTCCTTCTCTTCTCTTGCTGTATCTGGAGTTTCTTTCTGTATTTCTTTTTTATTTGTATTTATTCACTTGCACATGCAGGGGTTGTATTTGTGGGCAGGATAATTAAACAACGTAATCCAAAACCGTAACTTCTTGCAGTTTGGACAGCAACATGAGGCTTTCTAAGTCCTCTTTTACTCCGGCTGCAATGTTTTTGTAATTGTTCGTTTGGCCACATGGAGGCACTGAAGTCATTTTATTAACGTCTGCTCAGACGCTGTGAGGAGAGAAACATTATGGAAGTCCACTGTGAGCGTCAAGGTCAAGAGGTGATTCTTCAACAGGCTTAAATATTAAAAATGGTCTGTTTGCGTTATATATTTTTTCATCTTTCCCTTTCTCTCTACTTCTTTGTAGTGATGATGATGATGATGATGACGATGAAGAGGATAGCTTACAGCACTTCTCTAATGGTGGAATCCTGCTTGAGATGGTTTTTTTTTTAATGGTGCAATTATTATTTTTTCCTGATTAAACCCAGACACTTCCTGATCTTTGATTCAGATGTTTGGACCCAACAGCTTCCTCTGTAATCTGTAGCCAAGCTTCATTATGGACTGAATTGTAGAAGACTTGAGAGATTTGTGAGGTTTGAGTAGATCTCATATAGCAACAGTCCTGATTTGACCTTCAGGCTGAAAAGGCAGGATGAACGTCTCAGGCCCTGGAGCTCAAGCTGCCAGCACGCTCCTCCTGCTGATTCCCGCTGATCTCAGCATGATCCCTTCAAAGGCGCAGAAGATTTGATGTTCCACAATGGTCCGCTTTTGATAACTGATTAAAGTTGAACACTGTTCTTTCAAGTGGTTGGACTGTGAGTAGAAGTTTAGGGTACAGGGAGTAATAAAAGTGCTAGCATCAGCATACAGCAGGGGTTCTCTACCACAAGTGGAGTTTTTTATGCAGTCGCTGTTTGGTGTACTTGACATGAATTAAATTAAACAGACGTAATGCTAGCATGGACGCTAAACAGTAGCTTGCGTGTCCAGGATTTTGTGTTTGAGAGGACAGGAAACAACACTTCGTCAAGGTCAAAACACAAAATGGTAGCCAACAATAATATGCTAATATTCTTCATAACAATTTGACTTCCCTGGTGGTTTAGCTAATGCTTTTATCATTTCTCCAACCCTGTAAAGCTCGATGAATGCACTATATTTCCAAAAGTATGTGCACCCCTGACCACCACACCTATTTTTAATTTTTTGGCTTGTTTCGTCACATAGACATGGCAACCCTATCTAGCGTATTCCGTGCTTGGACCCCTAATAAAATGGACCCAATTTGGAAATCACGGCTTTGCAAGCTGATAAGACGTTAAGAGTTGTTCAGGAAACGACCCTCGTACTCTTTCTCACTCCTGCTCTTATTTTGTGGTTGAGAACACGGCCCCTGTTTGGGCTCTGAGGCTCGTCCTGCTAACAAGCGCTTCTGCTCAGAGGAGGCCGGTCAGGATGAATTTGAATCCGGTATGTTTCACACCCAAGGTGAACTCCTTCACAGACATGCTGGCGGTAACACACTCTCACACACACACACACACACACACACACACACACACACACACACACACACACACACACACACACACACA
>JAQQZR010000011.1:21312488-21333922 GCA_030068235.1 Notoglanidium macrostoma
TCTATCTATCTATCTATCTATCTATCTATCTATCTATCTATCTATCTATCTATCTATCTATCTATCTATCTATCCTCTCTCCCCCGCTCTCTCTCTCCGCTGCAGCAGTCTCGCTCCTTCTCTCAGCTTGGCTTGTTTCATTTTCTCCGTATTATGTCGGGCTTAAATGGGAAATAAATGATGGCGCTGTTGGGAACTCGGCGCCCACGGCCTCAGAACCCAATAACGGGACACTCACAGGGAGAAATATTGGCCGAACAAACACGGCAGTGGCGTATTCAGCGGTCTCGGGAGGAAAGAGCCTTTACCCCGTCTCGCCTCCACTGCAGGCGGCTTCACAAACGGCCAATAAGGAGCGTAATGATGAAGCGTTCATCACTGACCTCCATCAGTGCAACAGCGGCTCACCTCACCATGACAAATCCCTGCTAACAGCCTTACCATAAAAAATACACACAATAGTGTTAACCATGAACTATTAAATACCTTAAATACAATATTTAATACGTCCACCAGCTTCAGCTCTGTGATGTAAAACCCGGCGTTCACACTAACAAGATTAGACTAGATTAGATTTTCTCCATTATATGCAAATTAGGTATGCTGCTATAAAGTGACAAATCGAACACTGACTCAAACGATTCCTCAGACCGATTCTACGGCACGTGCGGCCGACGTGTCTTCAGTTCCCCGCAACTTCAGTTCCTACCTACAGTTAGCTCCCAATTAATGTTTAATGCACAAAATAGAAGGAAAGCTTGGAAGGAAGAAGCAGAGCTCATTGGGGCCTCATTGGCAGTGAGGACATGTAGCTAGTACAGTTAGCATGTTTTGCTAATCTAATCCAATAACAACAATCCATTAAGACTCACATGTAGCATGTTCATAAAAAGAAACTATTTCTATTTAATTCACTCCAATCTGTAATCTTTTGGTTTCTTGTTGGATTTAAAAATAAAACCTTTGAACACAAGCAGCGACGAAAGTAGCGGTAGCTACACGCCCACAAGAAACTACAAGCGACACAAAGTAATTCAGCACTACTTCATTCAGAAGTGCAGTTGTGACTCTGAGGGCACTGATTCACACGTCCTCAGATTGCTGGATTACGTTTCCCTTTAACTCACCGATCCATTAGTAAACATGCGAATAAAGAAAATCCTATGTTTGTCCTGCAAACGCTAATGTAAAGCTGGTACCCACACACCGCACTGTGGACTTTTTGATAACATATCACGTCTGCTTTGTTTCCGACAGGAAGCTGGGTGCAGTGGGACTCTGGGAAAATGACCCGTGGTCCTCAGATCCTCTGACTTTGACCTTGGCAGTTTGCTCCTCCTGCTAGGGCTGGAATCGTGTCAAGGAGCCCGACGGAGAAGGTTATTTTTTTTCCATATATTTTCATTTTTTGAGTGGACCATGTTTAAAAAGAAATGATTATTCTCTCCCAGTAAAATCCAAAGATGATTATTTTCAGCACGTCCTGCAGTGTTTTTTCTCTTATACTACAGCAATTTTCCAGTGATTTGGACTGCAAATGAGAAGCCAGATGTCCAAATGAGAGAGAGAGAGAGAGAGAGAGAGAGAGAGAGATTTAAAGATGTCTCAATAAAAGGCACCTCTCTAAAAGATGAAAAGAGCATGATTAATAATAAGTCCATTAAACGCTCATTAATAACCCATACACGCTCGACAGGAGCGCATCGATTTCTCAGCTCTGTTCATCACTCAGCAGGTGCTTCCCTCATTAAAAAACACAGTTTTCACTTCCTCGTTCATTCCTCCGTCTTCTGCAGCAGCTCTTCAGCTCAGTCCCGATGATAAGAAGATCCTCAGAGCGTCGACCGCATCACTGCGTTGTTTTTATTGTAAAAAAAAAAAAACAAAACCTCCATATTCAAAACACTGTAGTTATTGTTAGACGCTCGATGTGCATGAATGCACCTTTTATTTTGTCCCACGACTCAAACTTCAATGTTATGCGTCAAACATTTGATATGAAGTTACGGTTTCTTGAACTAAAACTGAATTTTCGCATTACGATCGCAAGAATGCTAATGCCTATTTTATATTTTATAATAAATATAAAAAAAAATTGAAATGAGAGACAGATAAAGATAATATTAAATAAAGCGAGAAAGATAATATTGAGACGTGAATGCACCCTGTAATAAAATAACTATCCAATAAAAAGCTTTTTTTTTTAAAGAAAAAAGAAAAAGAAGAAGGCTGATTTGAAGAAAGTAATTTTATTTATACTGTAGAAACTGTAAATATATAAAACATATATTTTCATTTTTTAATATTTAAAATGATACAAACGCACTTTTCTGTGACCTGTGATAATAAAATCTGTGAAACGTAACACACTGTAAATGAATTAGTAGTATACGGTAAAGCCTTCTCTGTGTTGTCTTAAGGGTGTACAAACTTTTGCACTCGACTAAATTCAAACCAAAGCAATTGTCAAATTCTCAAATCATTTACAATTTTAGAACAAAATTGAAAACAACATTCAGATAAAGTATCTGACTAATGCTAGTCCGCTAAAATTGGCTAGTTTTCATTTTATGCTAGCTCCAACACACAACAGAGCAGAATTATCTAGCAGGAGTGAAGCTTTTAATGTGTGTGTCATTTAAAAGATAGTATTTAGTTCATTTTAGTATTTTAAAATGTTTATAATGGTGTACTAAAGCTAAATTCTCTGATTTCCTGGAACAGTGTGGCTGCCTAGCCTCTTCATTAGCTAACTAGCATGATTTTTAAACAACTAATGCAAGTTTAACTTTATATGCTACGTGCTTTGTTCAGATGTGTTCCTATCCTAGAATCTAAAACTGTTATCCTGCATTACTATATTTGGTATCATTTGTGTCCAATATTTTTGCTGCACTTGAGACGTGTGGAGCAAAATTAGAAATCTCGGCTGGTTGCGTTTACTGTCAGAGCTGCCACATTTCTAAAAGAAGGTAGAAATCACGGAGACGGTTCCAGTGACAAGTCTGGGCCAACTTTTAATAAAACAGTGACAGAAGAAAAGCTCAGTGCAGAATATTCTCGCTGCCTCTTCTCTGTCTGAACGATTCTGCTCATTTGCTCTTAGTGTGTCAAACTGATGATTAATGTAATGCTACATTACACGAGGCAGTAAATGAGTGTCTCATTCAGCTGACTATTTACAGTGTTGTTACAAATATGTGTGCGTGTGTGTGTGTGTGTGTGTGTGTTTGCAGGTTTTTATATCTTAGTGAGGACCAGATGTCCCCACAATGATAACAATATTTGACAGTTTTGACCTTTTTTGTGGGGACATCTGGCCAGTCCTTACAAGTAAAAGTTCCTTTTTACGAAAATTGCAATTGTTTATTTAAAAAGCTAAAAGAACCAAAAGATTTTATTTTGGTTGGTAATGTTCAAGGTTAGGTTTAGGTTTAGGCATGTATTACTATTTACATCAATGGAAGGTCCCACAAGGATAGTAAGACAAACGTGTGTGTGT
Source organism: Notoglanidium macrostoma (assembly GCA_030068235.1). Lineage (NCBI taxonomy): Eukaryota > Metazoa > Chordata > Actinopteri > Siluriformes > Auchenoglanididae > Notoglanidium > Notoglanidium macrostoma. The sequence goes on from JAQQZR010000011.1 coordinate 21,315,991, forward strand.
GTGTGTGTGTGTGTGTGTGTGTGTATTAGTATTTCTTGTAATTTGATGTTTCATGTTAAATTTGTTTGCTGGTATTTTAAGGTGACTGATAGAGAATGTCGGTGTTTAATAATGTATCGTGGGATTTGATTGAGAATATCAATGTGGATGTTTGCTGGGTGTTTACTTGTAAAATGTTGTGTGTTGTGGGAAATGGTGGTATTTGTTAGCCTTAGTTGGTGTTAGGTAGTGTTTTTTTTTTGTTTGTGTAGAATGTTGGTGTTTAAAGAAAATGTTGTTAGATTATGGTGTTTGATGGAGAATTTTGTTATTTAAAGAAGAATGTTGGTGTTGTTTTGTGGTGTTTGATGCTGAATGTCAGTGTTTGATGGTGAATGTTCGTGTCATATAACATATAATATAATGTTTTGTAGCAGATATTGGTGTTTGTTGGCCTTTGAAGGTGTTTGATGTGCAATGTGAGATGTTTTGCAGTATATGTTGGTGTTCAGTGGCGAATGACAGTGTTTGATGGAGAATGTTGTTTTTTAAAGAAGAATGTTATGGTGTTTATTGGTGCTTTGAAAGCAAACATTGACGCTTGAAGGAGAATGTTAATGTTTAGGTTTGTTTGTAAGGTTTGATCAAACAAGGTTAATTTGGGAAATTTGGTGTTTTGTAGGTAGTGGTGGTGTTTCTTAGCATTAATTGGTGCTTTCAGCAGAACATTGGTGGATTATAGAGAATGGTGTCTATTAGTGTTGAATAACGTTGTTTTTTTTTGGGGGGGGGGGGGTCTGGTTTATTGATGAACATTGGTGTTGACCATGAATATGAAGAATGTTGGTGTTCGTTGTTATATGCTGGTGTTTGATGGAGAATTTTGGCATTGAAGGGCCAGTCATGTAGACACCACAATAAAAAGGTATATTCAGTAAAAGAGATATCTTCTTCCTGGATTCAGCATTTTTAAGCCAAACCCTGTATTAATTAATTAACACCTCTTCAGTCTTATTTTATCTACACCATATGTGCCTTACTCACCAATCAGGAAAACAGCAAAAAAAGCATTTGAAGACATTGAGCATATGGAGATATTCTTTTTTTGCTTTTTCAGGACCAAACTGCAGAACAATGCCTACACATGCTCACATAGTTTTTCATGGCGCTCTGACAGGCCAGTGGGAGGCTGACAGTGTTTCCAAAGGGCGAAAAGCCAGTTTTAAATCTCCGGTTCCTCTTGTTTCTGGCGCAGTACATATACTCTCACATCTGCTGGTGTGTTTAGACAGAAACACTTGCAGTTAACGCACGGATTCTGCAGGGTTTTGGATCCTATATCGTCATGAAAGCGGTAATTGTATCTATAAAGTGGCGTAATCCTTTTTCTTAACGTGACATCGGGAGTATGAGGATGCCTCGTGGCCTTTACTGTCAAACCTGAACTATATTAAGGGCGGCTGAGGTTGATGCATGTCATATACTAAGGCTCTTCATCAATGCACCTCTTTCATTATAAGGTCAGATTAATCCAGAACGAACCCTAAAGAGATTGTAAATGTCACAAACATCACAAGGTCACAAGATTTTGAAAAGAAAATAACCTGAATCAAACCAGTTGTCCAGTAGACAAAAAGATCAGTGTGCTCTGTGACTTTCACGGGACAAAGCGGGTAGTTTGTTCCCGTTAATAAGGTAATCTGAACTTCAAGCCTGAAGCTATCATAGACACACACACACACAGACATACAGAGTCACCATATCGACTGACACGGTGAAGGACAAACTGCCCCAGCGCCATGAAAAGCACTGAATCGCCGTATCGACCAAATGAAAGATGAAAGAAGATGAAAGGTGAAATGAGATACTGGGAAGAAAAGTAAAAGAATGGGATGTCAGATGAAGGCTACCACAAACAAAACATAAAAAGAGCACTGCAAGAAATGTGTGTATGTTGATTTCTGTACATGTAAACCGACACTTGCTTTCACTCCATCACTCCCCCAGATACTCTGGCTACACGAAAGAGGCTTCTGGAAGTATCTCTAGCAGATGCTCCAAAATAAGCCAACACAAACAGGAAGAGGAAGTCTATAAGGCATGCAGAAAACATCTGGTAGCTCTGTGGTTATGGTTCTGTTATTGAGTGGAGGGCTGGGAGTTCAAATCCCAGGCCACTGTTGGTCGTTGAGCAAGACCTTTAACCCTCAACTGCTGTTTTCGTCTTGGCTTGGGTTCAGCATCACGCTGAATTAATGCATTGACCAGAGTGAGGTTGAGATGTAACGGGAATGATCAGACTATGATATGTACTGAATATTAATGTGTATTTGTCTATGTTGCCACTGTATCCAGTTTCTGTTTCCATCATAATAATGTTCAAAAAATACTTTGGTACTCTGACTTGTCTGGACATCACTATCCTGCGCCACCAAATATTACATATGCCTGGTGCAGTTTAATACCATCGAGCAATGCGTGCAACCTTGGAGTAGTTCTGGACAATCCTACTCTCTTCACATCGCTAACCTGGCAGGTTTCTCCTTTACAACATCAGGAGGATCTGTGCATTTCTATCCAAGGAGGCCACACAAGTGCTTGCTATTTCAAGACTGAACTACTGTTACCCAATCCTGGCAGGTTTTCCCCTGCACACACCGTTCTCCCCCAGTTCTCCCAGACCACCCCTTTGCTGTGTTCCCTCCGTTGGCTTCCTGTATCTGCCTTCACAAATTTAAAACACTTATACTTGCCAAAAAACAGGCCAGCACCTACTTTAAGGTACATCCTGTCTGCACCATGTTCAGCTGGACCCCCCCGTCCATCAACATACAAAGAAGACCTGCTTCAAGGCTCTTTTCTGTCCTGGCATCCAGGTGGTGCAACCACAGTGGTGGAGCCATGGGACTGGTGGTCTTCAAACGAGCACATGGTCTTTTCACCAAACATTATTAATTCTATTTTTTTCCCCTCAACTTTTCTTAGCTTGATGATATTCTTAGTTCCTGACCTAATGAGCTAGAATGTTTTTGATGAAAGACTACTAAAGCACTTTTGGAAAAGGGTGTCTAGTAAATGCTGTAAATGTTAATATAGTACCAAGGCAGTCGTCGTCCAAGATGGAGCCAGGAAATGGATTCAACACTCCTGTGCAGCATCCCCCAGGGATTGAAGTACATTTCTGGGTTTGAGGATCATCCATGGACTTTTGTGTTCTTTGACTTGGTTGTTTTTGGTCTTGGGTCTCAACAACAAACCTTCACATTTAACCATTTATCCTTTAGAACCAATCTACATTGAAGATTGGTGTTGAAGCTTACATGAAAATTTTAGACAATAATTATTGTCTCCAAACCAATGAGAATACCGTACTTATTATACACTGCGGAATAAGCTACTCCAATTAGAGATGGCTCATCTAAAAGAGCCAAAAGATTCAAAAACACATCCAACGTGTTGGATCACCAACAAAGACAGTGGCTAAAATGTGACCTAGTACAGAAGTTTGATTCAAAAGGAAAGGTCTGCAGTCCGAGCTGAAAAACTCTGGCCTATGAGATCAAAGAATTGAGAAACAATGATGGTCAAAAGCTGGCTGGTCTGACAGGGTTAAGTTCTCTCTTGCATGTTTCCACTTTCTTCCCTGCAGACAAAGTTTCACACACCTAAACCAGTGCTAATTTGACCCACTTAACGTTTTGGTGTTTTCCTGTCGTAACAAACCTGATTTAGCTTGTTTGCTAGTCCAGGGCATGCTTTAAGGGCAATAAAAAAGTAAAGCTTTCAAACATTCAAGAATATAAACATCTAAATTAACTTTCAATTCAGAAAGAATAACGTTTGATTCTTCGCTAAACACATGTTCAATGTTGTAATTTCAGCATCATTCCATCTGATAGACGAACATTCCCTGTGCAAATCCTCTTTTCATTGTTCGTCTTACCTGGAACGACCTCGAACAGAAACTTGCCGGGTTCGTCTCCGTTGATGGGATGCTCGGTGACACGGTTTCCCGGCAGGAAGATGGCACCCTGCAGAACACCAGAAGTCTCAGTAAGCTCGGAAATACACAAACTGTACACAAATGACCATAACAACAGCTTTATAGTATGATATTATATTTCAGAAATGGACTCGCAGAAATTACAGGGTGCCGTTACTTTTTTTTGAAGCACATTCTCATTCCCGTGTTTCAAACAAACATATTTATCCTATAAGCTACACCCTCGATGAGCTTACTCAGACAAGATGCCTTCCACCAGATTTCTGTATACCAATTTTAGTTTATCACACTTAGCTTAGGAGTAAGCACGCAGTAATTAGTTAAATTAGATGTTACCCAAATCGTCCTGAACAAACACTCACGCCCGTTTTGAACTATAAGCGCTCCGCTTGTGTTTACAGGCTGTGTTTTGGTTTCTATCCTTGGTCCAACCCTATATTTTTTGCAGGTCAGCCATATGTGTATATTTATATACAGTACATATATGGGCAAAAGATGAAAAGGCCATTCATCAACAACAACAATAGGAACAACAGCCTCAACAACAACAACAAAATGTAATATCAATTAATTTCATGGCTTTATTTCATTCAGCATAACAGATCATTCTCCAGGATAACGTACTGTATCTCACACTCATATAATTATATGAGTTATAATTTCCTCATAGAATTTCCTCCCAATAATTTTTACTTTATACTTTCTTGTTTTTTTTATATATATATATATATATATAATTTGTACCTCTGTCGATGCTTGAGTCTAACTGTCGTTAATAATGTTTGTTTTCTGTCACTGAAATCTTATTAACAAAAATTTGGAAACAATGGTTTTGGTCTTTTTTAAATGAAAATACAGCAGGTTTAAATGTGGCGGCTGCTCTCTGACAAATTGCGCATTTTAAAAGGATAAGATGAAATGTCAAACCTTACACAGAAGTGTAGTTTAGGTTGAAATAATTTATCGCCTCTTCTGAGAGAACAGCACTGTTGTTGGTGTGGTGTGTTTTTGGCCTATTTGAAGAGTATTCTTTTAAGCTCTAAAAGCGTAAAAGATACGTCTGTTATTTTGGAAAAATAAAAAAAACCTTCTAATCCATACTGTGTGTGTACGTGTGTGTGTGTGTGTGTGTGTGTGTGTGTCTGCTTGAGGATCAATTGGGAGCCAAAAAAAGCAGCGTTGCGTGCCTCCATATGTGCCGAGAGCAGAACACACAACCCAAACCATCCATCGTCAAGCCCAGGAGGAGAATCAGTGCCAGTCTCACACACATCAGTGTTACTGCCTGAGTAACTGCGGTGTGTATTACAGGTGATAAAGTGTGTGTTATGCATTCAGCTTCTGCTCTACGGGTCTCTGAGCCACTCTTCAATTACTCATGAGCATCTGACACGCCGAAGCCATGCACTTTAAATCATCGCTATGGCAGAACCAGCGCAGCGTTCACAATCAAAACTGGCTATTAATAAAGGTTTTCTCACTTCCTTTTCCTCCTTTCATTTTACACAGTTCTTTGCCTGATTCTCTCGTTTCTCCATTTAAATTCTGTTGAATCCTGATTGTGATCGGTCAGAAGGTGTTGATTAACTTTCGGTAACAGCAGCTACAATAGTGCAGCTGCAAATCACAGGTTCATATTAATGCATTAATTCTAACATGTTATCGTTTCTATAGTAACAGCTCATTCGGAGCGACTTGTACGGGAGACGCTCCACGTAATCAGATTTTAAAAAAGAAAGCCTTCTGTAAGGAGGTGTTTATTTAACATTTATGGAAGGGGTCTACAGTGTCACCAGAAAGTTTAAGAGTAAGAGGTAAACTTGCGCTGTTTGGGTTAAATGATAAGCTCATTTAGGTTGTTTTGGTTTTATTAAAAAAGATGATGGGAGAACTGTTCAGAGCTGCTACAAAAGAACTTGTTTCATGGTCATGGTCCGCAATGCTCAATGTAACTATAAATGGATAAAAAGTACATGTTGTTCTTTAATAAATTAAAAAATTGTAATCGTTGACCAGTTGCTGCGGAATAAGAGGAATAAAACACTCAGACAAGATGTTGCTATCGGAAAATACTCAACACAGCGTGGTTACAGTAACTCCGCTTCATGACACCACCCCTTCGTTGATTATTTTTCTATAACAGCAATACTTTAAAACATGATGCAAAATCCCATTAAAAAGTCAAGAACCTTTAATTATCAAAAGAAGCCTTGTATGTAAGATTGTATATTTTATTAATACTTTTTCATTCACTTATTTAGACTTACCTTAATAATATTTTATGGATGTTTACCTGAGACATGTAATTTGATTAAGATGACTAGTAAGGGTTTGTGAGGTTACGTCTTCACCCTGTAGGCCCTGATGAATCGCCCAGTGAAAGGTGAAGCCATTATTATCCCCATTACATAAAAGCAGCTTGTGACCTCTGTGACCCTGTCACCTCTTTCCTCTTCCTTTTAAACGCACTCCGCATGTGACGGCGTGACCTGCGTTGGCGTTCCAGGTCCCTAAACATTAACCAGAGCTAAAAGATCTGAGAGCTTCCTGCCGACAGGTCAGTTTTTCATGAAGCCGAACTCAAAGCGGAAACGTTACCTGCCGCCCCGTCTGAAGCTCATTAATGGAGCTCGTAAAGGTGATGGAGGAGCACGGACTCGTTTGATGTGGATCAGAGCTCTGAGCTTGGAGAGTGGAAGCTGTGCAGCTGATCTACGAGTGACCTAAGCAAGCGATGATCGTTTAAAGTCATCATTATCACCAGACAGCAAGAAAAGCTGGAAAATTAAAAGCAGCCTTTGCTTTGAACTAGTTTAATCTATGCGAGACTGCCGGAAGCGTTTCCTCTCCTCTTTACCATCAGGACATGTACAGGATTTAATTCTGGCTTTTCTGCGAAACAAAAATAGCCATCAGGCGACAGATGGACAGAAGACGTATTCTAAAGGAAATCGAGGGTGATACATCTTGAAATAGAGATATATCACAGAGACGAGTGCAATATCTAAAAACAACTTCACTGTGACTCACTTTGGTGCTCTCAGTCAGAAAGAAAACCCCTAATATTTTCAACCAGGTCTGCTTTGAGCAAATAACGAGGACACGGCAAGACCTTTTGAATAAATTTGAGTTTGCAAATTCAGTTTAATAATGGTAAAAGCAAACCCAGTAAATCCATGACAGCTTAAGGGTATCCAAAGCACTCAACACACAAATAGAAAGATTTTACAATGCATGATACGTCACATTCCAAGTCAGGTCACTGTAGATCAATTTTCATCTCACAGCCCTGCCAAAGCACTCTGGCCTCTCGCTGCATGAATGATCGATTTTCACAAACGTCAACAGCCAGATCGCTCTTTCCATGGTTACTACTGTGGGGCAGGAGTTCATTTCCCAGCATGCCCTGTCACCTCTGTGGTGTCCTGCAAAGATTTGGCAGAAGCTTGTAGCTGCCCATTAACATAGTGAATCTCAACACACACAAAAAAAAGAAAAGGGTTCCTGAAGGGTGCTTTGGAGGGTTGAATGGTCTAGTTTTCTGGAGAGGTTTTACGCTTTTGAAGGATTCTACATAGAATCTGTAGAGGTTCCCCAAAAAGGCAAAGCCAAGAAGCCTTTAGATTGCTATATAAGCTTGCTAGACAAAAAATTGTTGCATGCACCAATAGCAGTGCATTACTGTACAATGTCAAGCCTAACCCTCTCAACAGTTTGCGCACCTCAACGAATGTAACTTCACATAAAAGCAGATGGCCAGTTGGTGAAACTCTGAGGTTGGTGGTGCTTCATGCCCAAGCAGAACTCAACAGTAACTATGTACCAGAATGTACCAAAACATAGTACCTACTGTATGTTCCAGAATGATGCCAGTAATTTGCATAGAACCAAATTTATGTGTGACTTGTCCTCTGAGACTGGACATTTTGACTGGATTGCAAATCTTTAAGCTTTGACATCAACAAACTGTCAATTTTAGGCTCTTGAGCAATTCTTCTCTGCTCCAGGGGTGCTGGATCTGTGCTCCAACCCTAACTCAATATCCAAAATGTAAGAATTTAACTGTTCTCTGGAGCTTGCCAATCCAGTAAAACCTCAGCACAGAGCCACATGAGCAAGTTGAGGTAGTTCAGACACCTTAGAAGGTCCTGAAGGTCAGCTCCTGCTGGACATGTCCCATTAGAGAGTGACCTCAGGACAGACCCAGGACATGCTGGAGTGATTATATCTCTCAGTTGGATTGGGAATACTCCCAGGAGGAGCTGAGATCTATGGCCAGTGATAGAGAAGTCTGGGGTGACCTTCTCAGCCTGTTGCCCCACAACCACCACTAGGAAAGGCTGAATGTATGAAAAAGGCTGTTTTTGAAAATCTCCAGACCTCAGTCTTGTGGGAACATTTGCAGGTGAAACACTGAAATAGGTACCGATAACGTGCACCAAGTCAGCGGAAGAGTGGATTAAAATAAACAGGAACTCCCAAGACACCATTGGGGTCCTTACATGAGAGAATTAGCACTGTTAACCTAGTATTAGGAAAGAAAATGACACATCAGGTCACCAATCCAATCACATCTGATTGATGATGATGGGTCAAGTATAAGTCTGTCACATGTTTTCATGTTTTTAGATAAAATCTTTAGAAAGCCACTTAGGGAGAAAATTTTAACTCGATCCGGTTGGATATGTGAGTGTTAACTCCCATCACTGTGTTCTAAACTGTTCATCACCTTACTTATGATTGGCTTGATAAATTTGTTCTAAATTTGCTACCGTCCGCTGACCCCAAGCCATACTGAGGCTTCCTTTATTTTTTTTAAACACCGACATCCATCCAGGCCCTCAGGGCATTTAGCCTACTGTGGGGACTGTGAAGAACTGTGAGAACCGGATATTTGCTTACAGTGACGCTACCCTGGACTGGTTTTTAGGGTTGGAGGTTAGCCTAACACGCAGGCAGGAATTTGCTCCTCTAGCAAGAGAGATAAATGGAGGTACAGTGCGGCACGGACAGCGGATTTGTTATGCCGCTGATGTTTTCCTCTAATTACATTTCGGTCTCTGGTGGGAGGCGAAGCTACCATGGTGTGAGCTGAGTTATGGGAAAGCCCCCATTGAGGAGTGCAGCTAAGCGCAACAACATCAGAGAGCCTCTTGCCTGTTTGTTTATGGACTGCATGGGATAGATGAGACAGACCAGAGAGAGACGAATGACAGAAAAACAGCAAGAAGCCTGACGTGACTGGCAATGCCGAGGGACTTCAAAATCCAACAATCTCTGAGGAATCAATTAGGAACAGCTGTGGCCTCATAAAAATTGCATTTAACCTTGACTTTGTAGCTCATTCTTTTGGAAGCGTCTATATTTGGGATATTAGTGGTGCATCTGGTCCCGTAACTAGTGAAAAGGTAGATGAGGATGCTGTTACTCTGTCTGGCTGTCTGCTAAATCCTACACACCACCAAGTCCAGGGAAACCAGCCCTGCACATCGCTTCCACCGTTGTTTAAAAAAGAAACACTTACATGTTTCACTTCTTCAAGTCCTTACAAGGTTCCCCAGCACCGGAGTCTCACTACACTGCTCAGTTTACTCTTCACACTTGAATAAACTTTTTCCTGCTAACTGTCATATCTCATTACAAGTTGAACCAGGTGTGTTTGAACAACTGCACAGTGCAAAAGTTGACTTGGTTTGGGAAACGCTGATAAAGTATTCAGAGTTAACGATTGAGAAAGAACGAGAAAATGAGCTCTTCTTAAGTAGTGTATAATAAGCCTTTGGCATATATACTGTAGTGTAGCTGTAGTGTATAAAAAAGTGGAAGATTTTGGAAAATGTTGGATTTCTAAAATCCCTTCTTAAACTAAAATCATGGAGTTTAAGTATAAAATCATTTCCAGAATCGATAGCCGAGTTTCCATTACGAATTCGTGAAAAAATAGAAGTGACATTTTAACCATTTTGACAAAACTGTGTTTCCACAGAGTTATTTATTTTGTGATTAAAGGGTTATCAAAATTCATCAGAAAATTGAACTGAATCTGAATACGGCCAAAACTTCAGTCTACGTCTAGATCATTTTTTGCACATAAGCCGAGTCTGTCATGTAGGTTTCTTCTTCAAAATACCAGAAGGATTTCTCTTTATCATCCTGCAGAACATGGATGTTCTAGAGATCTCCACCTGTGCAATGACGTTCTACCAGTTAATGAAGTCCAATAAGCCAAACTTCTCCAGCGGTGTTTTTTTTTTTTTTTCATTTTGCGATTGCTCCGTTCCTCGGCAGGATTACTATTTTATTATTTGTGAGAATTAACTCAATATGATGTGTGCCAAGCTTGTGGTGTGTAAAACTCATTTCGAAATAAGTGATCATCGGCCCACCAATTCGGAGTTGTTACGAGTGTGTACGTCAATCTGTTAAACGTCTCTCCACCCGGGTCCTGCTGAGCGAGTTCGCCTCTCTGAAAATTACCTTCAGCAATCATGTAACTGTCTGGAACAGTGGACTTTTGGCAGATACTAATGGCTTTGGCTTGAGGAATATATCCGTCATACCTCCAAAACGAGCTGGAACTGGAGAGGTCCAGAATTGTGATTAACCTCAAACTTTCCATTACCTACACCTACCGTATTTATTACATTCACACTCCGAGATTCTCTATCAATATCAGCCAGGCAGAGAGGGTGAGAGAGAGAAAGAGAGAGAGAGAAAGGGGGGTTGAGCAGTGCCTTGTTTTAGTTCTGGTTCCAGGTTCAAACCAGCATAATTGCACCTTATACCACATTGCTGTTAAATTCTGGATTCTGATTGGTCAGAAGTTCTGCCCTAAATCTGTTAAAATAAACAGATTTAAAAGCATGTTGTTATTCAACAATGATGTACTGGTTGACATGGTGACCTTTTTCCGTAAGGAGTCTCCAGTGTCAGTGCTTTCTAACCGTCGGTTAGCTGCATATTGTTTTGTCTAATTAACATCAACAGAGTGTAAAAAGAGAGGCGATGGAACAACTGTTTATAGCTGCTATAACGTAACCAAGAACAGGAACTAACTTGGTTTGAGGATCGTCCACAACGTGAAATGTAACTATAAATGGATAAAAATTACGATCTGTAGTTCTTATTGCTGTGGTATAAGAGGACTAAAACACTTCAAGACGTGCTGTTACAGGAAAATAATCAACATTTGGGTGGTAACGGTAACTCCGCTTCATCACACCATTCCGGTGTTGATTGTCTCGCTATAACAGCATGCCACATTTTGGCCTACTAACCGTAACCCTGGTTTTAACAGGGACTAAAAGGATGAACCCTGTGATACATTGCATGAGGATCAAGATGAGTTATTCTGGTGATTGGGACCTCTAGTGGTGTGGGGTGGAATTCTGATCTGATCAGGTTTATTTTCATTATAAATAGATATAAATTTGTGTATATAACACGCTAAAGCTGGGTTTGTGAGGTGGATAAATTGGTAGAAGAAATATTTAAGACAGAGAAAAATACTGCAATTATGCATCAATTTAGGATCTTGTGACAGGAATTTCCTAAAACAAATAGTGTGAAGAGGCTGGACTGACGAAACACCGAAACCCTATCATGGTTTAACTCCAGAAAGTAATGTAAACAACCTTTAATCTGGATTAAATATAAATTTAACCATTAATCCAAATGCATCCTGTTTTAATCATCACAGTTGCATTTAATGCAAAAAAAAACAAAAAAAACGTTTGCCAATATCTAGTGCTTCATTCCCCGTGAAATAAACCCGAACTCTTTAAGCAGTTTCTCATAAACCAAATGCTCTACCGACACCCACAGGGCCTTACAGCTAATCCAAGTCAGTTTACGATTTATTTCATGGAAATAAACTCCGCCTGAGTGTTTGTGTCTGTTAGCTAAGCATTTTCCCAGCGCAGCACTGATTCGGGTCATGGAGGGGTTGATGAGTAACAAATCAGGCGTGTTAAATCAGCGAAGCCATCCGACTGGTCACTGAGCGCGCTACTCCAGGACACGCGCTGGGAAATTGAGGATTATGGTATTGATTGTTCACGCACAGGTTCTACTTAATCTGCCACCCTGATCTAACCGAATCGATATCTCGATCTGCTGTATTAGCATTTAAACTGATCTCTGCAGTAAAGTCGAACTCCAGGAGGAGAACCGGTGACTAACCTGAGCAGTTTGTGGGATTAGATAGCATTCGGGGGATTAGCGCGACGCCGGGGCATCTGGAGGCGTCTGCTTTCAGGGGATTGTTTTTCCCTTTTCAAAATGAAGACTTGCACAGATTTTGAAGAATCTCACAAAAATAAAGCTACATTTTATTTTAGCATTTTATTTTACTTTAGTACAGGTTTATTCACTAACAAGGTTTTTGATACCATTTTAATGTACCATTACATGATGTTCAGAAGAAAACTCAGGGATTGCACAGAGCACTGTAGTTAATAACAAAGAACAAATGTTCATAGAGCTACACCAAGATTTGCAGTAAAAGTTTATTCCAGCAGGCGTAGTCTCTAATAAAGTCGTCTTTTGTCACTTGGCGTGACATGACGTTGACAGAACACCTTTGTCTAGACACTGCAATTTCAGCTCAGTGTCACATAATGGCTATAATGTGACATAGAGTGACTTCCAAGTGATTGTAACTGGTGCTTACACTCTGTTTAATGTCAAAAGAGCCTTACTCTGCCACATCATTGTTATTACCTGATACACCCGTGATGTTCATTTTGGTTTGTTGGAATAAGTCTTTATAAATATTGTATTGTAATAACAATACAGATAAATGTAAAATGCAACGTAATTCTTCATAAATGTTTACCGAGCAGACATGAAAAGAAACCTTTCCGAAAAACATATTGAACATATCGAATATGTTTAAAACGTTTTGGCAGACCGATGCCGCATACCAAGCACTCCTCAGCAATAATATACGAGCCACACGGCGCTCAGGACGGCTCGTGTTCCTGCCTACTTTCTGTAAGAGTTATACGAGGACTGTAAGCTCGTATTAAGGACACGTTTTATTGTTCTCCTATCACTTGACATTTTATAGATCGCTGTGTTTAATGGGTAGGAAATATTTACTGCAGGATTACTGCATTGTCCCTGCTATTAAATACCAGCAATTCTATAGTCAGGGTTTAAACAATAACCATAAAATGGCACTCAACTTCCATTACTAAACTTTAGGCCCGGCCCGCCCACTTGAGTGATACTGAGGAAGGACGTGGAATTATACCATGAACAACTTTCCTCTCAGGCTATCAGCTTGCATTAACCATTAGTGAAGCAAATCTCAGACACCAAGTATATCTTGGCTACGTTTGGATTAAAAATGCTGTCCGTTTAATTTTTGCTTGCGTTATATTTTTTACATGCACACCACATTCGTGAGGAATGTTCCTCTTTCTTTTCTGCTCGCAAAGAGTGATGCTTTCTGAGAAATCTGAGCTGTAATGTTGACAGAAAGTAAGAAGGAATGAGAATGTTGTAACTAGCTAGCTAACTAGCATAAATTCTAGCATGCAGATATGCTAACATTGCTTAAACCTTGGTAGCCATTTTGTTAGTGCTCCTTTCACTGAAAGGTCGACTGTAAGACACGACTTCCAAATATATTTCGGAAGTTGATCACTAACTTCAAAACATTGAATATGCTAGCGTTAGCATTATTCGCATAGCAACGTATCAAACGTTCGGAAATGCCCTGTTGAAATGTAATAAATTATCATTTAAAAAAAAAAATATTAAGCATTCATTCACAAAATCATGGCATATGATTAGACTTACTAGACTCAAGAACATATCTTTTCTGCAAAACCGATCAAGCTTGCAAGTCACGTGGAAACGTGTGAAACGGGAGCGTTTTCAAAATGCGGCTAGTTTTAGGAGGTCAATTCTTTCTGAAAGTACAGAGACTTTCCAGTGTGTTTTGAAAATAACCAGGTTACCGTGTAATGTTACTAAATGATTCCCAAGCAGAAGAGGAGAAGTTTCATGAGCGTGCCGCGTTTACGCAGAACGATGTTCCTGTGACCAGATCTGGAGGTCACTTTATAAAGAAAGCCGTCTAATTTTCAGGCATTTTTTCCATCAGCCATTTCCGTGCTTTATTACAGTGAAGGAGAAAATCGTGCAGTAAAGTTACAGACTGTTGATCAGCTGAATAAATGGCCTAGAATTCGCCTGGAATATTAAACACCTCATGATTCATCTCTCTCATCATAACTTGGAACCTTTCACACCCCGTCTCTATCTCTCGCTAGCTTTTTTTCTGAAAGGAGTCGAAGTGTGAGTTTAGGTGTGTGAGACGGACCAGAAGGAAAAAAAAAAGCCAGCCGGTTAATTATCACTCTGCTGCGGCCCTGAAATTCACAACCTCACGCTAACCTGACGACGAGGCCACGGAAAGTTCCTGTACACTACACAGCGGTGGCTAATTATTGTTACGATGCGGTGCCAAAATTGAATGAAAATACACTCACAAAAAGAAGCCAGTTCCTTCAGTTTTCTACATCTTCGCTGCAAAAGGTTCATACAGTATGATCTATACATACAAATATGTCCAAGAGAAAAAAAACTAGCTAGATGGTTAAAGATATAGCTAGATAGCTATCAGTTATAATACGCGTTTTAGCTAAAATTATGTAAAAGGGATGCAAAACAAAACAAAAACCTTCCAGTGAACCTTCCGGAAAGGCCTTGTTGATCAGCGAGGTCAGAGAAGAACAAGCTACCTGGTTTGAGCTGACTGGAAGGCTACGATAATCACTCTTTCCAACCGTGGTGAGAAAAACACGCAAAACACGTCACTCCTACAACAGCAAAAGACGGTTATTACTTATTATGCTTATTAGACTGTATTTATAAATGAACAGCTAGCTAGCAAGGTTGGTACTTACAGTACTTTTGGGTTAAGATCTTTGAGGCCAATGACAGGAATCTATTCAACATTTATTCACATGGTGACAGTCAGTCTTTCAGTCAAAGCAGCACTAGCAAAAGAGGGTTTGTATTATAACCGCTAGCATATCTGTTCGTTTGAATCTATGCTAGGTAGCTAGCGTCTTTATATCTTACAATGGAAGTTCCTGTTTGATTGTGATTTTATGATTTCTTTTCTTATCCGGCTCTCAATTGTTAGTTTCTTTCTTTCTTTCTTTCTTTCTCCATTTTTGTTATTCCTCCTTATTTCTTCATTTCTTTTCCTTTCTACATTGAAAGGTAGGCAGAAAAGGGGGCGGAGCTACTTATGAGCTCAGTTTGTGATGTCATTAAATAAGCTTCACTGCTGTACATCACATTCAATATGCAAATTATTATAGAATTGCATTATGCTTTTTCCTTTCTTTCCTTTTTACAATATTGTTTTTTACCCAGTTTTTGATTGCTAGTTAGACTGTTGGTTTCTTTCTTTCTTTCTTTCTTTCTTTCTTTCTTCTTACTTATTTGTTCAGAGGTTTGCAAATTCGTGTTCGTCCGCCTGTGATGTTTCACCAAGCAAATTTTATTTCACTTCCTGACTTTTTTAATGGAGGTTTTTTTTTAATTTTTTAAGTTTCATAAATAAAGTGGCAATTATCCTCATCTCCATTTCATACAGCTGGATGAGAAGCAGATCGAATGCCTGCAACTCATCACTCGCATCACAACACACTTTATTGTTTCAGTTCAAAGCTTGTGTGTGTGTGTGTGTGTGTGTGTGTGTGTGTGTTGTGGTAAAGAATGTTCACACGAAACAAGTCCCCTGCCCACGTGCACCCTCTGCGTCTTTATCTGACCTTTGACCCCAGAAGATGCCATTCACTGCATTCCAGACGTCACAGACACAGAACACAATCTGTACACAAACAGAATACGACACGACTCATCCGTCAGCGCCGAAAACTCACCATCAACTTCACTATCGAATTCTACTGCATTCACTACATCCACGAGATACCAGTACCATAATCAGATACCACCATAAATCACCTCTTATCTTTTGCTTGTTCCACTCTTTCTTTCTTTCTTTCTTTCTTTCTTGTGCTTAATTTCTTTTCCCAGAGACTTTAACATTACTTCTGTATAAAACTGATTCAGGGGCGGAGCTATGCATGAGTACAATTTGTGATGTCACTAAATATGGTCCAAAGATTTAAACCAATCACATTCAACATGTAAATTATTACAGGATTGCCTGATGTTTGCTTTATTTTCTTTTTTTCTTATTGCAAGTTACATTGTTAGTTTCTTTCTTTCTTTCTTTCCCCTTCTGTCGTTATTTTTTTCATTCTTCTATTCCCCCCTATTTCCTTTAAAAATTCTTTCATTCATTTTTTCATTTTTTTTTATTCTTTCATCCCTCATGTCTTTCTGTCTTTCTTTCTTTCTTTCTTTCTTATCCAGATCTTGATTGTTGGTTTCTTTTTTATATTCCTTCATTCTTTCCTCCCTCATTACTTTGTTTCTTTTTTACTTTCTTTTTTATTCATTTATTTCTTCCTTCCTTCATTTTCCTTTTCCTTCCCTTCTTTCTTCCTTCGCCCTTCCTTCTTTCCCTTCAGCCTTTCTTCCTTCTTTCTTTCCTTTCAAATAAAAAAATCCTTCCATTCTTCTTTCTTTCATCAACACTACATTTTTTCTCTTTGTTAGTTTCTTTCTTTCTTTCTTTCTTCCTTGCCTCAGATGTTTTTGTTGAAACAAAATTACAAACTTGGCCTGGATGCCTAAAAGTGGTGGATCATAAACATCTCAGTGAAATCAGTGAAATGGAGCACCGACGTCACAGCAAGTGAACAGAGCAGAGAGGAAACTGTCTCCTGGTTTGTGTTTTACAATAATGGAGGTGTAAATACACACAGAACACACTGCAATAATACAGTTAATTACACACACTACAGACATCAGGGCTGTCAGAGTCATTAGAGTGCACACACACACACACACACACACACACACACACACACACACACACGTCTCGGGAGCGTTGTAGAGGAGGAAAGCAGGATGCTGTGTGCTGAGAGATCCTTAGGGACGTTTCAGTAATCCAATCTGAATTAATCCCAAACGCAAGCAATCGTCAGAGCTCTGCAAATCCCTCAGTCACACGCACACACACACACACACACACACACACACACACACACACACACACTCTGAGCCCAGGAATTTCATAGAAATATGATCCAATGAGATATAACGCAGTATTCCAGGTTTAAAGACGTGATAATACGTGCTGTGATTCACTCACATGTCTGACAGACTTTCTGTCCTCCAGGTCACTGTGCATAAATAATGGCACCCATGTGCTGCCTCATTCAAACATACTAATTGAAACATTTTTCATAGGCCATATAGTTTAAGAACGGATTCAGGGGCGGAGCTACTTCTGTGATGTCATTAATTAAGTATTCGAACTAATCACATTCCATATGCAAATTATTACACAATAACATGATCCTTCTTTCTTCCTTTCTTTCTGTTATTCTACCTTTGTTCGTTTCTTTGTGTGATTCTTTTGCTCTTTTACTCTTTCTTTTTCTGTCTATTGTTCTCTTCTTTCTTTCTTTTTTCTTTCTTTCACCCTTTCTGATTCATTTAATCTGTTTGAAATATCTTTCTCTGATTTGCTTACTTTTTATCTATCTCTATTCTTTCTTTCTGTCTCTCTCCCCTGCTCTCTCTCTCCGCTGCAGCAGTCTTGCTCCTTCTCTCAGCTTGGCTTGTTTATTTATCTTTATTTGCTTATTTATTTTCATACTGTATTTGTTGTTTGATAGTTAATTAGTTTGTTTCTTTGTTCCTTCCTTTTACCTTTTTTGCAATTTCACCATTATTACCTTTCTTACTTTCTGTCTTTCCTCATTTTTTCTTTCTCCATCCATCCATCCATCCATTATCTATAGCGCTTTATGCGTCTGGGTGGCGGGGAAGCTGGAGCCAATCCCAGCA
>JAQQZR010000011.1:21376277-21391180 GCA_030068235.1 Notoglanidium macrostoma
TATAAACTAAATCTTTTCCTCCCCAGCCTCTCTTATATCCTTAAATATAAGCATGTTAGCGAGAAACCACAAAGTTTCTAGAAAGTTATAGAAATTAAGAATTGTTTCTAAACCAACTTCAGAAATTGCTCCATGACTGAAATGACATTAAATGGAATAAATAGTGAAGTTGTCTATCATGAAATTAAGCTCAAATGCAGCACACAGGAAGTGTAGATGCTGTGAAACTTCTTTTTCAGCTCACAGAGGAAACGCGCAAGCAGACGCTTTAAGCTGAGTATGAGGCGTGAAACTGTGATCAGCTCGTTGCTATTATACATTAGTGTAGATATCTGAGTCGTCCTTCTGCTGCTGCTCAGTGTGGACACTCCTGCGCTCACACTATCCTGTTTATGAGCCACAAACACATTAATTGCTGTTAATTAATAAATGACCTGTTTATCGTCGCAATTTGTGAAATGTTAAAATCTCATGCTTTAAAGGAGACAGTAAATATGCAGAGTTTTACTTCCTGTAATGAATCACAGCTCCTAAGATTACTAAGAAAATGACACCAGCTCCAGATTTGACCAAAATAGTGAAGCACCAGAAGAAAGATAAGGAAGAAGAAAGTTTAGGAATCAGTGTTCGCTGATGCTGGCTAAGACATTTGAGAACCCAAATAAAAAAAATAGAGGTTCATACTTATTATTTAGCAGAGAAACAGCAAGGGCGTGTGAATGTAAATGCGTTTAAGTAGATGACAGCCACCGTATGCTCTAATACACGCTTGGAAAGCGAGGGGCATTCTTTAATTTTGTCCTCATTAGTTATAAATCTGAATCTGTACTCTCCAGAATAACTGAACTGTACATTTTGGAATAATAAAGTACAGTTTAATTTGTCGTCTTCAGAGTACTCCGAGTCAGACTTGGTGTTTGTTGAGTTGTCATGAAAATAAAGGGGGTCTGTACGAGGGGTGGCGCTGAAACTGAATATGCTATTCTATGCAAAGAGCGAGTTTTTTTTACTGATATTTATTTTATACAAATATTTTTTAAAATATCTGTCCTTAAAATATCTGAAGAACAAACATCAAATATCTGGTGTTCCTCATAACTGGGGGCGCAGTGGGTGTTTGTACTGCACCTGCAAGTGGTGATATGACAGCAGGAGAGTGGAGGAGAGAGAGACCACAACCTGAGAAGGAGCAGTGCAGCCTGAGGACGAGGTACTGCACATTTAAATGTGTTTTTGATATGACTGTACTGTGAAGAAACACATCAATGCTGGTGTTAATAGTGACAAAATTACCATTTGTACAAAAATCTGCATTTTACAGGTTGAAAATGCCTCACAACACCATCTACTGGTGAAAATGATCCTGAACCTTGCAAAGCCGATGATGACGTAGAGTTACCCGTTTGGTTCTTCTCTACAAAATGAAGTTTTTGTTAGACGGCCCCCTCCTCCGAGCCCCGCCCTTGAGTCTGTGAAACTGAGTTCATTTTGAAATACATGCAGATTGAGACTCGCTGAGCAGCTCCTGCCTCACACATCCACACATCATCTGGCTTGCTGAGGTAGTTTTGCTTTCCTGTTGGACCTGCAATATGTGAAGCAGAGTTTGTTTGATCAAGAGGAGGAGATTAGCCCATTGAGACTGAGGCCGAGGCTGTGTAACATTTATCCATTGTGGGTCTCAGGGAAGCTGGAGCTGAGAGGCGGGGTTACACCCTGGACACATCACCAATTTACTGCACCTGTATGAAATTTAAAGTATCCAGTTGACCTAATACACATGATTTTGGAATATGGGAGGAAACAAGAGCATCCAGAGAAAACCCATGCATGCACAAGGAGAACATGCAAACTCTACACAGAAGGAACCTCTTGCTGTGAGGTGCAAATCACTGCACCACTGTGCCAAAACCATAAAGCAATATTGTAAGTGTTTATAATTCTTCTAATAATTTGTTGAACACATATTAACACTTTTATCCTAAAATAAGAAGTATAATAAAAAACAAAAACATCATTGTTACGTCTATTTCCACTTTTATTCAAATACAAATACAAATAATTTTGCTGCCTTAACAAATACAGATACAAATACTGGGGTCTCTGCGCATCCCCACTGCTTACAGGAAAAAGGAGGACAGAGTACTACTCTAATTTAGAATGCGAAAGATGATAAAAACAGTAAGTCATCCTAAATCAATATTAGTCATAGCAAATTATAATCAGCTTCATTTGTTACTAAACCAACTTTAATATTGCTCCATGACTGAAACATTTCTATTGTGAAATTATCGTAAATATGCACTGTAGCATTGTCACAAGGCTCTGAGCATGAGGAGTGAGTGCGATCAGCTCGTTGTTATTGAACATTTGCGTAGATGTCAGAATCATCTATCTTCTGCTGCTCAGTGTGGACACTCCTGCGCTCACGCGCAAACCTGTTTATGAGGCACAAAACATGTTAGTTGCTGTTAATTACTAAACTAGCAAAGGAAATTTCAGCTTTTGACGTCAAAATTCCCTGCTTTATCCGAGTTGTTGGTTTCACCAAAAGATTGAGTTTTTTAAATTGTGCTGATTGTATTTTGTAAAAAATATACAGTTTTACCTTTTGTTGTAAATCACAGCTCCTAATATGGCTATGATGATGAAAACCACTCCAGCTGTCACCAAAACTATGATCCAGATGGACAGATGATCAGGACTGGTTTTTTCAGGGTTTTCAGTATTTTCACCTGTTGAAAAGAAAATAATGTAAATGTAAATATGTAACTAAACATGTCACTTTATTTCCTTCAGTAATCACTCGAGACAGTCAGTACTGCTGTGAGCAGATGGACCCACCCTCGACCTGAAGGCTGATCGTTTCAGATCCTGAGGCCTCGTTGGTTTCCCAAGTGCAGGTGTAATTCCCAGAATCCCTCACGGTTAGAGCAGGAAAGTGAAGAACGGGTCCTGATGCAGGTAAGCGCTCGTTGTTCTTAGACCACACAAACTGTGAGGAACTGTGTGTGCAGTTCACATCACACGTCAGATTTAACGAGTCTCCTTGTTTAAGGGTTCCGTTTCCACTGAGCCTGATTAGTGACACCTTTAAATCTTTTTCAGAGAGCAGGAAAGCCTCCACATCAGTCAGTCAGAACAGAGATTGGGCTAATAAAAGTCTAAATTCCACCAACATAAATTGTTTTTCTTTTTTAATATCAGAAACTGTGTGAGTTGTTGACTAAATGCATTAGCGGCCATGACATAACTTGAATGCGTGTCTTGGACACTAGTACTCAGGAATTATCATGTAACCTCAGAAGCATGAACTACAAACAGGTGATTTTAATCTGAAAGTGAAGCCCAGAAACTCTGTCTAAGCAGCTGCGTATCCTGACTCTGAATATGAGGAACTTTCCCATGTAAATACTGGACATAAACATAAACATAACTTCTTTATGAAAAGAATTAAATTCTTTATCTCTACTGGTGTTACGTGGATAACATGCAAGATAAATGAGATTTGGCTGAAATTATAAACAATGATATACAGAACTGATGAAAATCTGTGGAATTACAGCTAGTGGCAAGAAGAAAATCTGTTCCATTTATGGTAACTGATGGAATACAAACAGTCACGGACGGTGGACTCTGACGTCTAGACTTAAATCTTATTTTATAATCATGCAGGTTATGAAATCTAAAATATCCGAGGGAATAAAATCATTTGATCTTTATTTTAATTGTGAAAATTCACCTGCCACCTGCAGAGTCGCTCCAGGTTCACCTGTCCAACTGCCGTTGGTCACATTGGTTATAAATCTGAATTTGTACTCTCCAGAATAATTGAACTGTACATTATGGATTAACAAAGTGCAGTCTGATTTGTCGTCTCCAACGTACTCGAAGTCTGACTTGGTGTTTGATGAGCTGATATAAACATACGGAGGGGTTGTACACTTCTTTGCTTCACCTTTATTTGTTTTCATTGAGCACCAAAGCTTTTGTGTCACCTTATAATTTGATGTTGGATAATAATAACTACAGGGAATGGAGACGCTGAATCCTCTCACAGCACAGATCGGCTTATCGGGATATTTCACACGCCATTCACTGTTCTTAGTGAGAACACCTGCAAAATAAGTATAACAAAACTTAGTATTTCTACTCTACTTGAGCATTACAGAAATTGTATACTTGTACTTTTATGAAATTACATTTCAGAAATTTTAACTTCTTACATTTTTACTTTTATTGCTTTAAAGTTCTCATTTCTAATCTTAAAGGTCTCTTGTTCTCTCATCCACCTGATACCTGCATGCTATACATCAGTACAATGGGCTCCTGGCATTTTATTTACATTTCTGTTTAATCAGCCAGTTAAATAACTCAGTTATCATGAATCATACTACTTCATCATCGGTGGTGACTTTTCATGCTAAACACTGTGGTTAGTGCTTTAGCTATCCGTGTGGATAATCCACCGGACCGCGGTGTGGTTCCTGAGGAAGAGCGTTCCTGGCCCTACTTCAGTACATGAAGACTCGTATAAAATGAGGAATTTCCACTACTTTACCTCCCTATAAGGCATGAACTCCAAATCATTTTAAAAAACAGGTAATTTGAGGTAAGTTTCCCTAATTTGCTAACATATTTAACCATGTAAGTCAAACATAACTGACTAGTCAGCGAGTCAAATTCTAGCTAATGGTAAATATTTACAGAATATTTGACTTCTGCTTAATTCTTTAACAAACTACGCAGCATGAGTCTTGCACATGAGTAGCAAACCGATTGATATTTTCAAGAAAAATCTTACAACAGGTTTACATTAGTTATAAAAGTTCGTTTTTAAACAAGTCATTAGCTTAATTTCATCCCTTAAAACATACTTTCACTTAAATATAATTTGACAGTATATGAATTCAGTTATTTTCCCTTAATATGTGGTATGCTTTCAATAACGCTCATCAAAATTTCCACAACATCTCGGCGTGTCAGTAACTAAACACAATACACTATGCAAGCTGAGTGATGTGTAACATACACTACTCATTGTGGCTTCATGTAGAACAGATATTGTATTTAATAGTATATTAATAGTATTTTATGTTTTTTCTTGTGTATCAGTAAATAATTTAGTGAATGCACTGTAACATCAATCAGCAAACAGTTAAAACTCTGAACAATAATTCTGTCTAAGAGTGAGATGATGTTTCATACCGGACAGCATGAGCAGGATCATAGCCAAGTGCAGCATCTTCACCTCTTCTTCAGTAAGAACTCAGCTTTGGGTTGCTGAAAGATGTTAAAATACACACACGTGCACACGCACACACACACACACACACACACACACACACACACACACACACACACACAAAATTGTGAAATGCAGAAGTGAGTAATAAATCAAAAATCCTTTATTGTGTAAGACTTCTGTTTGATTCTGAGTTGTGTTAGACTGTAATAACTGGAGCTTTAAAAATAAACTTATATAATAATTTTATACATTTGAAATTTGGATGTTTGAGATCCTGTGTAGACAATTTCCAGTCAAAAGGTTTTTAAAATGGTCCTGCAAAAAGGTTCTAAATACGGAAAAGCACAACATGGTGTGCTGATTTTTCAGACAAACTGTTTTAGTGTGTAACAGTTTCTGTAGAAATACAGGAGAGAAATAAAAGGAGGAATTTTTCATACCTTGAACTCTAAGATTCGCTTTACGAAGAAAAGTGATCTCGTGCGCGAAAGAATAATACTGACCTCTACTGGCTGAAAACGGAAACACACTTCGGTCATCTTAAATCACTGCTGATGAAATCTGACTTCTGATTGCGATTCTGAGTCATATCGAGGGTCAACATGCATTTTATTTCTTGTTATTAATTATTTAGGAAGCTCAGTGTGCATGTTTTTCTCTCTTTTTTTTCTTCTGATGTGCTGTGCTTTATTATTAGTGTTACTCAGATGTGCGTTTATTTTCATACATTTTTATTCCCTTAAGGTCTGTAAGCCCCGCCCACTTCACTGAGCAGCTGCACTCCAGTTTCTTATCATTATCAAATACAAATCCACATTCTATCCATCTTCATCAATCCGTCTTTCTTTTCTTTTTTCCTTATATTCAGATTTCCGTTTTAGAACAATGAAGGGTATTTTTGTGATTCAACAATAAAGAAATGATTTTCCAACTAATTTTTATTATAATGTCTACAAAGAAAAAAAAAACGTTACTACTAACCACAAAAGATTATTTTTAAATTATGCAAATTTTGGCGTATTTGATTAAAAACATGCGAAAATTTTGATATATGGCGGGGGGATAAATACATGCATTTAGCTATATGGAGTATATGAAGGGGGGGCAAAAATCAATAAAATCATATCAACAAAATTAAGAAAAATATATATACAGCTATATGTTGACCTGTAGTGTCTTGTTTAAAGCATTAAATCTTGAACACTTTATTAAAATCAGGATTATTGTACAGAAATATAGGCTGTGAGTATATGAGTGTTTAAATGGAAACTGATGAGCTTCATTTTAACATCCACTGCGTCACTTATCTTTTATTCTGCGGAACCTTTCAGTCCAATCAGCGATTTTTTTAAATTCATTTCTTTATTATTAATCTTTTAATTTTCGTCTATTTCTTGAATTTAAATCGAAACATCCTCCACTTCATTCCCACCTGGTGGGTGTATTCGGCTACACCCCTTTGCGCGTTACCATGACAACGAGGCCAACACACGGAAGTTGAACACGCTTAAAGCACAGGTAACTCGGTCCTGAACCAAAATAATTTCAATAAACTAATGAAACGCGGTGTTGTTTCTGTTGCGTTTAGTAGAAAAGTTTAATTTATATTTATACAATATTATCAGTGTCCTTTGGAAGGGATTTGTATAGAATTGCTGTTGTTGTGCTTTTACATCAATGTGGAGAGTGATCAGCTGAGATATCCTTCAAAACAAGGGAGAAAACACTAAAGGTTTGGGCCATCATAACGCATGATTGTTTTTAAGGACATAACCTTTATTCCCTACTGCCCTTTGACCCCTAGGTGTAGATTTGGACACCATGCCTAAATTCCGTGAACTGGAAGCTGAGTCTCCACATCATCCTCCTCATCCTCATCACCATCATCCTCATCATCATCATCATCATCATCATCCCCATCCTCTGCTGGCCAACAGATACGTCATCCAGCAGAGACTGGGCAGGGGAAGTTTCGGCACTGTGCATCTCATAGAAGACACAAAAACGACAATCAGAGACAAGTTGTGAGTATTTTGAGTGTGTTCTGGCTAAAAACAAGTCATCCCACATGCACTTAACCAAACTGTGGCTTTAATGTTGTAGTTATATGTTTTGCAGTTAATTCATGTGCAGCAAAAATTGTGAGAATAAAATGTTTTATTTGCTTAAAAGAAAAAGTCAGATTTAATAGCGATTCTGATTTCTACCGCTAGATGTCAGTGTTGCTCTTTGGCACACTTTCATATATAAACCTACAAACGTGGCAGATTCTTCCTGTTACTACCGTCTATTTATTTTATTTCATTTAATTAATTTGATGTATCCTCTCTTTAAAAATGGGTAAAATACACTTTATCATTACGTAGAAACCTTTATATAGTCATTTAAAAAAAATCATATAGCAGCATCAAATATAGGCTATTCATAGATATATTATACGTATATAATCTGTAGAATTTATAACAAATCTATTATAAACACTATTTATCTTGTATCTAGTTTTATAGAATTCAAGTTAATAAAAACAATGTGTTACAAGATTAGTAATGGTTGCTGTTAAGATAACCGACTACAGAGAAATGATAACGAGGTACAAGCTGAGCTCTGATATGACGAACCTCCTGAAATGCATAATGCTGCTGTTCTTCCTCTGTACTAAAAAAAAACCCCTCATTAGCATGCATATGATCTGAGCAATCTCGAAGAATTAGTCACTGATTTAAACCTCATTGTGCGGATTACCTTATCACAGAAAACACCGTAATAAAACCTTTTAATTTAGTATAAATGAGTGAATTTGCAGCTGGCAGTGTTTAAACAGGTGTCACTGACCCATATACGTTTGGAAATGTACAGAAGAGAGCCAATTAAGCTGGTGCATGAGAGGAAACGTTCTGTTCACACACGGCTGTATTTTTATCCCGAAGCTTCCTTCAGTGCTCCAGTGGACAGAAGGGAGTCGGGGTTATGTAAAGCAGCACATGACAGCGAGGAAAAGAGGAGGAAAAGGAGACTAATAGGAGGAGACTCGCACTGAAGTATTCAAGGGATTTTCTGCTTGTTAACCCAGACCCAGTGTCAGACCTGTCATTTAAAATGTAACACTTTCTTTCTTCTTTCGGCATTTCCGTTGGATTCTTCATACACTCTTCCTGCCTCTTCGCAAAAAAAAAAAAAAAAAAAAAAATGACACACACCTTGCAAAGTGCATTAAGGGTGTTCTGCATCCTTTCATCATTTATGCATTGTTCCAGTGCTGTTTATAACCAGAGCAGTAAAATAAGTAAGGTGTGTGAGGGCGGTGTGAGTTACTGCTTTCAACCACATCCCAAAGTGTTTTATTCCTATTATACCACGGCTATTGGCCAATGGTTATTTTGTGTTTAAAGAATGACACTTCATTTATAGTTATGGAACATCTGTGAAACGTGTCACTTCCTGTTCTCACTTAACAGTCGTTCCCTCACCAGCCTCTCTTCTTTCTCTCTCTTGAAGTTAACGAGACGAAAAAAATCGCAGTTTGTCATGTTACAGAGAAACTGCAAAGCTGGACGCTGGAAACGGCTTCCATTCATGTTAAAAGCTCTAAAGGATAACGTTTCAGAACAAGTGTATTAATATAAACCTGTGACCTTCAGCTGCACCACTGTCAGAGCTGCTGTTCTGGAAAATTAATCAACTCTTTCAGTTCTGGCTGGTCAGCGCTGTGGCCTCTTTGTAAACAATAACATTTTATTTGTACAGGGTGTGAGTTTATCATATGCAGTGTGTGTGGAGGAGCTGAAGGGGGTTGGTGGTCATGAGATTTATCACATTCATTTCACTCAATCATCACCTACTTCACACCATGCATATCTCTCTCTCTCTCTCACTCTCTCTCTCTCCCTCTCTCTCTCTCTCTCTCTCTCTCACTCTCTCTCTCTGTGTCAGCTTCATCTTCTTTATCAGGTCATGACCATTTAAAAAATATATATTTTTGTAATAAACATTTAATTAAAAACAGATATAATTAGTGTTTGTTATTATTATTATTATTATTATTAAGTATAACAACACTAACAATAATAATAATAATAATAATTATTATTATTATTATTATTGTTATTATTATATTTCAGTGCTAGAATTCTGCCACTAAAATCTCAATATACATAAGTAAATAAAACAAAATCACAAAAAGCCCACTCACAAAACATAAGACTGCCAAAGCAAAGATTTTTTATGATGTTAAGATGTATCTGACAGACTATTTAATTTATAAATGAATAAATACATACAGTATGTTTTTAAGTAACTATTTATATGTCTCGGTAAAAGACTAGGTTCCTTTCTATTAGGACAAAAAGAGAAGCTCCACAGCAGCACACTGCTTTTATATCAACCTTTTTCTATTAAAAAAAATCACAAAATTGTTATATTTTAATAGCAAAAGCCAAAATAAGAAGATCATGCCCCTTGTTCCTGTTTTTTAACGTATAGTGCACTTTTATTCATATAAATAAATATTTCTGGTTTTCTGATTCAGGTTGGAGGCTAATGCAGCTAACCAATGTAGCTGTCTGTGAACACCTCATCCACAAATGCAGGTTAAATTCTACCATGCCAAGAAAAAAACTTAAATATAGATGATCCAGAAACGCCACCACCTTCTCTGGGCTCGAGCTCATTTAAGTGTCTGAGGGAGTGGCGGATCTAGGATTTACCTCAGCCAGGGGCCATAAAGGGGCCACATTTACACAGAGGGGCTTTTAAACTTAAACCAATGTCAGTTTGAAGTGAATTCATATCACTCGTGACTGGACAAACTTACACAACTGTTTTTTCTTCATCAAATGTTTGAGGGTATACTCACACCAGGCGATCGGATCTGCTCAGTACCAGATCGGTTGGGCTCGTGCACAGTGTGATCACTAACTCCGTAAACTAACTAACTAACTCCGATAACTAACTTCCGTAAAAACCTTCTCATGCATGAAGTGTCATTTACTGAAAATAAATAAGTAAATGTGTACTGCATGTGAGAGGGCCGTGCATCACCGTGCTCAAAATAATCCACAATGTTAAAACTATGGCGTGAGACCAGTGTCTTTATATGAGAGCACAGATACGAGGTTAAACGGAGCAAAAACAGCGACAACGAGAGCGCGGAAAAACACCGGAGTTAAGTGCACTCGCAATTCTCAGTTTACTCTTCTTAATTACAGCTAACCTTACTTACGGTTTGTCTTGATTCTGTAACGAACAGCCAACTTTTTCAGAAGCGGAACAGTTCCAACTTTTTCAGAACAGTTCAAAAGCCGGCATCCGTGATGGTATGGGAGGCATTAGTGCACATGGCATGGGTACCTTGCACATCTAGAAAGGCACCATTAATGCTGAATGCTATATACAGGTTTTGGAGCAACATATGCTGCCATCTAGACAACTTCTTTTTCCGGAAAGGTCATGGCTCATGGCTGTCTCACACTGAAAACATTTGTCACATCATGAAAGAAAAAACATGACAAAGCAGACCCTGAACTGTTGAGCAGCCGAAATTATATATCAGGCAAGAATGAGACAACTCCAGCACCTGGTCTCATCAGTTCCCAAATGTTTTCAAAGTGTTGTTAAAAGAAGATGTGACGTAACACAGCGATAAACGTGCCCCAAACCTTTTTTAAACGTGTCGCTGGCATCAAATTCAAAACGAGCATATATTTTTAAAAAGTCAATAAAATCTCTCAGCTTCAACACTTGATATGTTGCCTTTGTTCTATTTTCAATTAAACATGGGTTTATATGCGAATCATCACATTCTGTTTTAATCTACATTTGACACAGCGTCCCACCTTTTTTTGGAAACAGGGTTGTAAATTTCACCCCAAAAAAAAACAGACCCCACCACCTCCAGCTGGATGTGGACCATAGCCTGCTCATAAATCCTGCCCTCAGTGTATGATGGATTACTCCCTCAATTACCCTGCTATAAATTCTCCATTTTGAAATTCCTATAATTCACTGACCTGCGGCACGGAAGCTCATTGTTAGCTCTGATGTTTAAAAAACGCTCAGGAATGTCAAGGAAATAACAGCTGGAAAGGAGGAAAATGGAAAGGGTTAGGAATACAGTTTCCCAAAAATAAAAAAAATAAAAATATCATCTAAAACAGCATCATCAGGAAGCTGAGGTCTGATAAAAAAAACATGTGTGAATCATTAAACTAAGGCTTTTTATGCGTGCCGTGTGTGTTTGAACATCATTACAAAATATAGTGTCGGGAAAGTGCTTTTTCAGTAGAATATTTATTATATTTAATCGGACTGTTAATATTACGGCATATTTGTTATGGTATTTTCTTAAATAGGGTAGAAAAAAAGTGTCTCATGAAAAAAAGTTATTTCTATGTGTGCGTTCTTTAAAATATGATAAGGGTTTTATTTATTAATTTTTTTCTGTACTTTTTACATTACCTTTGATTATCACAGTCGGCCTTTTGTTAAACCGTTACTCATTAAGTATTTATTAATTTTTTACATCAGTGCTGAATATTTTATAAATATCTCTCCAGTGCTGGTCATTACAGGGATAATTAACTGATTATTTAATTACCTCTTAATTACACGGTGTGTTAATTGCTCGGCCAGCTCGTTCGCAGGGACGTTCACAGGGACAGTGAGTGTAAGAGGAATAAAACACTTCAGGACATGCAGAATCTACAGAATGTCATAATCTTTAATTCTACACTGAATGCAAAGAGTTACCTGTGAAAATTTTTTATTGGGTAAAAGTTAGGTTTGCTAATTGTATTAAAAAGCATGATTGAGTCCTTTTAACTCTAATCTGTTCTGACCAAGAGTGCAAAGTACTGCCGAAGGACAAAGTACTGAGAAATTACACTTCACTGAAAGTACAGAAAATCAAACCGTGTCAAAATCATCAAAGTATCCAGCCAGAAATGTGCTCAGGTCGACAAGAAAAGTAAATACCGATGAAATCAAGCTAATGCTGTAAAGTTAAAAAAAAAAACTTATCTAAAAAATAAAAGTCGTTCAAATATGATTTTTATTCTATAGTAACTTCTCTGTATGCTTGTCATGTTTACAAGAATTTGACTTCCTCGGTTTTGCCGCGCTAATTTATCTTCGCTACCAGAACTGATGCTAGTCGAACCTAGCATTAGCAAAGAAAACAGGCTAAAACAGGCTCATGTAGCAGGATACAGCCAACACACTGCAGTCCGGTGTTGATTCTTGATCATTTTTTCCACATTGATAAACTTTCATGGAAGATGAACTGAGCCCATTTGATTGATGTATAGTGTAACGTATAGCTTTACTGACTGTATTCGAGAAAAAGACAATGTCAAGATTTGCACTCTAAAGAAAATACTTAAAAGATAAAAACGTAAATAAAAACTTAAGAGGTAAAAGTATGTTTGCAAATGTAACTAAGTTTGAGTACAAGTGTTCAATAGCAAGAAGTATAAATAAGGCAGAATAATGCTTAAGTATATAAAGGAAGGCTCATCAGCCCTCCATGAGGTCACTTCTCACTGACCTCTCAGTCATGACAAAGCTGGTAAGTAAATCAGCTGTGTGAAAGCCGGTGTGTGTGATTTTCCGCGTCCTTGTTGATGTTTAGGTGTTTGGAGTTGCGCTCTGGGAAAGAAGCGCAGAGGAGCGGCACTTCCGGACGATCCGTGTTTCTCTCAGCCTGTGACGTGTACCGCTCGACGAATCCCAGGCTCTGTTTTTGGCCTCCCGTCTCTGAACGAGACACAACAACAACAGGAAGTAGAGGCATTTTCACAGGTGTCAGGAAGCGCAGGAAATAAACAAGTGCGATGCTGGAAAACAGTCTCAATACGAACGCTCGGGGAGAGCTCAGGGCCTCGGCGGGGTATTTATAACATTCATGGGGTATTTTTGGTGCATCTGATGTAAGGTTCAGGCTGTGAGAAAGAGGAAGGGAACCATGAGGAACGATGAGGACGTTTAGGTAAAAACAATTTTTTTATTTCGAGGAAGCATTTACGTGTTTGGCACATTTCAGTACAGGGTAACTGTGTGCCATATTCTAGCTTATTATTGTATGTTTTCTTTTCTTTTAAATTTGCGACAACAAAAACAATGCTCTCCAAAGTGATTTTTTTTCCCTAGAATATTTCCAACACTCAAAATAACATTGATATTTGGAAATATGGTTTCATGTAATAATTTGTATGAATGAATTTCCTATAAAAAGAAAATCCCAAAGGTTACATTTCCAGGCAGAGATAATGGTCATGTACAGCAGCAGTCAAAGGTTTTCTAATTCAATGTTTTTCTTTATTTTTATTACATAAAAGTCACTTCATGTCTTACAGAATTGACGTTTCTCTTTATTTAGTTGAGCGACTCTTGATAATAAGGATTACTGGTTGTGGAACAGGGCTATTTATTGTACGCCAACACTACCTCGACTCGACACAACACGACTGAAGATCTCAAACACATTAAGAAGGAAAGAAACTCCACTGTTTAACTTTAGACGAGGCTCGGCTGTGAATGAAAAGCGTCCCAGGTGACGACCTCGTGAAGCTGGTTAAGATGATGACGGTAGAGTGCAAAGCTTCATCACAGGAAACGCTGCCTACTTTGAAGAAGCTAAAATATGAAACATGTTTTGTTTGATTTTTTAACACTTTTTTGTTTACCACATAATTCCATATGTGTTATTTCATAGTTTTGATGTCCTCAGGATCGTTCAAAATAAAGAAAAACCTGTGAATGAGTAGGGGTGCACAAACTTTTGACTGCTGCATGTTAAAAAATTATATTAAAGTTATATTTAAAAAAAAAAAAAAAATCCAGTCTATATTACCTTTTCTTCAAATCTGATCACATTTTTTTTATTTTTTTTTATTTGAGCAGGTTGCTTTCTAATTTTTTTCTAGTATTTTTTGCAGTTTTTAAATACTAACACTAATCAGAACACAATAACAAACAAACAAACAAACAAAACAGTGACGGATCACATTCCGGTTTTAGCAAACAGCTCAAAATACAAAATGAATAAATAAAAAACTATAAATAAATGAAAGCAAAGCAATGAAAAGGGGTAATTTTCAATTACAAAAAAATAAATAAATAAATATGCTAACTGGAAACCATAAATCTTCACCCTTTTACTTTGGTAATTCAGTGTCGCAGGCAAATGGCCTTAATTTGCATACTGGAACCTGATTGGCTGTTGCATTTTATGATGCAGTAAGTTGTGAGATGTTTAAAGCAGCCTTGGATTCTCTAAAGTTTTAATCTCCATCTGTTTATAAGAAAGAAAGTGGCAGTGAAAAGCGACAACATGCTCAAATTAATTAATAAATCGAAAATTTATTTTAGTTATTATTAAAAAAATAAATAAAAGATAAATAATTATGTTTTTGAGACTTTAAGTAATAAACTAAGCGCAAACACTGAGTTTATGATTATTTCTCAGAATTATGAATGGAGAACGAGGGTATGATCTGTTACGGTGTTTTTTTCTGAGAAAAGTAACATTTTATAAGAAATAAACAGGTTTAATTTGAAAACATTGAGCCCAGTATTTAACTCGATGGCACGGTGGTGCGGTGGTTAGCACTGTCGCCTCACAGCAAGAAGGTCCTGGGTTCCATCCCCGGGTCACCCAGGG
>JAQQZR010000011.1:21402233-21414156 GCA_030068235.1 Notoglanidium macrostoma
TAGTTTGTGTGTGTGGTGCACGGTCCACCTGCCAAATGATTTGACAAAAATTTTAAATAAATAAACAAAAACAAAGATTTACATGAATACACCTTCTTTTTCTTCTTCTTATGTACATATCATAGCGGAGACTAAAATAGCGCACTGACGCGAGTAACGCAAACTGCGCAGCGCGCTACGTAAACCGCGCATGCTCCGTATCCATGGCGGCGCGTTAACAGCGCCCGTGCAGCACAGATCCGCTAGCGTGAATTTGTGGTTAGCGGGCTAGCGGGCTAAGCTAGCACTTAAGCCATATTCTGTTCCACCGGGACGAATTTAAAACTAAACTTCAAACACAGTTGACTGTCGATGAGAATATTTACGGTTATAAAATCTTTGATAAGTAGTTAAAGTTGCTTGACACGTGTTGTTTACGGGAAAAATAATCCTAATAGTAAAAATAATGCTAAAGGAATAGCTGCGTAAAGCTAACGTGCAGGCTGAGAGAGTGGCTGGGTGTGAATGACACCGGGAACGGAGGAGGTAGGATCTGTGTTCCGTTACATGTTCCGTTGTTTTTCGGTCTGTTGGGACAGATTTAGCACGGATTTGGAGTCTGTACTACATAAATAATGCTGCATTTTGAACTGTCACTTTGTATTTTAGGCGTTTTAACCCCTGAGCTAACGCTAACCTGGCTAAGAGCTGTGACTCTCATTAACGCCTTTCACTCGTGCACCATTTCTCCCTCTATAAGCTTTATAAACATGCTTATGTCAGGTTAGGATTTATTCACTTTATTCCAGGTCTTAATGGGTGGTAAAGTAAACCATGACGGACGTGTGTGTGTATTTGCCACTTGTTTGACAGTTTTATGGTGTTTAATCGTGTGTGTGTGTGTGTGTGTGTGTGTGTGTGTGTGTGTGTTTGAAAAAACAAAATATTCATGCACAACAATTTCCATAATATGTGCATTCCTAATTATTTTGGACGCAGAAATTAAAATTGTTGCTCATCCTGACCTGTCACAGGAACGAAAAAAGTGTCTACATGAAAATATAAAATCTAGATTTTCCTTTAAAGGTGCGATTCGTGATTCCGGTGCGTCCACAAATGTGTTGTCTTTTGTGCTCCACTGTCGTTATAAATAACATAAAACCCGGGCTGCAAGAAATAATGGACAAAATAGATCAAACTCGATGATAAAATTAGAGGAAAAGCCATGACATGGACTGCCAAGCAATAACACAACAATTATTGGTAAATAAGAGGAATAAAACACCGCACGTCGCGCAGGTACGGAAAAATAATCGACCTGACGATGTTTACAGACACGCTGCTTCGTCGCGTCATTTTTCAAAAGCACACCCTGTCGCGTAACGATCTAAAATTGTAGGAACAATGACTTGGAACTAGCTGGCTATTTATTTTTCATGAAGCCGAGGGTGAAAAAAAAAGAGCCGAGACGTGAAAAGTCATTTCCACGATTTATAGAATTGCTAATAATAATAATAATAACTAGAAACCCTAAAAACAATGAAAGGAGAAGGGAAAAATAAGGAGAGAGAGATTGTGGTAGAATTCATCACTCCGTCTTATTATATCGTAATATCGTAATCGCCCTAACAGCGTCTGCACGATCCAGGCTCCTTCTTTCTCCCTGGATTTGACTGCTCAAGCTGGGAGAAACGTGTGTATTTTAATCAGATTGGAAACTGGATATGGACATAAACGTGCCTGTAGATCGCCTGACTGCGTGATATCAATTACCGCCATCTTAATTTTTTTTAATCTAATGCTAAGAACAGCATCCGTGACTAAGTGGAATTAAATATAAGCGAGGACTATTATTAAATCTCTTGAGCTGCCAGGAGTCCAGAAACCGAGCCTCGAGTGTGTAGGTTATGCGGCGAAACCCCGGCGCTCAGGGCGTCGGCTTGCCCGAGCTTACACACGCCCGAGTCTTTGCCTTTTCGAAACCTGACCTTGTGTGGAGGGTTCACTGAAAGTTCACTTTCATTTGTTTATAGAGATTTTCATCCGAGGTGCAGTCGGCTTTTACAGGATTATTCCTGAACAGGATTCTAGTCTGATTCTAGGTTAAGGTTTAACCATGAAGCTCAGATTAAAGCTGCGAGAAGTGATTAAGAGCTCCCGGTGCTTTGTAACGTGCTTGTGTGAATTTTTGTGCACTTTTTTTTATTATACTTTAGTGATGCTGCCACCTAGTGGTGGAATGACTGCGCACTTCCTGAGGACGTTTAGGGCGTGGTCTTCAACCCATCCGGCGGGTTTTGTGTCGGTAAAACAAAGCATTGCTAAGACACAAGCCCTCATATTGTCTGGCATCTTTGCGTTTGTTGCCAGGTTCCTTAGTGCATTACGGAAGAATGGTCAGGAACATCAAACATCTGTTCGATAACTACTGCGAGCCTCAATTTTGAAAATTAAGTTGAATTATTTAATTTATTTAAATTATGAAGACTACGTTTGGACCCAAAGCAGCCAGAAACATCAGAACCATCAGACAGGAAGTAATCAGAACCGTCAGACAGGAAGTAATCAGAACCGTCAGACAGGAAGTAATCAGAACCGTCAGACAGGAAGTAATCAGAAACGTAAGACAGGAAGTAATCAGAAACGTAAGACAGGAAGTAATCAGAACCGTCAGACAGGAAGTAATCAGAATCGTCAGACAGGAAGTAATCAGAATCGTCAGACAGGAAGTAATCAGTTTCGTCAGACAGGAAGTAATCAGAACCGTCAGACAGGAAGTAATCAGAATCGTCAGACGTCAAACAGTCTGTAGCCTCGGACTTGAACCGATCAGGACTCTGGGAATTGAAGCAATGCAAACCATCAGATTTAAAGCGGTTAGTGGTTTTGAAACCACCTAAAGCGTCGGACTCTAAACTAACAGAACCAAGAGACTTGAAACAAAATGCGCCCTGGTGCTTGAAACACGAGAAGAGTCTGACTCGAGACAACTTGGACCCGTCGCCTGGAAACAATCTGAACCTTCAGACGTTCCAAACCATCAGAACCGCCTGAAACGATCTGATCCACCTGACTTGTAACAAGCATCAGACTTGATTCAGCCTGAGACATTAGACTTGGACCATCTGACCCTTCCTTATAGAGTTCTAGTTCCTGATGTAGTGTTAAATCCACTCCTAAAAACTGGTGAACATCTGTTCGGCCCGACGCTGAATCAGTCGACGCTAATAAACTCGCGGTGCAGGTACGCGTCGTGCTTGGACCCCTAAGTAATCTCGCGTATTAGTGTCGCGAACAGTCATAAGCTGATATATCCGAGCCGTTAATATAGACTTCCACTGCAGCCAGGTTTTCTACCCTTGCCCTTCTCTGACCCCAAATGTCCCGAGGGTAAATCTGTCCGCGGTGTGCGAGGGTCTGGCACGTCGCCGAGTTCCCGACATCCTGTGAAACACGATCGGCGTTCCTCAAAGTCAAAACCGGAGCCCTCGCCGGAGCCACGACTCTCTCCGTTGTTAAAGACGTCAGCCGACGAAGACGGTGTCGTCAGACAGTCTGCTCGCCGTCGGAGGAACGTCACTCTCAAGCTGGGTTTACACGTACACAATCCCGCGAATAATGAACCGTGACGTATAATAGACAAGTCCCGAGATAGACGTTTGTTTTTTTCTTAACGGAACCCCAGCAGGCTTCCTGAAGCTAGCAAGTTTAAGACGCAATTATAAAAAAATACTACACGCAAAAAAGTAGACTCGAACGACATCAACGTTTACGGCAAGCGTCTTGTTATTGACGTACCGTTCCTGCCGTACAAGGCATTAAAGTCTTAGATATATATAATAGATAGATGTACGTTACCGCTACTCCACAGGGGACCACACAGGACGTTAAGTAAAGACTATATCATGATCGTGTGTGCTGTTAGAGGAAAATAATCAACAACGGGGGGGGCGAGGAAGCAGCGCTACTGCTAACACACCAAAGTTTCCTGTAAATGCACATCCTGAAGCCTTTCATTCCTCTTCTACCGCAGTTTGTCTACGATCTGTGATGTTTTTTATCCGTTTATAGTTACCTTTAATGTTGCCGAACATAACGGTGAATTAGCCGTTACTATAGAAACGGTAACGTGTTGATGTAAACCTGTGGAAAGGCTTTTTGTAAATAAGGTGAAACGGTGCGTCAGGCCGGGCCCCGTTTCTTATTTTCACACTCGCCGATCTAAACTTATTAGCCAGTTATTAATAGTAACAGCGGGGCCTGCACGTGCTCAGTACATCTAAATCTGGAATTGTAACGGGGTTAAAGCGGCAGGGCCGTCATGTCATTTGAGCTCCTCAAAGTGCGGTTCTGTCCCGGAGGTTTCTCTCCGTTTTATTTCTCCGTCAGCGGGAAGCCGAACCCGTCCAGGAACCCAGTCCCGTCCCAGAGCTAAAGCCTTGAAATGCTTCCTGTTATATTTTTATACTTGGAGAAACTGTATAGCAGCGGCGGTGTAATAAATTCCTGGGTGCAGTCCACAGAGCGAGAGAGCGAGACGTGTCTGGCGCAAGGACTTCTGGGTAATTTCCCACTTGGCTATTAACCAGAGCACGTCAGGAAGCCTTCCTGAGACCATGAGCGTCTAGATGAGAACCACGTCTGATTAATCCAGACGATTAACTGGAAATGGCTAAGCTGCTGGATGGCGAAGCAGACTATACAACAACAACAACGACAACAACAACAACAACACTAAGAATAATACATTTCCTTTCTCAGATTAAAGGATACGGCACTTTATATTTCACTTTTAATCGTAAAGCTGTTCATTAATCGAATTCAGTTCATTTAGTCATTTCGGTTACTTGTAATAGGCGACATTATTTTTTATAAATATCTAAATGTATTAATAGAATTGTGCTAATTATGTTTACTTTGGAAAGGTCCTGCTTATTTTCGATGGGTGCTGGTTATTTAAAAAGTTTCGAAAGGTACTGATTATTTTTAAAAAGTTGAACTTCGATGACATTTTTGAGCTCGGTATTCTGAAAGCTGACTTTGTAAATGTGCCGATTACTTTTAAAACCTTGCTGATGAGTTGAGCATTGACGAGATGGATTCGGTGAGCGCTGCTTTCTTGTAAGAGGTGACGTGATCAGGTTTATACAGTCGACTCGGATGGGTTCTGATCTTATTGAAAGACGCTGATTGCTTTGATTTCCCTTCGCAGACAGGCGCTGATTATTTCAGCAGGAACTGATTAGCTTTTAGACGTGCAGGGTAATACTTCTTGTCAGTAGTGGATTTTGGCCAGTGTGTCAATCAGCTACAATGCGTGAGATGCTAATGGCTTCCGGTTCAGCCGTTCGGATTAACGGTAAAACCGTAAACTATTTACTCGGGTGTAGGTGTTCTGATCCTCGGGTACTCAGTTCTGAATGATTTTTCTCCCTCAGCTGTGTGCCCCCTGGGTGTGTGTGAGGATAATGCTCAGCCATGGTGCCTTGTCAGACCCACGTCATGCTGAAGTGGCAGGAGCACCTGAACAGCTCCTGGGCGGCGGAGGACAGCACGCAGACCGCCACGCGAAGCGGCGCCTCCTCTCTCTACGCCAAGCTGCTCCACCACAAGGAGGCGATGGCTCTGGCGCTGCCCGTTCAGGACTTGCTCGGCCCACGCCTTCCCGACTTCCAGCACGACTCCAGCGCCAATGAGGAACGCGACGAGTACCTGCGGGCGCTCCTGCGCAGCCAGCGCTGCCTCGGCCACCGCGTCCTCGCCCACTGGCCTTTCTCCATCTCTCTGCATCAGCGCCTGGTGGCGCTGCAGAGGATCTACTACGCCCTTCATACCAAGTACCACGACCGCTTCCGCAATCCTCCCGCGCCTCAGCCGGGCTCCTCGGGGTCAGACGGGGGCGCTCTGGAGGCGGTTTCCGACCCGCATCATTCGGGCGCCAGAGGCAGGACGGCATCCGGAACGGACGTGCTGATCGAAATGGGCGTACGTACAGGACTGAGCCTCCTGTTCGCTCTGCTGAGGCAGAACTGGCAGCGCGGGAACCTGGAGGACGTCACCTTGTGCAACGACGTCCTCAGCACGGCTCGGTCGGTGCTCTCGGCCCTGCCGCCGCTCTCGCTGGCTAACGAGAACAAGATGGCGCCGGTGGGGCTGGAGTGCATGGCGCAGGTGGGCAACTTCCTGAAGAAGACGGCGGGGAGCGGGCGAGGGGCGGACCCGGCCGGGCGGCGCCTGGCGCTCGAGCTCCTGCTGAGCATCGCCGTGCAGAGAGGAGCCCTGCGCTTCCTGCTGGAGTGGGTGGAGGTGGCGCTAGCAGCTACGTCTTCATCTACAGCCTCGTTTTCATCTCCGGAGCCTTTGTCCGTCAGCCATGAGCTCATCGTACAGATCCTGCAGCAGATGAGACAGTGCTCGGTACGTCTTCTCCTTTTTCTTGGCAGATTCCTCCAAAAAAAAAAATCGAACCGGGAAATTAATATTTGTTCCATAATTAAAGGGGCAGTTTGAAATTTTAGCATCTTTAGTATTACTAACCTACTCAGTAGCTGGGGGTGGAGCTTATTTCAGGGCCAGAAAAATGTAAACCGCCCCCCAGCTCTACTGCGCAGAAGTATCGCTACATATTTTAGCAGTGTTTTGTAAAACTCAGGATTGTTATAGGGTTCGAAGGACTTAAAATGACAGATTACACCTTTAAAGGTGTGACCACGAACCCTGCCTTTAATCCACATGTTTTTAATCTTCTTAATTACTTAAATTCCATCATTTGTTTGATTTGCCACCTTTAGCCATTAAAAATACCTCATTGTAATTTATTTAATGTATTTATCAACATAATCCAATCCAGACTCATTATTTAAAAATGTGTACAATGATATTTTTGTTATTCATCTGAGCCATAGAGCTTTTTCTATGCTATTTATGAGCTTTTTTAATGTTTGTTTTCATTATTATTTTATACACCTGGTTGTACTGGAGTTAAGAAGGTTTTGATTTAAACTCAATTCGACTGACCAGTGAAAGAAGGGAGTAATTATAATAACTCATCTAGACAACTTTAGAAAGTTTGAACGAACTTGGCTTGACAGAGCCTGCTAAAAATATTGGAGGTGGTTGCTAGGGTGTTGCTAAGCAGCTGCTGTGGTATTCTAGCTGGTTGCTAGGCTAGAGTGTTGCAAGGCGGTTGCTATGTTATCCCAGCTGGTTGCTAGGGTAGTGCTACCTTATTGCTTTAATTATTCCAGGTGGTTAATAGATGGTTGCTATCATATTTCAGGGGGTTGCTAAGGTATTTCTAGCTGGTTGTTATGGTGTTCCAGGTGGTTGCTAGGGTGCATCCAGGTGGTTGCTAAGGAATCTTACCTGGTAGCTATCTCGTCGCAGCGGGTTGCTTTAGGCAGGACCAACAAAAAAATTCCCAGGTATTACTATGAGCGGGGAAAAAAAATGCATTTACAAGGCAACTGTAACTCCGATCTTTCCCAAAAGCACAAGCACGCTATTCCCGAATGCAGGAAGAAGAAGAAGTAGAACAGTGTGCCGGCTCTGTCAAGCCAACATCATCATCATAAATGTAGTAACTACAGCAACGCTTGTGATTTCCCTAATTATAACGAAACCGAAAACCCCTGCTGACTGAGCTTCGTGGAACCCTCGAGAACCTTTGAGAACCTGGGGTTCTAATGTTACTCATTAGCATGTGAGTACGAGTAGCACACAGTGATGCGGATCAGATCGCAGATGTGTAGCTAATGGACGCCATGCGGTATATGTAATGGATGAATCACACACACACACACACACACACACACTTCCATACAGTTTCTCCTGCACTCTGTTCTCGCACCACTGCATTAGTGCTGTCAGTAAGCAGGATCACACGCCCTTCCACTGACGCACACGCTCTCACGCCTCTTCTCCTCCGAGCACTTCTCCGTACACAAATCCGTTTTTTTCCCCCGTCTTCACGTTCTTGGCTCTTCGCCCGGTCCTGAAAGCTTCTGGCTGGAGCCGGCTGTTCCTCCAATCAGATTTTACTCACGTCTTAATCGATGGCGACCGCTCGGCCTCGGCCCGCGACACGCCTGTCTCCCCCTCGAGTCCTGCTCTGAGTAACGACGTTCCGTAGATTTATGCGTCGCAAGACAAAATCCTGTAGCGCGTTTAGAACAAAGTCATTAATCATTTACCACTAAAATAAATCTCTTTTTCTTTTTCTTTTTTTTTTTTATTCCTTAAAACTTTTAGCCTCGTTAAGGTTTTTTTATTTTAATTATGTTAAACGGAAAATGATAAAATTGTTTAAAAAAGTGCGCACTTGTTTTTAAAAATGGTTAGAAATGCTGTATGGATACCTGTGAAGGATGTGGAGATTAGCGGCTAATGGCGCATGACCGCATCCTTATTTCTCACCGCATGCATCTGAGCAGGAAACCACAGCGAAGTAACGAGCGCTCGAGTCGCTCCTCGCCCTTCCAGTCTATTTTCAGATCGATGCCGTACATGTGTTCGCTCCATCAGTGCGTATATGTAGTTAGGAGAAAGCACCGAGAGACTCCTTCCACACGTGCCGAATAAACGTCTCCTTACAGAAAACGTCACCAGCGCTACCCTTTTTCTAATCCGTGTGAATGAGCTGTTGCTATAGAAACGATAACATACTCATACTCAGAAGCATTGATATAAACCTTTGCTTTGATTTGCAGCTGCGCTATACTGTACAAACGGTATATAACATTGTATTACAAAATAACATTGTCCCTGTTTTTTATTCTAATTTGCATATTCATGCATATTCATGTGGTTTGGTGAAAGCGCAGTAAAATCATGCTGCTTGTTTGTTGTTTACATTTGCAGGGTTTCCGTGGTGACCTCATCAACACTCAGGTGCTTAAGAAGGATGCAGATGGACTCTGCAGTCTCTCCCATGTAGCACTGTGTCTCCTCGAGGAGGTGTGTGTGTGTGTGTGTGTGTGTGTGTTCTTGGCCTTGATTAAAGCCTCCCGCTGTTTCCTTCTGGCGCTTGTTGTGGGAGTCTTTGATGTTCTGATACACTTTTTTATTTTTTATTTTATCTAGTTTGCAGAAGGGGTGAGGTGATGGGACAAAAATATCATATTGTGATACTTTAATACACAATACATGTCTACGATACACGATTGCAAACGAACTGCTGGCCAAACCGCAAAAAAAACCCAACGTTTATTAAAAAACATTTTATCGCTACATTTTTATAACATCTATGATTTTTTTTTTTTTACAGAAAATTAACACTGAAAATGATGCATAATATTTCAGCACTTTAAAGTTTTATATATCCTTTACTAATATTTGATGAATTTGGGAATATCAGCTCTCAAAGGAAAGTGTATCGTGACATCATTTGGCACAATATCAGTATTACGTCATCATGTCGTCCAGTCCTCCTTTTCCGATGGAAGATTTTTTCCTGTCGTGCGTTTTTTATTTTTATCAGAAAGTTCTCATTTGAAAAAACGAACGATATTGTCGTCACTCAGTTACTCAGAATAATATCATTTGGATCTCTACATATTTAGAATATATTAGAATATTCTCCACACAGCTTTATTGTATAGAATTCATATCGCTTCTTTTACAAACGGCACTTGAGCGCCCCCTACCGATGTTTCATTTAGTTTTAGTTCCTGCGAGGTGCGTTCGCCTTGGCCCGCAAGAGCCAACCTGCAAGCTAGCACCCTTTTGAAAACACAAATAATCTTATGGCCTAGAAGATCCAGCTTCATAGGAGGAAAACAACAAAAACAAAAATGGCAAAGCAAAGTTTTTATTTACAGAATTTGCTTAATACCGCCACCATTTTGTCTCAGTACGCAAATTCGTACGAGTTGAATTATTTGGATTTGCTCCTTCCGAGGCGCATCACGATCCTTAAAACTATAATCTTTGTTTCTTCTTTTTAATTATGTGAGTTGTAACGCGTATTCTCTGTGTTGTGTTCCAGATATGCACGCTTGCCTCTAGCTGTCTGAGCTCGTGCAGCGCGGGGACGTCGTGCCCCGGCTCCGAGGCCGACGCCCTGGTGAAGGTGTTCGTTTGGGGCAGTAACAGCAGTCATCAGCTGGCCGAGGGAACGTTGGAGAAAATCCTCCAGCCCAAACTCGCGCAGGGCTTCAGTGACGCGCAAGTGGTACAGTCTTACACTATAGTCGGGGTTTAGTCGCTAGGCTGCCGTTGGCTTTAGTAGCAAAATATCAGCAGTGATTTAACTCTACTGAAGCTGTATTAGTTTAACTTCCTAATTCGGCTGCATTACTGTCAGAGCTGCTCTTATAGGAAACTAATCAACACCTGACCAATCAGAATCCAGTATCCAACAGTGGGATAAAATGTGTTCTCACAAGAAGATTCTCTGTGTCACGACAGTGGGCGGGCATAATGACGTTCCTAATTAGCATATCATGCATATTTATAACCTTTATGTTCTTTATAAGGGTTCAAGTCACACGTCATGAACAGTAAAATAAAATAAAACATTTTCCACCTGGTGATTATTTTACACATCGTCTCCTTGCCTGCAGATAGAGGCGGGGCAGTACTGCACGTTCTCCGTGTCGTCGGACGGCTCCGTCAGGGCTTGCGGAAAAGGCAGCTACGGCCGCCTCGGCCTCGGAGACTCCAACAACCAGTCGGTCCCCAAAAAGCTGGTGCTGGACCCTCCACGCTGCATGAGGAAGGTGTCCTCGTCCAAAGGCTCGGACGGACACACGCTGGCCGTCACGGTCGAGGGAGAAGTGTTCAGCTGGGGCGACGGAGACTACGGCAAGCTGGGCCACGGGAACAGCGCCACCCAGAAATACCCCAAAATCATACAGGGACCCCTGCTGGGGAAGGTGAGGAAGAACAGGCCGCCTCTGACGCTTGCTACACGCTCGAACAGTCGGCTTTATCACACACAGCTGCCATACGGCTCACTTCTGAGGGGGGGAATTATCACTGAAGCGCGTCTGTTGCTAAAAGTATTTGCCCCCGTGTTCGTCAATGCAGATCGGTACCGTCTCTGAGCAGATTTGCTTTGCATCCGTGGAATTTTTTAACCTTCGTTTGCTTCATTTGTAGCTCTGGTACAAAACAAAAGGACAAAGTATAAAACGGCAAACAGAACTTTTCCAAATCAGAACCATGTACGTTAGAATGAAGGACGTTTCCTAGAGCGAGGAAGATTCCTAGATTTTTGTTATAAAACAGATTATCTTTATCGCAGATAATATAGCTTTTTTTATTCCTGAATATTTCTCAGGTCACGTAGATTAAACGCATTCGATTCCAGTGACGAGTCAAACCGGCTACTCGCCACAAGACGTTAATAATGAATATCGCTTTGATCATGATGATCATGGGTTTCTGCGATATTGATTTGAAAAGCTCAGCTGAATGGCAGGGGAAAAAAAATTAACATTGTAGATAATCACCTTCTAATCATCATCGCCAGTAATTAACATTGTAATGTATATATTGTGTTAGGTTCGACCCTTTGTCTGTTAAATCTGTTGAATGGTGTTGGGTTTAAAAACTACAGTACCCATAATGGTATTGTACATTTACATCTACAATGCCCTTTAACACTGGCACACATTTATAATAAAATAAAAAGGGCAAAACCTGTATTAAGACAAGCTGAGGTAGATGTATTGAGAATAAATATACTCTGGATTTTCTTCCCTCTAATTGCCACCTGCTGCTTGCTTAGGTGGTGGTGTGTGTGTCCGCTGGCTACAGACACAGCGCAGCCGTGACCAACGATGGAGAGCTGTACACCTGGGGAGAGGGAGACTTCGGCCGCCTCGGTATTCCTCTCTCTCTCTCTCTCTCTCTCTCTCTCTCTGTCTCTCTCTCTCTCTCTCTCTCTCTCTGTCTCTCTCTCTGTCTCTCTCTCTCTCTCTCTCTCTCTCTCTCTC
Organism: Notoglanidium macrostoma; assembly: GCA_030068235.1. Taxonomy (NCBI): domain Eukaryota; kingdom Metazoa; phylum Chordata; class Actinopteri; order Siluriformes; family Auchenoglanididae; genus Notoglanidium; species Notoglanidium macrostoma. The sequence goes on from JAQQZR010000011.1 coordinate 21,414,152, forward strand.
TCTCT
>JAQQZR010000011.1:21414441-21433237 GCA_030068235.1 Notoglanidium macrostoma
TCTCTCTCTCTCTCTCTCTCTCTCTCTCTCTCTCTCTCTCTCTCTCTCTCTCTGTCTCTCTCTCTGTCTCTCTCTCTGTCAGTGGTTGTATATTAAAATGACCAACAGAGCTTCATTTCCTCTTGTGGTTATCTTCCTGATACTGAATTTAAGGGAAGTTTTGACCGGACGAGGAGTCTAGATCTGTGTGGTCATTACAATATCGGATGAGCGATAATGTTACATAATTAAAACATGATTTTATCTGGATGTTGGTTAAGAGAATGAGATGGATATCGGTAAGAATAAATATACTCTAAAATGAATAATAATGACTAAGCTTGTCAGATCGGACATCCGATTCTATAACAAACATAAAAAATTGTTTGTTTTTTTTGTTAGGATTGATTTTATTCTTTTTATGCTTTATACTTCATTTTATCCTTTATACTTTCAGACAAAGAACATCTTAAAGCTTAGTAGTTTTTAAATGAAAACTTTATCGGATCCTCAAGGATTCTGTATCGTTATCATAAAGGAACCACTGCTATTGTGCCATCTCTACTAACATTAAAACTATGACTAAAATTCTCTCTGACTCCCTCTCCCTCTCCCTCTCTCTCTCTCTCTCTCTCTCTCTCTCTCTCTCACTGTAGGCCACAGTGACAGTCACAGCCGGAACGTTCCGACCCTGGTGAAGGACATCAGCGGCGTGGGCCAGGCGGCGTGCGGCAGCTCGCACACCGTGGCTGTGGCTCAGGACGGACGCGTCGTCTGGTCATTTGGAGGAGGAGATAACGGTCAGTTACACAACACACACCATCCACTTCACACGTCCCTCTCTCTAAAAAAAAAAAAAAAAAAAAAAGTGTTAATATGTATGTGATAAAGTCCCTGTTATGCACAACAGTCATTTCACTGAATATTTCTAGATATTTTTTCAATTTCTGCTGTTTCCAGGGTTCTAAGTTCTACCATTTTGCTCGCAAGTTTTTTGCCTGCAAGGATAGTAATATCAGACATTTGGTTTGTCTTTACAAGGAAAATTGCTTATAGATTATAAAACTTCAGCTTTTATTTAAAAGAATTAATTAAAGATCTCAAATGTTTAGTTTAAGATTAGGTTTGGACACTTATCTATGAGTGTGTGTGTGTGTGTGTGTGTGTGTGTGTGTGTGTGTGTGTGTGTGTGTGTGTGTGATACAGGTAAACTGGGGCATGGCGACACAAACCGTGTGTACAGACCCAAAGTGATCGAAGCTTTACACGGGTACATCATTAGGAAAGTGTGTGCTGGCAGTCAGTGCTCACTGGCCCTGACGTCTGCTGGACAGGTACACACACACACACACACACACACGCGCGCGGGCACACACGCGCACACACACACACATACACACAGACATTTAATTCAATATTACTGCAGATATTGCACACAAGATTGCACACAAACCTTCCAAATGCAGGTGCTCCTACACCCTTACACCCCCTTGTGGATATTAAAAGTCACTGTGCCCTTTTGTTACAGCTAACTAGCCATGTATTGTGTGTGTGTGTGTGTGTGTGTGTGTGTGTTGCAGGTGTTTGCTTGGGGCTGTGGTTCATGTCTAGGTTGTGGTTCATCCGAAACGACTTCACTGAGACCCCGCTTCATCGAGGAGCTGAGCGTCACTAAGATCATAGACATCTCGTGTGGAGACAGCCACTGTCTTGCTCTGTCTCATGGTGTGTGTGTTTATGCATATACTGTATATATGTGTGTGTGTGTGTGTGTGTGTGTGTGTGTGTGTGTGTGTGTGTGTGTGTGTGTGTGTGTGTGTGTGTGTGTTATTCCCATAGCAGGTGAGAGTAAGGGAAGGAAACGAGGAGTTGTAGCCAGGATAAACTGGGAGGGATTGTAATAAACTTTTTTTTTTTTTTTTTTTTTAAATTTAAAAGTGGCTGTAAAAATTAGATGTAAAGAAGTTTCGTTTTCAAGTGTAAAGCCAATCAGACAAATGATCAGTTTTGGTTCCATTTTGTTTTCTGAAGAACAGGATTGTAGGAGGGTGAGCATGATGAAATTATGATGAAAGCATGGCATCTGAAAAATAACACAGAACACACAGGAGTGTCTGCCTGCGTGTCTGCCTGCGTGTCTGCCTGCGTGTCTGCCTGCGTGTCTGCCTGCCTGCCTGTCTCTCTGCCTGTCTCTCTGTCTGTCTCTCTGTCTGTCTCTCTGTCTATCGATCTCTGTCTGTCTGTCAGTTTATCTATCAATCTCTGTCTGTCTGTCTGTCTATCTATAGATCTCTGTCTGCCTGTCTGTCTGCCTGTCTGTCTATATATTAATCATTTGCAGTTCAGCTTCATGGCTGATCATGAAATCCTTGTTAGTTGATTTGTCTGTATTAGGAGATGAAACTCTGCTGTGTTTGATGCTGTTTTTCATGTAAATATAATAAAACATCATGTTTTGTATGTACACAGGATTATGTGTAGCCTTTGCTGCAGTTTTATTAAACATTGTGGCTTTGTTTCCAGAAAACGAGGTGTACGCCTGGGGTAACAACGCCATGGGTCAGTGTGGACAGGGCCACACGTCAACGCCCATCACCAAACCTAAGAAGGTGATTGGTTTGGAGGGCGTGTCTATCCAGCAGATCACAGCGGGGACGTCCCACAGCCTGGCATGGACCGCCGTCCCCACAGACCGGTACACACACACACCACTGCATTTAAACCACAGCAACCCTGAATTCTGGACTCTGATTGGTCAGAAAGCATGAACGATTTTCTTTAATAGCAGTTAGTAATATCTTATCGTTTCTACAGTAACAGCTCACGGTGACACTCCACTAATAATAAATGGGTTGAAAAAAGGGGAATTTACACTCAGTAACATGACAAGTAGCCGTATTAGTTTTTTTCTTCCCTTATTACTGCACATTTTATGGTGTTTTCATGCTCCAACACTTCTCTTTTAACCTACTGGACCACTCAGTTGCTGTGAAGCACATAACTAAAGCAGAAGGAGACTCCGATCTAACACACTTACTAATAAACACGAACTCAGACATACACACACTTCTCTGGGTCAGAGTGTGTTAGTACATTAGAATAATGGATGTTATGGATACAGTCCAGAAATTTTAAAGGACACTGCTGTACAGAGAGTGTGTGTGTGCGTGCAGACAGCTGGTGGCATGGCACAGGCCGTTCTGTGTGGATTTGGAGGAGAGCACGTTCACATACCTGCGCAGCTTCCTGGAGCGCTACTGCGACAGCATCAGCGAGGACACTCCGCCGGCACCCTTTAACTCCAAGAGGTACACGCACTCAAAGAGTTCACACTCTCATTAAGATCATCCGAGGTCTGTCTTTTCAAACCTCCTTTTCTCCTCCGTTCTGTCTTTCAGAGAGCATCATCAGTTCGTGTTGCTGTGTATGAAGCTTCTGTCCATCCACCTCTCTCTGGCCCACGCAGGAGGAACCGGGGCCACAGTGCTCGGAGCTCAGGGGAGACCCATCCGCAACCTGCTCTTCAGACTCATCGACTCCGACATGCCCGATGTGCTGCACCAGGTGCACCACCCGTCTCTGCACCTCCTCATTCCACTTTATATCCAATGCTTATTCAGAGGATTTCTCTTTAATCAGTAGTTCTTTAAACTCTCTAGCACTATTATATAACAGTTAGTGTCTATTGTCTAGCGTCTACTGCTTATATTTTGATACTTGTACAGGGTTTGAATGAATTATTTACTTATTTCTGTTGTGTGTGTGTGTGTGTGTGTGTGTGTAGGCGGTGATGAACACACTGTCGATCGGAGCGTCTCTCTTGCTGCCTCCTCTCAGGGAGAGAACTGAGCTGCTGCACTCACTGCTACCTCAAGGCCCGGACAGCTGGGAGAGTCTCTCTAAAGGACAGGTACACACACACACACACACACACACACACACACGTTAACATTTATATATTGTGTACAAAAAGTTTGATTTGTTTTAGCAGCACATCCCACTACTAGATGATGCATAAAATCTCTCAGCCTCAGACTCAGACCCAGAGTGATGAAGGTCCACCTGAGAGGAAGTGAATCTAAGTATGTACATATCCAAATCTTCATCCAAATATCTGCTCTCGTCCCCAGCGTCTGCAGTTGGACATGGTGCTGAATAGTCTCCAGGAGCAGAGCCATGTCGCTTCCCTGCTGGGTTACAGCTCTCCAGGGGAACTCGGTGCCAACCTGCCCCAGCCTGCCTCACCCGAGCGGCCTGTGGCCCCCGCTACCTCCAGCACAGAAGCCCAGGATCACTTGCACCTGGCTGAAGTGCTGCTCAAGACCCTTCTGCTGAGCATCGGCTTCTACACGGTCAGCCAGGAACCGTAAATATTCTCAATTAATTAATTTGATCCTGTATTGTTCGTGCTGATTGTTGTGGTTGTGTGTAGGAGCGTGCCTTTGGTGAGCTGGAGAAAAACAGTGACAAGCAGCAGTCCAGTCCAGCTCAGAAACAAACCGAAGCCCCGTCTCACTTCCACCACCTGCTGTCAGCGCTGCATAAACACCTCCTGGCTCACTGCTACATCTACACCAACACCGAGGTGCCACTGACTTTATTATACAAGCCAGCACTTGAGGAGAGGGTTGGATTTTAAGGTGAAATTGGCACATTGTCTAATCTGAATGCATGCATGTGTGTGTGTGTGTGTAGGATGATGGCAGTGTAACGTTGCTCCATAAGCACCTGTGTCTGCTGTTACCCTACGCCGCTGAGACATTCGGGAGGTCCACCGTCCTGCTGGAGGACAGCTCACTGGACAAGAACGTCATCAATAAACTACACTGTAAGAAGGATGTGTGTAGAAATGATTGGTAGAATTTGGGCACAAAGCCCCGCCTCTAGTGGACAGAGTCTCACCTTTCTTTTGTTCCTCTTACTTGAAGTTAAGAAGAAGAAAAAAAGAGAGAACTTAGAGCTTTACTTCTGACTGTCACAAAGCACTGACACTCCAGACTTCATCCATAAATGTTAAATAAACATCTCCTTACTTTGAAGGCGCTTCACCATATCAATGATTGTGACATTTATTGTACATGTTGGAAATCGTCTAAAAATATGATTTGTGTGTTTGTGTGTAGCGGTGCTGTATGGCTCCGTAGCAGGAAGTCTCCTTTGTCAGGTTATCTATTCTCTGCTTCTGCTGCCCCTGGGTGTGGTCAGGCCTCTCCTCCCTCACCTGATGTCTCTGCTTGAACACCTGAACGAGCTAAACGTTCACCTGCCCGACACACACCTGCAGGAGGAGCTGGAGCTGCAGGGGGTGAATACGTCTCCTGGTAAACACGCACCAGACACACACTTTTCACACCATACCACATACCAGCATATCTAAACTGCATTTACATTACAAGCCTTATTATTCATGCCCTGTTTTGTTCTTTATTACATTATTTTGCCCCAACGGTTTATGCGTGACCCAGTTCTGTCATAAGTATGAAAACGCACATTGCTAAGATGATCCACTAACTGTTAGATGTTCATAACTATTCCGCTCAACCCCCCCATCCAGATGTGTCGGAGGTGACCGATTTTGCCCCTGAATCGGAGACTCCGCATGACTGGGCGTGGCTTCTGGACCTGGAGAGAGCCGTGGCTTTGGCGATTGGTCGATGTCTAGGAGGGATGCTGCAGGGCCCGCCCCCCTCCGCCCAGGAGAAGACGGCCGAGTTTTGGCTGAGTAACCCGCTCCTCAGGAACGGCCTGGAGATGGACTTCGAGCAGCTGGGTAATGTTTTTATAAACATTTTCACAAACTAACTTGATAAAAATCGCATTTTGAGGGCAGTTTTGAATCATTCAGACAAATGGTGTAAAGAAATGGACAGGACTGAGGAAGCGAACGAAATAAATAGGAAAACAACGATGGGGAGAAATATTAGAAAAATAAAGAAATGAAAACAGGACAGTGAAAGAGACAATATGCATCTAAGAACTAAATAATAACACTGAAATGCACTCTGCGCATTTATTTTTCTAGAATAATTTCCAGATCTTCCTTACATTTGTGTTTTTTTTGTTTTGTTTTTTTTCCTCTTCCTGTTTCCTGCAGACTCGGTCATGAGCTGGCTGACGGAGGCGGTGCTGCTCGGCTGCGGAGACGCCAGGCTGGCTGATCTGCATCTCTCCGAAGAGAACGCCACGCTGCTGGATCTGGCACTCGGTTCCTCACGAGAACCTGCGAGCGGCCTCTGGAGGAAGATGAAGGAGTACGCCGTCAGCAGGGGTGAGGACTGGCTTATAGGAGTAATAAGAATCCATTTCAATTATAAAGCGTTTTCAAAAAATAAAGTATGGACGACAGAGGAAGTGCCAGTATCAAATTAAAAGGTGACTCAATTTTTATTGGAAATAGTGTCATTAATGAACATCGTACGTGTTTTTTTTTTTGGTTTTTTTTATCCGTTTCTGGTTACGTTTAGTGTTGTGGAACATCCATGAAACAATACAGTTTTTGTGTAGTGTTCACTGTACATGTCTGTGTATATGATGTGTTTGTATTCGTGTGTGTGTGTGTGTGTGTGTGTAGACTGGGATGGCTATGGTGCGGTAGGAGACGGTTTGTTGGAGACGGCGTGTCGCTGCTGTCTCGCTGCTCTGCTCAAACACACCGGTCTTCAGGACAAAGCGTACTGGCAGGACAAGTGAGTTTTTCATTTCTCATTACATACGCACACCTGTGACACCTGTGTATGTATTTCACTCTACGTGCGTGTATAAAACGTCAGGTACGAGCCGTGCGAGATGCTGATCGAGATCTACGAGGTGGTCTATAAGATCCGCAGCACGCTTCTGTCTCATAAAGAGAACGCAGGACACGCAGCTAAACCACAGCCGGCCACGGTGACTAAGCAGGTAAACACACCTGCCAGTTCTCCCACACTGCACACACCTTCTTGCAGATCTTTCTAGAAAGCGATTCATATGTGATTGTAACACGTCGTAGATTCCGAAAACCGTAAAAAGTTAGATGTGCGTAGAACGATGTAATGTTTTTTCGCGTATCTGATGCAGGGTTCGAGTGACACACACAGCCCTGAGGAGGACACACACGAGGGCAGCATCTCTGAGGAGCAAGCGGCAAGAGAGCTCACACACACCGCCGAACACAACCAGGACGAGGCGGCCGAGGACGAGACGCCCAGCATCAGTATGTACCTGCCGGGTAAACACACTGCTTTTTGTGTTTTCACACACATGTGCATGCGCACACGCACAGTGACTTTGTGAATCTGCATTTGTGTATCTATGTATATGTGTGTTTGTATCAGTGTGTGTATATCGATGAATGTGTATATCTGTGTGCATAATCATATGCATCTTTGTATATGTGTGTTTGTAACTTTATGTATATCTGTGTGTTTGTATTCTTCTTTGTGTGTGTGTGTGTGTGTGTGTGTGTGTCTGTAAATTTGGGTTTTGTGTGCATTTTTCTGTGTTTGTGAATCTTTGTGTGTGTTTGTTTGCATGTGTATATCTTTGTGTGTGTATATGAACATCTGTCTGGGTGTCTTTTGTAGTCAAGCATGATTCAGGAATCCTATAATTGAATGCCACTGATATCTGTGTGTGTGTGTGTGTGTGTGTGTGTGTGTGTGTGTGTGTGTACACCCAGCAGAGGTGCTGCAGTGTTTCTTGGCCACGCGAGAGGCCATGCAGCTGCAGCAGAATGAGACGGTGTACGAGTCATCAGGCACCAGCACCCTGCCCAGCACGTCAGAGAGCCCGGCCACCCCAGACAGAGACACGCCCACCTGCGTGCCCTTCACCTCCATCTGCCAGCTGCTCATCAAACGCTGCCTCTTCCTGCTGCTGGGGGTGCGACCCGCCTGGCATGATCACAGCCAACACTCGAACAACACGGCTGCCAGGTGTGTGTGTGTGGTGTGACGAAGTGGAGTTCCAGTTAAAGCAAATTACCAATGATTACTAAATTTTGTGTATAAATTGGTATGAACTGATTTGATTTGTTCAGCTCTGTTTATACTTATTTATAGCAATTTGGAGAATCTTTCACACTGTTTTTAATGAGTTTCCATAGAAACGACTCATTTCCTTGTTCAGAGAAGCCGCCATTTTAACACGAATGTAGTAATATGATCCAGTATGTCATGAATGGATTAAAGATGGACTTAGAGATTGATTATTTGTTTGTCTCTACAGGAAGTCAGTGTACTCCTGTGAAGGGCAAAGCATGAGCGACGACCTCGTTAATCTTTACAGCAGCAGGTGGCCGAGTGAGAGAGAGGTATGGAATATATACCCTGCACTGCTCAGCCTCTCTATACGCTACATGGCCATCGAGCATTTGACCGATCCACAGCTAATGTGGTCATCTGATTAGTCTAGACATCTTTGTTTTTTTGTTTCCAGACTACAGATCATTCCAGAAGCTGCTCAGGGTCTGTGAAAAGTAAGATGGGTAAGTCACATAGTACAGAATGTAAATTTTTTTATGTTATGCGAAGGCCAGGTTTTTTTGATGTAGCCTATCTACTGTAAAAACAAAACAAAAAGAAAATATGAAAATTGACAGTGAGGACAATAATAAAAGTTTTTGCTATGGTTCTAGTGTGTTTAATCCTGTATTCAGATGATAACGTGTGTGTGCGTGTGTGTGTGTGTGTGTGTGTGTGTGTGTGTGTGTGTGCAGGGCTGTCACTGTGCTCCCTGGGCATCATGAAGGACGCGTGGGAGAGACTGAGGCAGTGTATCAGCCCTGACACGGCGCTCAGCTCCGCTGCTGTCAGCTCACAGATGATCGACCAGGTCTCGCACACACTCAGACTCACACTCACACTCACTTCCTTTGATTCATTTTCATTTTATTCATCGTAAATAGATTTTTCCCATTATTCCTTTCCTGATCATTTTAGTTGCACTGTATTAAAGTTTTTTTTTTTTTTTTATTATTAAAAATGTCATTTTTCCAAATCTCAAAATACTCTACATACCAAATTTAATCCAGTTTTTAATCAGTTTTTTATGATCAGTATCGATGAGCAAATAACAGAAGTGTCTATAACCAGGCCATTCTTGTGTTAATTGATCGTTTTTTTTTCTGTCATTAAACATAAAGTTTTATTAAATAATTATTCTGAATGCTATTATCTTGATCATTTTATATTATGATTGGTTTATTAGTCTTTTTGGTTGTTTTATGTTTTTACTTTTAATGGTAATTTTATTGCCATCATTTTTACATTAATGGAATGTTACCGATTACCACATGAATGCAAATATTAACATTGATTTTCTAATAAACATCATGTAACATACATTAAAGCAACTTAGAACAAGGGGACATACATGTATCATTTTTTATTCCCTTTTTTCGTAAACTAGAGTATTGTTGTATGAAAAGTGCTATTTGCAAGGCAGTAATCCTGTCCATCCTGTAGGTGTTTCACTTCGTGTGTGGGAGTCTGGTGAGGACGTCGGCGTTGGTGGAGAGGGAGGTGTGTGTTCAGGCCGATCCTAAAGCCATCACGCTGGCCATGGCCCAGCAGCAGCACAGAGCTGAGGTCAGCACTCATACACGCTTTTCCCTCAAAAGCGCAAATAAAATTAAATTGGATCGCTGTAGCGTATGCAGCATGCACAGTTCATTAGCAAGCTATTTATGACAAAATGATCCACCCAAAGACTGAAAACTGAACTGTCACCGATGATAAACTCCTTCTGTTTTACGGAGTCATTTAAGGTGCAGTGTAATGCAAATACACAGAGGTTGTAGGACATACTAAAAGAAATGATATTTCGTTTTGGATTGAATTAAAACGTTTTCTCTGTGCAGGTCCGAGTCGAGGCCTTGCGTCAGATCTCGTCTTTCCTTACTGAGATGGAGGAGAAGACCGACAGCTCTACAGCGCCCCCACGCTTCCCAGGTCTCCTGCAGTCAGTCCAGCTGCACTTCCTTTCAGGCTGCTTCGGTCTCGGCGCTCCGGTCGCAGGCAGTCTGCCGACGCCCAGCGACACGATATATCACTACACCGTAAGAAAATCCCAGATCTGTTATAAACGACTGTACACACCTTGCACTAGACTTTTAAGCACTGTGTGTGTGTGTGTGTGTGTGTGTGTGCAGGCTGGAACCCATTCTGCCTCTATGAGCACCCAGAGAGAGCTCCAGGCAGCAGCACACACTCTCTACCAGCAGGTGGTGTGTGTGCTCAGGCAGAAAGTAGCTGTGGAGAAAAAGCAGACGGGTAAAACCAAAACCTTAAACCGTATTACACCACAGCGCCGCCGGAATTCTAAACACTGATTGGTCAGAGGGTGTCGGTTAATTTTCTACGACAGCAGTTCTGACAGTAGCGTCGTTCTGATACGTTATCGTTTCTATAGCAACAGCTCATTGACAGGGACTCGAATGATAGACATTCCGCAAAAAGCGTGTAGTCGTTATGTTGACGTTTTCTGTAAGATGTGTAACATATTAAACAGTCACATGCAGAAGGAATCTCCAGTGTCAGCGCTTCGCAGCAGTTAAAGGTAAAGCTGTAAGTTTTCCCAACAGCTTCAGAGCAGAGGACTTTACACATGTTGGTCGGAACGACTGTTTATAGTTTTCATGGACGTTCCACAAGATTAAGCATAACTATAACCGGATAAAAAGTATGACGTGTCGTTTCTCAATAAATAGAAAATTGTGATCAATGACAAATTTTTGTGGTAAAAGAGAAATAAAGCACTTTGTGGTGGTAACTGTAACTCATACCACCACCGTGTCGTTGATTGTTTTCTTGTTTTCTTTACAGTGTTGAGATGCTGTGTGTGTATGTGTGTGTGTGTGTGTGTGTGTTAATAAATATTCACAAAGTCTCTCCCTACGCAGGTTCTTGCCAGCAGCTGCTTCTGGCCGCCGTATTCGCTCTGAATTTCCGCTACGAGCCGGAGGATCTGGTGCTGCTGGTCCGCAGCGGCCTGCTCGAGCTGCTCTCGGCTCTCACCCAGAATGCCTGTGTGTTGGTGAACCATCGCTGGCTCGCCTCCTCCGTGTCAGCTAACGCACTAATGAGTGGCGCCGTGAGACTCGCATCAGCACGACTGCTCCAGAGTCTCGTCATAGCAGCCAGGTAATACACACATAAACACACACACACACATCACAGTGACTGTGGATTAGTAAAGTCATTGATCTGATTTCTAATTTCTTTCTGTTTAGACTAATGTCTGTTTTATCTAATTAAACTAAAGAAGTTTGAGAAATCTGTGTTTAGAATGATAATGCATATAGGGTGTGTGTGTGTGCGTGCGTGCGTGCGTGCGTGTGTGTGTGCGCATGCGTGCGTGCGTGTGTGTGTGCGTGTGTGTGTGCGTGTGCGCAAAACCCCCAGCTCATGTGACGGCTCCTTGCCGCTGGACGTGTCTCAGGCGCTGATGGATGTGATGTGTGAGCAGCTGCAGGGGCTCTTACACACCTACCACCAGCAGGAGGTGCTGGAGAGCAACACACAGTGTGAAGATATACCGGGAGATATAACAGCCAAGCAAGAGAGTAAGTCAAAAAACGTTTAATACCCTACCCCTACATCCTTCCCCTAACTGGAATTCCCTACAAACTACCCCTACACCATACCCCTAACTTTAACTACCCTACACATAACCCCTACACACTACTTCTAACCTTAACTTCCCTACAGAAAGAATTTTTCACAATTCCCAGAAACCCTGCCTGTAATCATCTACACCCTGAACCCTACCCCTAACCTTAACATCTAGTGGCCTACCCATATACCCTACTCCTAATTAATACCCTGCACCCTACCCCTATACCCTACACCCTACTCCTGATCTTAAAACCCTCCAACTGATCTTAATACCCTACCCTATACCCTTCCCCTGATCTTAATACCCTACATCCTACCCCTATACCCTACACCCTACTCCTGATCTTAATATACTACAACTGATCTTAATACCATACATCCTACCCCATAACCTACCCCTGATCTTTATACCCTACATACTACCCCTATAACCTACTCCTGATCTTTATACCCTACACCCTACCCTATACCCTACCTCTAACCTTAATACCCTGCACCCTACCCTATACCCTACCCCGGATCTTTATACCCTACATACTACCCCTATAACCTACCCCTGATCTTTATACCCTACACCCTACCCTATACCCTACCTCTAACCTTAATACCTTGCACCCTACCCTATACCCTACCCCGGATCTTTATACCCTACATACTACCCCTATAACCTACCCCTGATCTTTATACCCTACACCCTACCCTATACCCTACCTCTAACCTTAATACCTTGCACCCTTCCCCTACTGTCTACCCATAATCTTAATACCCTTCCCCTAAACCCTACCCCTAACATTAATTCCCTGCGCCCTACCCATGTATCCTTCTACTAATAATACCCTACATTCTACCCCTATACCCTACCCCTAACTTTTATACCCTGCATCCTGCCTATACATCTTTCTCCTAATCTTAACCCCATTACACTGTACCCATATACCCCACCCCTAACTTAAATACCCAACCTTAACCAACCTACACATAACCTACCCCTATATCCTACTGCAACTTTAACCCCCCTACATTAGGCATAATTTACCCCTACACCATAACTTAACATGATACACCCCACTGTCATTAATGAGACAGTGGTATGATGTATGTGTGTATGTGTGTGCGTGCGTGTGTGTGTGATGCCACAGTTGGATCAGAGACATCATGCAGTAATAAAGTCATGGAGTCGCAGCTTGCAGACTTTCTAGTCTTCCTCAGACGCGTCCTCTCGCCATCGGTGACCAAAAGAGTTTCATCGTTCTCCAGGTGGATCGACCCTCTGATGACCATCATCTCCTGCCACAGCAGCTCAGGTAGCGGTGGGGAAAAAAAACATTTTGTAGTTTAAACTAACAAATTCGGTGCCCTGATTTTTTTTTTAATTTGAATTTCACTTCTAATGCACACATTTTCCAGGTAATCCTCGCTTCCATAATCTCCGTACCAAGATGTTGGCATTCCACATCCTTGAAGCGTTACTTCCAGCCTGCGCAGATTCACTGCAGATGAAACAGGTGAGAAAAGCTACAAAGTCAATCCTTCAGCCATGTCTCTTGATGTTAATGCTGTTTATTCTTGCAGATAGTCGATCAGCTGTTTGATCTTTTATCCACCTACATGTGGGAGGAGCCTCTGGCCTCGGGGAGAATTCTGGAAAATAGGAATCTAGACAAAGTGCCTGAGAGCTTAAAGAAGGTACGAGTGTGTTTTAGATGTTTTCTGATCAGTATTTGATTAAATAATTTTAAAACAGCAGGAGAAATCCATGTTTTGGTTGTATTACAGGAGAGCAGCGTGGAGGACGAGTGTATTCCCATCGGCGATTTCTCCTTCGACCCTCACAAGCTGCTGTACTGTTCTCTGGAGAGCGGGAACGTTCTCTGTCACGGTTCCGGAGGCAAAGGTTACGGCCTCGCCACCACCGCCATCACCTCTGGCTGCTTCACCTGGAAGGTACGAATAAATAAGAGCACTTTAATTATTCAGTGCACCTCGATGTGACCTGTAACAGCAGCTCTGAGAGTAGTGCAGCTGCACATTACAATACCTTTACCGTTTCTATGGAAACAGGTCATTCACAGGGACTTGTATGGCAAATGTGCAAGATAAAGGTATTAAAAAAAACCCAACAATAACAGTTTTATTCCTGACTCTTTACCCCTTCTCCTTTTTTTGCGAGCTGTCTTCGTTGTCAGTCGACTTCTTGTGGCTTAGGAACTTTTTCCTTGTATCGCATCGATGCTAATAAATCAAATAAAACTGAAACCTGATTTTCATCCTTTTCACCCAGTTCTACATCACAAAAGAGAACCGAGGGAATGAGGGAACGTGTATCGGAGTGGCACGCTGGCCCATCCGCGACTATAACCACCGTAGCACCACGGACATGTGGCTGTACCGCGCCTACAGCGGTAGCCTGTACCACGGAGGTGAGCTGGGTCGCGCACTGCCCTCCTTCACCCAGGGAGACACCATCACCTGCATCCTGGACATGGAGGCCCGGACCATCTCCTTCGCAAAAAACAACCGGGTCAGTACATTTTTTAAAATTCGTTACAGTAGCAGGACGTAGCACGTGCGTTAGCAATGCGGAAAAGTTGAGCAGAATTTTATTTATGCAAATGAGAGGCGAACCAAGGGGGCGGAGCTACCCTTCTTTTCTCCTCGTGTAGGTCTTGGCTCTATCTGTATCACTGACTATCCTGTTAATGAGTATTTTCACCTTTTTGTTAGCATCTATTCTACAGCGATGCACTTTATAAACATTTCTCCCCAGAATATTTATTATTAGCATGAACATGACTGATTCTTGTGAAGTGGATGGTGTTGTGTATATTCTGTATGTGAAGAACCTGGTGCTACTAGTGAAACCATGACAACCAAAAGTAAATTAAACACTCCCACTAGCAGAGACCGGTGTAGAGCGCTCACTCCCAGTGTACTTAATTTATAATTATTGCTTTATAACAAAACATAATTACTAGTTAGTTGTAATGTCATGCTTTAACTCGTCATTAGTCTTTAGTTGATGTGTTAATCGCTGTAACGTTATTTTCACTCACTCTCTGACACGCAGGAACCCAAGCTGGCGTTTGAGGGCGTGGACGCTACAGAGCTGTACCCCTGTGTGCTCTTCTACAGCAGTAACCCAGGAGAGAAGGTGTGTACACCACCACCACCACCACGCACTGAGAACACACTCACTGGTGATATTCAATTAGATTTTTGGTGTACAGCGTAATTTGCATACTGGTGTGTTTAATACTCCATTTTTTACAGCCTATATATATCTGTCCAGATAATCCTTCTAATTCCACTCAGGATGTTTTCATTCTGGATTTTTTTCAGGAGTCATTGATGAGACACTGAGATTGCAATAATAATAATAAGAAGAAGAAACAGTTTGTTGCAGTTTTTATCATGACACATTTATCTTGAAAGTCACTTATTGAGATGAATTCTCAATTCTGATTGGCCAGAAACAAAGATGTTGAATAATTTGTTTATAACAGCAGCTGGTTGAAATGCATTATGGTTTCTATGGTAACGGCTTGTTCACAGGGGCTTGTACACCAAACACTTGGTGTGGTATAAGAGGAATAAAACAGTTTAGGAAGATAATAGGAAGCCAGTGGTTTCAGTGTTTTGTTCTGTTTTTTTCTGGAAAGCGGAGCTCTTACTCTGAAATCCTTTCTGTCTGTAGGTGGCGCTGTGTGACCTGCAGATGCGCGGCGTGCCCAGCGACGTTTTGCCCGGAGACCCTCTGTGCTGCCCACGCGTGGCCGTGCTCCTGGAAGCCACGGTTCAGCTCCTGAGGCGACTACATCACACCGAGGCCTGGACTCCACACATCAACCAGTACATGACCCGACGCCTGGAGCTCATCAGCGTCATAATGAGGGAGGGAACGCAACACGCACAAGGTGCACACACACACCACAACTACACACATCAGACACTATCAAACACTGATATTAATCATCAAGCACTGATGCTGGCAATCATTTGCCATCAGAATAGTAGTGTGTAAACAACACATGTATTTGTTTGTGGATCTGTGGTTTTTGCCCAGGAGGTGGCAGTAAGGAGCAGGCCGAAGGTGGAGCGGAGGTGGAGCGGGAGTGGAAGGTGAGAAGCCCGGACCTGCTGTGTGACGGCCAGCTCAGCGTGCTGTGTTCGGACGTGTGGCCCGTCCTGGCTCTGATCGGGGGGGTGGACAGCGGCCTGAGGGCAGGAGGGGCGTGTTTACACAAACCCAGCGGGCGCCGGGCCACCCTGTTAGGGGTAGTGAAGGAGGGCAGCAGCCTCGCTAAGCTGCAGTGGGAGGAGACTGATCTCACTGTCAGGTAAGAGTACGTACACGTAAATATAAACACGTTAGGAATAAACACGTGTCATGCTGTTATAGGAAAATAAACACCGATGGTGTGCCTCTGTTACCATCCTGAAGATGAGTCATTTCCTGAAACAGCGCGACACAGACTGTATTATTCCTCTTCCACTTCGTTTTCACTCTATCCTGTCATCCGTCTCACTCACTGCCATGAGACACGATCTGTTCTTCTGCGTCTGAATTCCTTTCCTTTTTTGTTCTTTTCATTCTCGTCTTTATTCTTAATCATTATCCTTTGTTCTTTTTTCTTATTTTCTCCTTTTTCTTTCTTTTCCCTTCCCTTCCTTCTCCTTTCATCATCTTTCCTTCCTTCCTGCCCCTCCCCCTTTTTCCTGTTCTCCTCACCTCCCCTTCTTTCCCTTACATTTCCATTGATCTTCCCTCCCTTTCATCTTTTCCTTTTCATGTGATCTCTTTTCTCTTGATCTCCATTCTACATTTGAATCCTGTCTTTCTTCACTTCCTTTTCTTTCGACTATTTTTCCTTTATTCCTCCCTTCTTTTCTTGTGATCTCCTCTCCTCCTTTCCTTTTCTTTTTCGCATTCTTTATTCCATAACATTGTTCTTTTTCCCTCTTTTTCTTCTCTTCGTTTTCCTTTCATATTCTCTCATTCGATCCATCTTTTCTCTTTATTTTCTTCCTTTTCTTTATCTTCTTACCTTTGATAATAACTTTAAACTTTCTCCCCCCTTTTCTTCTAATCCCCTCACTCCTTTTCTCCTGATTTCTTCTTTTCCCTTTTTCCGTAATATTCCCTCTCACCCGTGTCTTTCTTCACTCCTTTTTTTTCCCTTTGCTCCTTTTTCCCTTTCGTTCTGTCTCCTTTTTGTCTGAATCCCTCTCCTCACTTTTTCCTTCTGTTCCTTTCCTCTTTTCTTCCCTTCCTTACTCACCTTTCTCCTGACTTTCCCCACTTTCTTCCCCTTTCCTTTGATTTTAAATCCTTCTTTTCTTCCTTTCTTTTTCTATCGATCTTCTTTCCTCACTATCCTCTCCTCTTTTGCCATGTCTTTGCTCCCATTCTCCTTTATCCCTTCTTTTTCTCCTCGCCTTCACTTTTTCTCCGATTCCTCTCTCCTTATTTTTCTTCCTCTTTTCTTTTCATCTCTCCTTGTCTCTCCCCATTTCTTTTTTTTTTTCCCCACTTCCCTCCTTTTTTTTCTCTTTCTTCCCCTTGCCATCCTCTCACCTCTCTCTCCGCCGAACTCTCACTAACTCAAAGCTTCCTGAATTCTTGGTCACCCAGCGACACTCCGCTCTCGTCCCTGGAGCCGTGTGACGTGCCTCAGCTGGACGTGTCGCACTGCAGCAGCTTCACGGCCTCCACCATCTTCGACCTCATCCTGCTGACAGGCGTGCTCGAGGAGGCGGAGCCTAAATCCAGAACCAGGGCACGATCGCATTCTCGCAAGCATGTGGCGTCGGAGTGCGGAACCAGGACCGAACTCGAGAAGAAGCTGGACGAGGACATCACGCGCGTCATCATGCTGGAAGAAGAAAATGACATGGAAAATGATGAGTTCCAAGAATCCATGAAAGTCCCAAAGCCTTCCGGAGAAGCGCAGGAAGGCGCGTCCTACACGGCACAACAGAAAGCGGACGCCTTCGCCCTGGAGCTGCGTGCCGTCCGCGTCTCGTACCTCCTCCTCGGGGCTCTGAAGTCTCTGGCCGTCATTCTGAACTGTGCCAAGTTCACAGACCTGCTCCTGGTGCCCAAGGCGGAGCAGAGCGGCGGCGTGAGCAGCCCCGAGCAGTCGAGCGCCGAGCTGCGATCCGTGCTGCAGTTCCTGGTGCGCAGCATGGTGAAGTGGGCCGTCAGGCCGTGTCCGATAAAACAGCACGTCACCATGTCTGATCTGGAGAGAGCGCAGATCATGATCTTTAAAGGAGCTTTATGCAGACTGCAGGACGACGGAGAGAAGGACAGTAAAGGTACGTGACAGCCGTGATCCGTCTCTCACAGGCCGTGCTCTCGCTCTAGTTCACAGCACAGTGAGAAAGCGACTCGGCTCTGAATCAATTCGACTCTGAATCGACTTGACTGCAGAAAGTGAATCCGACATGCCGTGTGTTTTGGGCTACAGTTGATATAATATCAACATCCTGATAAATGATGTCACGAGGAGATATCGACATGTTGGCCGTTGTTGTTTTTAAATAAATTAAATTACAAACTCGCTTGAAGTATCTGATTTGATGTTAAGGTAACTTAAAACTGTAAAATATCTTTTTTAAAATTAGATAATGCATAAAATTGTTTCCGTGAAACCAAACAAACCAAAAGTATCAATTTCATCTGAAATCAGATTTAAATGAGCCAATAGGAAGAAAAATGTGATCAGGACGTTCCTGCTGTTGGTATACTGCGTGATGAAGCGTTTAGGCGCGTTGAGCTGAAGAGGCTAAACGTGTGTGAAAATTCTCTTTCTTTATTCTCTATGCTGTAATCAGTGATGTTTCATACCCGTTTCTCCGTAACTGAGTCCCCCCCGTGGTTTACTTCCCCTCCGCAGGTCACGGAGCGTCTCAGCCGGTGTCCCAGTCTTCCAGCTCCGTGTCTCTGCACAGCAACACCTCCGACGTGAACGCGGTGTTCGGACAGTCCACCTCGTCCTCCACCAACGACCTGACCTCTTCCCTCCTCACTGCTTTACAGGCTGACGGCTTGGACAATTTTAACCCTTTCCTCCCCATCAGCATCTTGCAGTGAGTAGAGGAGAGAGCACACACACACACACACACACACACACACACACACACACACACACACACCTCCGACTGGCACAGACAGATTTCCTCAATAATTATATTACTCTATAATCCTCTTACGCTCTTTC
>JAQQZR010000011.1:21438014-21462777 GCA_030068235.1 Notoglanidium macrostoma
ACTGGGAGTTTAATCTGATCTAAAACTTTACACTGGGAGTTTAATCTGATCTAAAACTTTACACTGGGAGTTTAATCTGATCTAAAACTTTACACTGGGAGTTTAATCTGATCTATAACTTTACACTGAGAGTTTAATCTGCCTTTACACTGTGAGTTTAATCTGATCTAAAACTTTACACCGTGAGTTTAATCTGATCTAAAACTTTACACTGAGAGTTTAATCTGATCTAAAACTTTACACTGAGAGTTTAATCTGATCTAAAACTTTACACTGAGAGTTTAATTTGCCTTTACACTGAGAGTTTAATCTGATCAAAAACTTTACACTGGGAGTTTAATCTGATCTAAAACTTTACACAGAGTTTAATTTGCCTTTACACTGAGAGTTTAATCTGATCTAAAACTTTACACTGACACTTAAATCCAATCTAAAATTTTACACTGAGAGTTCATTTAGGGAATTTAGCGTATGCTCTGGAATGACTTGTTCAATAAATATGTGACAAAATTTTATGTGAAAAAAAGACTGGAGAAATAAATTTAAAACAAAATCCTTTTTCCCCCGCAGAACAAGGGGACTGGTGTCTGATCTGATTGGCCGTTTGGACAGTGCGTCTGATGGTATGTACACTTTCAGTCTATTTTAGGTTTCTTTTTTTGGATAGAGCTTTTCCGGTGATAAAAACAGTAGTTTTGGGTAAAGTTGTGTGTATGTGTGTGAACTGTTTAAGATGAGTGGGAGCAGCAGGACAGCTCAGACCCGGAGCGCTTGACAGGCTTGGAGGATTTCGGCGTGCTGTTGAGGCCGTTGGGACTCAGTGAGAAGAAGCCGGTTCCTGAGCCGATCCCGTTCACTGAACCGGATCCGCTTGGAGCCCTCGGCACTGCTCACACACACGCCCAGGGACGAGGTAACGCACACACACACACACACACACACACACACACAGATCCCACTTACACTAAAGAGTTTCAAGAGCTCATGGTGAAGAAGCATTTGATAAAAAATTAGACTGTAGGTCATTAGGAAATGCGTACGAGTCCCAATTTCTTTCTTGCGATGTAGAAATATTTTCGGCTTTTATTTGACCATAATTTGTGATTACCCATCAGTCATTAAACCTAAAATCAAGCAAACATACCAAATAAATCTAATTTTTTTTATGTGTGTGTGTAGTTATGTTTACATGTTAATGTTTAGTTTTTATTTTCTCTGTGTTTGGAGTAATCAGTGTCCTGTCATGATACTTGACAACATATCAGGAATCCAATACAATACAAAATACAAAATATGAGCTTAGCTGTTCATATTAGATTCATAACAGCTGTATTTATTTTTTACAATTAGCTAAAGAGACCCAGTGGTGGTGGTGTGATAAAGCATTGCGATTTTCCTATAACAGCAAATCCTGGAGTGTTTCATTCCTCTTATACCACAACACTTTATCCACAGTCTGTCTGGGAAATGCAGCTTGTCATGTTTTTTTGCTACTGAGAGACCGCTAACGTAAACTCCTGTCAACTGAAAACAGAACGCTGACACGGGAGACTCCTTCCATAGGCTTCTGACCAATCAGAATTGAGAATGCATGTGTGTCAAGTGTACTTCTAGAGTTTTCATATCTAAATGCCGGCCGTGTGTGTAGGTGTGACGAGTACGGAGCTGAAGCCCGCGGTGGTGTTGCTGTCTCTTGGGGAACAGGCCATGTCTCTGACAGAGGCTCAGCAGAGACTGGAGGCTTTACGCCGCATCACTTCCACTGCGCAGGTCCTGCTGGGATACAGCATGGTGCTCACGGCCCTGTCCCAAACCGCATCCATGTAAGCCATGCCGCCACTGTGTGTGTGTTTGTGTGTATGAGATACTCAGGTGATGACTGATGATTAATTAATGTGTGTGTCTCAGTACTTCTGTGTGCAGTCAGTCCAGTGGATTAGAGGCTCTGGGATTGGCGGATATCCGGATCCTGGTCCGCCTCATGTGTTTGGCCGCAGGTGGGCGTGTCCAGGTGGACCAACAGGACAGGGTGCGTGGCTCAGGAAGCGACAGCTCAAGCCCCGCCTTCCTGTCTTTTCTCAGTTCTGCTATTGGCAGCTTGGTGTCTCACAGCCCCACGGCGTACAGGGAGCTAGTGGACATCTGCACTCAGGTAATCAGCATTTAATCTCACCTGCTCTGTGTATCTTCTCTTCGAGTCACATAAAAGCAGCACATAACTCTTTTTCGCGTCCTCAGGATCTGATGGCTGCTGCTACAGGCGTGAATCTCGGAGCGATCTGTGACCCCCAGCAGAGAGGGCGTCTGGGCACGGCGCGTGACTCCAGAGAGCTCGCTTTCCCCAACTTCCTGGTCACGCAAAGTCTGGTGTCGCTTCTCACTGAGAAACGGGTTCGATATCGCTACAGCGCAGAGAGAGCCGAGTCCAACGAGGCTAAAGGTAAAGATCACACGCGCACTCTCGCGCACACACACGGTGTGCCCCTATTCTACCGATAAGACAAATCTGCTTAGACTGAAATAAATATACCTGCATCAGATATGGAACATGTTCAATGCCGAAATCTTAAAATTCACTTTTGAAGAAGTATTTTATCGCATACAGCGACTCTGAGAGCCGTATCAAGTGCAGGGCAGCCGCTAACATCTGTAACGTCTACTTACTGTCATTTATTTCTTTCAGAGTCGGGCAGCCCCCTTACTCCAGGCCCGTGTCTCTCTCAGGCCACCATACGCGTCGGATCTCTGGAGCTGGGGAACGCTTTGGCGGCCTGCGCCCTCTCCGCCCGTCTGAACAGCGGCCACCGGCAGTGGGCGGCTCAGCAGCTGGTGCAGGCGCTGGCGGCGTCAGAGCGAGACCACTCCATCAGACCTCAGAGCTACAGCGACACGGCCGGAGACCTGCGACAGTGTCCTCTCAGCAAACTGGAGGCGCATCACAACAGGGTACACCGAGCACCTCATCTTAACATCCCGTTATGGAATAACACACTCTCATCATCACGTTTCGGTCACCACCATGAAGTCGAACCTTTTCCTTACTGAGTGTTTTGTTCCTTTTATATGACAGCAATTAGCCTTGGAGTAAATTTTTGTATTTATTAAAGAAAGAGGTCATATTTTTATCCATTTATAGTTACATTTAATGCTTGTAGGTAACAAGTTGCAGCTGGAATGCAGAGCAAGGAGTACTGGCTACAAGCTCCCAGGATGGGACAGTGTGTCTGTGGGAAATCTCTCATAATACAGCTGACCTGCTACACACACACACCTGTGGCAGGTAACACACACACATACACACCTGTGGCAGATAACACACACACATACACACCTGTGGCAGATAACACACACACACGTTTGTTTGTATTGTATTGTATTGTATATGAATGATTTGGAGCTGTAATTTATTGCAGTGTGGTTCTTTGGTTTTGTGTGTGTGTGTGTGTGTGTGTGTGTGTGTGTGTGTGTGTGTAGTGAGGCCTCACCTGGCTCTGAAGCCTCTATAGGAACTCACCTGCTCTCTCCAGTGATGTGGAGTGCACGAGGAGCACTGCTAGCAACCTTCCAGAGCAAACATGTCTACATCTGTGCTGTCCGTGGTAGGAACACGCTCACTCTCTCTCTCTCACACACACACACACACACACACACGAATGACTGAACGTGTTAATAAACACATTGTGACGTGGTTTCTTTCCGTCCCAGGCTCTCAGGTCCATGTGGAGACTCAGGTCTCGTGGGTAACAGCATTGACGTGGGCTCAGAACTCCACCTTCACCAGCGCAGGTACGGAGAGCTTGCTCGTGGGCCACCTCAACGGCTCACTCTGCTGCATGGAGGTGACGGAGGAAGGTGGAGATGGAGTACGGGTGGAGAGCACGCCGCTGCCTCACTGCCACCGGAGTGAAGGTCAGAATCATTTCACACACATTGATTTATTTACAACTACATCATGACCTGCAGAACAAAAGTGGCCTTTTTCTGCTTGTGTTGATGGAATTTAATCCAGTCTCAGTTCTATTGTATGGAAAATAACCAGTTTTGGACTGCATCACACATTGATTATTTTCCTATAACTGCATGAGATGGAGTGTTTTATTCTTGTCTTATTGCAGATCAATACTTTGTTTGCATTAAAAGATCTTTCATATAATCCTCATATCTATTTTTTCTACTTCTACTTCTTCCCTTTCTCTCTCTTTTTCTCTCTCCTCCTGTCTCTCTCTCTCTCTCTCTCTCTCTCTCTCTCACAGCTCCTCGGTGTTTGGCGTGGTTCAGCGCTGATAGACTTTTTGCAGTTGGTTACCCTGACGGGAAAATTCTACTGGGGTCAGCTCAGAGCTACGACACGGAGCAACCAATACTGCTCACAGCTTTCCAAGTACACACACACACACACACACACACACACACACACAGTTTCCACTTCTCCAGTCACCCCTTGTCATGGTAAACACTGTGCACTTTGGCAGGAGAGTGTGAACGCTGTGAGGTGGGACCCCACGGGTCACTTGCTGCTGTCAGTGGGCTGCTCAGAGGTGGTGAAGATCTGGGGACGCTCTGGCACAGCGTGGCTCGTCCTGCACTCGCTCTACCACACGGGCTCGGTGAACGCTGCGGAGTGGTGTCCTCTACCGGGACACGGGACAAACCCACGCCTCATGATGGCCGTGTGAGTCTTCTACGCACACACACACAGCCTATGCATGCAAAACCATGTCTTCATTATCCTGATCATTAGAGTTAATACACCACACAGCATAGGTTTTATCCATTTATAGTTACATTTATGGTTGTGGAAAATCCATGAGACAAGTTAGTTCCTATTCTCACCAGCCAACAAAAAAACGGATCATGTATATCTTAGAAACTGGTAATGTCAGAAAACTTAAACCTAAGCGCTGACGCTGATCAGTTTCTGACCAATCGGAATTCAGAATTCATCAGCGCTGCAATATTCTCTCAATAATGTGATTTTTACAATATAAATCAAGAGTGTTGTGCAGAAGTTATACTTGATGTATGCATTTATAATTGAGTTGTCAGACTAAATGATGCGCTTTATGCTAATGTGCATGAGATGGACGTTTAGGGTGTGATTGATGTAATTGTGTGTGTGTGTGTGTGTGTGTAAGGCCTGTTTTATGATGTGGATACTGTGGGAAACTGGCCATGTTGTATGCATATGAAGATCTGCGATCGATTATACGGCCAAATCATTCGTTCTAAAGTTTACACATCGATGCTGGCACTCAAATCTGTTGTATTAAAAGAAAACTTTCAATCGAAAGTTGTAAACACTATCTATTCTTGAATACTAAAGATGTAGCGTGTTAGAAAACCCTGAGAGTGCTGTCGCTGTACTTGTGTTAATACATTTGTTTGCTCTTCCCAGCGGATGCCAAAATGGCCTCCTGTACGTGTGGACTGTTCCACAAGGGGGCAGTAGTGTGTCAGTGCCTCATTTCCTCAGTGTTTCCAGCAGTCAGGACCGAAGCGGCGCGGTCAAGGTCAGAGCGTTTCTCCTGCTTCTGTAGCTGCGCCTCAGGCATCAACTTCACTTTCACCACTTTTTATATATGTTTTTTATTTATTTGTTCTTTTCTTTGGCTGGATGACTCAGGACTGAGCTTTCTGTTCAAACTGGTGTGTGTGTGTGTGTGTGTGTGGATCACATGTGGAGACACTGTGTGAGTCTACATGTTAAAGGATGTTTAATTTGGCCTATTTAAATAAAAATGAAAGTATGTGTGTTTTAATGCAGGTGTGTGTGTGTGTTATAGTTGTGTACATGTCGGGGTGTGTGTGTGCAGCTGCATTTATGCATATGTGTGCATGTGCATGCAGGTGCATTCGTGTGTGTGTGTGTGTGTGTGTTTGTGCTTCTGCTTGTATGTTGGCGTGTGTGTGTTTGTGTGTGTTCTCTGTTGTATTTGGAGCAACTGTGTGTTTCTGTATATTAATGGACATCTTTAATTTGGTCCCTGTGCAGATTCCAAAAAATAATAATAAATGTGTGTGTGTGCAGCGTGGCAGTGCTAAGTGTGTGTTCAGACTGAGCGGACACATCACGGCGATCAAGACGCTGTCCTTCTGCCCCAGTGGACTCGCTCTGATCTCAGGAGGAATCGGAGGTCTGATTAATGTCTGGTCTCTGCGGGTGAGTTGTTTCTTCTTCTGTTCTTCACACTGAATAACGGCAGACGATTAAATACTTTTGACTCCCTCCCCCCCTGTTTTTAAGGATGGTTCAGTCCTGCAGACTGTAGTGACAGGGTTGGGCTCGGTCATCTGTACCACGTGGATCCCGAGCGTGGGGGTCGCCGTGTGTTCCGGGAGGTCGAAGGTAACACTTCTTTAAAAATGTGTTTGGAGTATGTACACAATAAGTAAGTGTGTACTATGTACTGAGTATGTATGCAGTATGTACGAGTGTGTATTATCAGTATGCTTCTAAGCTGATTAATTTCCTGTTTCTTGGCAGGACACGTTGCTGATCCGCTGCAGTCCTGACTGGATCTCGCAGAACCACGTCCTGGCGTCATGCCGCACCGCGCTCCGTTCTCAGGGAGTCCGGGGTTTGAGTCGAGCTCCGTGCATGGCCGTCTTCCTGGAGCGCCTCCCGCTTCTGCTGCAGGAGCAGTACAACTACGAGAGGGTGAGAAAGCAACAAAAGCAAAAAGGGGGAACACTGAAAGAAGGCTTAAAGCATGTGATTTGAACAGTAATATAGTGAATAAGTAATATACATTATTTTAACATTAGGAATGTTTTCTTTGTTTCTATGCATTGACGTTTGACTTTTTTTTGGCGGGGATGTTGTATTTAAAGTGTTAATTCAGGGAAAAATAAATCAGAGAGGACACGTAGATGAATGCTGAAGCTCAGAATCCAAGAAAATTCATTTCCACCCCCTTCATTTCTGACGATGTAACTGGCACAGAAATGGCTGCGCGTTGAGAAACGGCGAGTCTGTTTTCCCTCTCAGAGCCACGTGATGACTGGAGATCAGCTGGTCCACAGCAGTTTCCTGCAGAGCCTGTCCTCCCTGGCCGTGGGTCTGAACCTGGATCAGCTGCTGTGTCGCGAGCCCGTTCCTCCGCACCACGCCACCGGCGTCACCTCCACGCACTCCGAGTGGAGCTGGCTCTCCACCTTCTCCACCACAGTGAAGAGCGCGGAGGCCTTCGCCCGCTCCACCTCCTTCCCCGAGGAGTTCACCGTGCCGGAGTTTCAGCAGAACGCAGACACGGCCACTTCCAGAGCTCTGGTGAGTGAATCAGATTAGAAAGAATAGAAGAGAGTGAAGCGTGAACGCGTCGGTCCTGAAGATGTCGAGAAACATAGTTACAGCTTCATCTCTGACACTGGAGACTCCTTCCATAAAGAAAACTTCAACATATCAATGATTTTTAAAAACCTGTTACTATAGAAACGATAATGTACGAGTGTGAAGTGTGTCGGTGCGTTTTTCTTTCTCCCTCCGCGGGCTCCTGTGACCCGGTCCGGTGTTTATGATTCGCAGGATAACACTAAGTGGAGCTTTATGATGGACGAGCAGCTCATGTCATGGGCCACCAGCAGACCCGAGGTAAGTGTGTGTGTGTGTTTTGTCTCATTCATCATTGTCAGCGTGAGCTCCAGGAAGCGTGTGCTCAGTCACGGCCAGCTCCCTAGCAGCTCTCCATCACTTAACACTCACGTGTTCCCGTTACCAAAAGAAAAGCAAGCTGAACATTCAGGGCGACCTGGTTTATCCAAAACGTCCTCTTCCTGGTTTTTAGTGAATAAACCTTCAGATGGAGTGCGGAGCTGTGACCACTTCTGTAACAGCTCTCGGTTCTGGACGTTTCTTTCTCATTCGACCGTCTCTGTGGACATTTCCGAAAATTCATACACGGATGTTTAAAGCTTTGAAAGTCATGATGCAGAAAAAGGTTTTCTTTTCCAGATTTGTGACAAAACACCTGCATTGTGGTGTTTCTTAATCGACTTACAGTCAAAATACATTACAAGTACAAAGTTTCTCAAAATTAAAAAAAAAAAAAAAAAACACTTGCAGAGGGTTTTTGAACAGCTTTAATCAGTTTATTAGATCACACCGGCAGGTTAAAATTTAGATTAAATATAGTTAGATGTAAAAAAATTAAATATATATATAACAAACAAAACTGGAAGTTAAATAAATAAGTAAATGAAGGAGGAGAGAAAAGAGAACAAAGCTATTTAACATGTGCACATTAACAAATCAAAAACAGTCTGACACCAAAAGAAGACATTTTTCCCCTCAAAAACCCAACAACGATCTAAAAATTAATAATACACTTTTAAAGCCAGTAAACCCTACAAACACTTTCTAAATGAGCAGGATGCAGAGAATAGACTACACTAACAATGATAACCTCATATGTGATCCTGTGTGTGTGTGTGTGTGTGTGTGTGTGTGTGTGTGTGTGTAGGACTGGCAGCAGGGTGGGAAGAGTGAGGTGTATCTGTGGGGTAATGGACGACATGGGCAGCTCGCTGAAGCTGGAACCAACGTTTCTGTGCCCACAATCGCCCCCTCCCTCTCTCAGACACAGCAGGTATGAGACTGACACACACACACACACACCTATTGTCCTGATAACCTACACAACAGGCAGTGACAGACAAGAGACACTGATATGGACACAGAAAGATTGAGATAGAAACTGACAGTTTTTTTGGTGTTTATTCTACATAAACATTTCCTTCCACGATTTGTGTAGCACTTTTTGTGTACATTCTGCTAGAAGTGGTGTGTGTGTGTGTGTGTGTGTGTGTTAGGTGGTGTGTGGACAGAACTGCACGTTCCTGGTCCAATCGAGCGGCGCCGTGTTGGCGGTAGGAGAGGGCAGCTACGGCCGGCTTGGGCAGGGCAACTCGGATGACCTGTACACACCCACACTCATCTCTGCACTCCAGGGTAACACACACCCCCACCCACACCCCTCCTACACATAACTACAGACCTGCTGGCCTTCACTCTGTTTGCATAACAGCTCCATGCTTTAATATCGGAGTGCACACTGCTAACGAGTTATCTCTCAGAAATACACAAAAACATGGTGTCGGTCTTCTCCATTAAAATACGGTGTTCGAACTCTCTGATATTAACCGACCCCCCTGGAATGTGGCGGTCCTAACAACTCCACACGTTCCTCCAGGTTATGTAGTCACTCAGCTGGTGACGTCGTACGGTTCGGACGGCCACTCTCTGGCTCTGACCGAGACGGGCGAGGTGTTCAGCTGGGGCGACGGGGACTACGGGAAACTGGGTCACGGCAACACCGAGCGTCAGAGACGACCCAAACAGATCGAGGCTCTGCAGGGCGAGGAGGTGGTGCAGGTGAGAGCGTACATGTCCTTTACCTGCTGTACAGGTGTGCGTGTTAACATGTTATGGAAGACGTCTGTCTGTGAATACCTCTTTCACTCACAGAAATAGAATATAAAAGCACCCATGGAACATGGACACCTTTTTCATTAAAGCCGCATTTTAAACTATTCTCCCCTTTTTTTTTTTGCACGCGCTCCTCCATCATGCGTAGCTGGCGTGCGGTTTCAAACACTCCGCCGCGGTCACGGCCGACGGGAAGCTCTACACATTCGGCAGCGGCGATTCGGGGCGTCTGGGTCAAAGGTCAACCTCCAACAAGATGGTGCCGGAGAGGGTCACAGCACTCGAAGGTCACCACATCGGACAGGCAAGTAGCCGTGAGCATGTTAGAACTGATTATTCTACAGCGCAGGTTTATATTAATGCACTCCTTCGAAGACATTATAGTTTCCATAGTAACAAGCCATTTACAGGATGTTAATATTCATGGAAGCAGTCTCCAGAGGTGAAGGAAGAGTTTACACTTGGTGAATGTTAGATCGTGCATGCTTTTTGCATACATTATATTGTGCTCAGACAGTTACGGTGAGAAGTGTATCGTCCGTGTTTGTGCTCAGGTGTCGTGCGGTATTAATCACACTCTGGCTCTGTCGTCGGACGGGATGACTCTCTGGGCGTTCGGTGACGGGGATTATGGGAAACTGGGTACAGGACCCTGTACTGTCAAGTGCTATCCCCAGGTACCGCTTATCATCTCATTTTCCCCACCCGGGAACGTCCCTGCGTATTAGTCTAACACAATAACTATAATAAACTGGCCGATTATTAAGTCTGTGTTGCACGGTTGCAGGTTCAGGATGATTTATCGCATGCTAATTATCTGTTTGTTGAACATTAGGTACAAGCAGGGGATTTTACAATTTAGTCTACTACACTATATGTAATAAGTCTAATGTCATGATGGAGTGATTCGCCCGTCCCGTGTGTGTTCGGCAGAAAGTGGAGACGTTGTGTAATAAAGGCATCAAGAAGGTCGGGTGTGGGACTCACTTTTCAGTCGTGCTGGCCAACGACGGACGCGTGTACACGTTCGGTCAAGGTATGCATACATGGTTTTAAAGCAGATGCAAAGAGCAGTGCCGGCTGCAATCACAGGGGTCCGAGCACTGTTCCAGAAAGGTTTTTTTTTTTTTTTTTTTTTAAAGTTTCTGTGGTATTCATGGTCACAGGGACATGGATGGCGATCGGTCCACATTAATGGCTCTGCGCGTGTGTGATTTCAGAACGTCTGATCGGGTTACCCGACTCCATGCTGAAGAACCACAACCGGCCTCAGATAGTTCCTGCTCTGGAGGGTGTGTTCATAGACGACATCGCTGTGGGATGCGAACACATCCTCGCTCTCTCCAACACTGGGGACGTGTATGCCTGGGGGTGCAACTGTGAGGCTCAGGTACACACACACACACTCTATTTATATTTATTTACATATATATAAAGGAAAAACCAATACAAGTGTTGGCTGAATAAATAAACACCCATACATCCTGACCGTGTGTGTGTGTGTGTGTGTGTAGTTGGGTCTCGGTCACGCGAGTCCAGTGAAGGAGCCCACTCTGGTCACGGCTCTGCAGGGAAAAACCATCAGACAGATCTCGGCTGGTCGATGCCACAGCGCTGCATGGACGACACCGCCCTTATCATCCAGAGGCTCAGGTAGGTGCGCACACACATTTCTGCACAAAAATGACACGTATTTAGCGTGTCATCATTAATTTGGATAGAGTCTTAATTCAAATGTCGCTTGTGGCAGAAATCTTGGTAGCACGTAGGAAATTAATACTCACCTGTAAGTTTTTTGATGATCATGAAACATATTACGTTATAGTTTTCACACACACACTGTTGTGCACGCAGGTTCAGCAGGACTACAGCTCGGTTTGCCTCAGAGCGTTCCTCCACAGTACAACACCCTGAAGGACTGCAGTCCCGAAGAGCTCAGCGCTCGACTTCGTGTCCTCTACCACTTCTCCGACCTCATGTACAAGTCCTGGAGACTGCTCAACCTGGACGCTCGCAATCAGGTGCGACACGCCACATATAGAATAGACCGAAGAGATGAACATCATGAACTTATCCCACGTCGTCTTTTCTGTTCTACTGGATATGTACATAAATGTAGCTGAACAAAACAAACAACAGGAAGTTCATTTTTGGAGTTTATATATTCCTAAGCTTAGCTTTTGCTCTCGTTAGTTGCCGCTGTTCTATCTGTCGAATAAAGGCTCGGTGTGAGTAACCATGCTGCTCTCTGCGTCCAGGTCTCTTCCTCCCGCTACAGCTTGGGCACGGCGGCCATAGTGCACGGTCACATCCGAGGCCTGCTCTCGCCCAAAGTGAACACTCTGCCGCTAGTGCGTTCCATCGGCCGCACCATGACCCAGGGCAAGACGTACGGGCCGCAGATCACCGTCAAGAGAATCTCCAGCAGGTACACTCGCACTGAGGGTTTCAATTGTGAGACTGTGTAAGAAAACACAAGACCGTTATCCATCAGACCAATTTTTTGACGAGCTTCTTCTGTAGCTTTCGATATATTAACCCCAAACCACCTTCAGATCATCCTTCCTCTGCCTGAACAGTCTGCTCGTATACAGCTTTTGGAAGGACACACTCGTTCTCTTCTTTTGAATGAAAGAAATTTTGGAATCAAAGTCGTCCTGCTCGGACAACTCATCCAACACGTGTATGAAATCAGCGAAGACCCACACTCCTTTTTATCCTGCTTTTTGTCCATCCATTTTTATCCCACTGGCCGCAATGCATTTTTGCCCCCATTGGAATGAAATGAGTTTTGGAACAAGCGTCTTCCTGATGAGTCACGCTTCGTCAGAGACCCACCCAACTTCTCATTTCTCACCTCAGACCATCTCACTCGACACACACATCCGATCGTCATGAGCCGCACTCGTCTTTTACTGCCTCCTGAAGAATTGCATCTCTAGTTTCATCAGTTATCAAACACAAACAGTTTTATTCAGCTCACGCTTATTATTCTCTATGTCAAGACTGTGCTAAGCATTTCTTAGGAATTTAAAAATATTTTTCATTGTATTATAATTGTTAATTGTTATTTAAAATATATATATAAAAAAGTTTTCCCCCAACTAATTGTTTGTAATCTAACATGTTCTCACTGTGTCCACAGGGGGCGCTCCAGTAAGCCCATTTTTGTGCAGATAGCGAAGCAGGTGGTGAACGTGAACCCGACGGAGCTGCGTCTGCCCTCCAGAGCATGGAAGGTGAAGCTGGTTGGAGAAGGAGCCGACGACGCGGGCGGCGTGTTCGACGACACCGTCACCGAGATGTGCCAGGTAACGTTCCTCTCGCTGCTGTAGGACAGGGACAACAGTGTAGCGTTCACATTTACTGATTACACCACAGAGTAATTAGAAATGGATAAAAAGTTCATGGTGTCGTTCTTTAATGAGATAAATGTAATCAGCGTGCTGCGGTATAAAGGAATGCTGCTGTTCTAGGAAAGTAATCAACTTCAGATGAACTCTTTGCCTCATCACGCCACCCCAATGTTGAGTGTTTAACTCCTTACGTGACTTCTGTAATAAAAAATAAAGCGCCATCATCTCTCTTTCTCAGGAGATGCAATCTGGAGTAGTCGATTTACTCATTCACACTCCCAACAGTACTGCAGATGTGGGCAGTAATACAGATAGGTAACACACACACACACACACACACACACACACACATCAGTAGCTGACTTTACTACCTCAAGCTCTGCTTATGTCATCAGATTTCATATCTTTACCATCGTTCATCTTCAATAATGTATTATGTAAAATTTAAAAAACTATAAACTGTGTGTATGTGCGCGCGTGTGTGTCAGGTTCCTCCTGAACCCGGCATCCGTCTCTGATGAGCACATGCTGCAGTTCCGCTTCCTGGGCATCCTGATGGCCGTGGCCGTTCGCACGAAGAAGCCGCTGGACCTGCACCTGGCTCCGTGGGTGTGGAAACAGCTGTGCTCCATCCCTCTGGGCGGAGCCGACCTGGAGGAAGTGGACCTCCTCACACACCGCTCTCTTCAGGACATCCTGAACCCCGACCACAGCAGCATCAACGAGGACAACTTCACTGTGGTGAGACGCTGGATGGGATTTTATATCTGGTTTGTTTTTGTTTTTTTTCCCCCCCCTTTCCCATATTCTTCTGCCACAATACGAGGTGGGCGGGGCCAGATTTAGCCCCATTTATGTCCAGGCTACCACAGATAAATAAATGGATTGAGGATTGGCAAGCTGCATGATCACAGTAGTAGTGTGTACATCCTCTCATTCATCTGCCCGCTTCGTGCCTCGCCATGCCGCTGCTCCGTGTAGGTTCTTCAGCTGAGGCCTAAACCGGAAACTTGGCATGCGTTTTACGTATTTCTAGCAGAAAATGGTGCAACACACCACACAGCGTTCTAGTACTACATTTCATGAGTCGTGTTCTTGCCCAGGAGATGTTGCCGTCAGTCACGGTGTTATGACACGCCCACACCAGTTCTGAACAAGAAGAGGACTTTTAGTATCTTAAGAATGAAATCATGCTAACTAATGCTTCTTTCATTAAAAATTTCATTATTAATGCACCTAAGTTGACATTCTCTTTCAGAGAGTACTCACATACAGGAATGTCTTTAAACGTAACAGTGGATTTCCTCTCCGCAGATGATTCCTCTGGACTCGTTTGTAGCCCACAGTGCGGACGGGAAGCTGGTGCCCGTGGTCCCCGGGGGCCACAACCTCCCGCTGACCTTCTCCAACAGGGCGGAGTACGTGGAGCGAGCTCTGGAGTATCGGCTACATGAAATGGACAGACAGGTAACGTTAATGTTTCACATGGCACAGGAGAACAGTAAACAGCTGGGCACAGTGTGACTCGGTCCACTCTCCTGCCCCACACGGCGCGAACGCTGCAGGTAATGAACACTAAATGAGCCGACTCAGATGAAAATATGGGATGCTGCAGTGCAGTGTGTTAAATATATACATTAAAGAACTACTGTGCTAGCAGGCATTTTGGAAACACGTCAAACATGAGCAATAAATCTAATATTTACCACATTATACACCAGTAATGCGGATTGTTGTGTTTTTTGATGTGTTAGGTTGCCGCGGTGAGGGAGGGCATGTCCTCCATCATCCCCGTGCCGTTACTCTCTCTGCTCACGGCGCGTCAGTTGGAGCAGCTCGTCTGCGGCCTGCCCGAGGTCTCTGCAGAGATGCTGAAGAAGGTGGTGCGCTACCGTGACATCACTGCCAACCACCAGCTGATTGGCTGGCTCTGGCAAAGCCTAGAGGAGTTCACCAACGAGGAGAGAGTACTCTTCCTGCGCTTCGTGTCCGGACGCTCCAGGCTGCCGTCCAACCCGGCCGACATCATGCAGAAGTTTCAGATCATCAAAGTAGACCGGGTGAGGGAGCTTCGTTTGTCTGAAATGTTGCCAGGATTTACATCAGGCTTAAATGGGGATTAGTCAAGTTTTCTGCACTCTTATAAATCCTAGTTGGGGATTGGTACCCATTTATTCATGGATGTACATGACTAATCCCCTACTAGAGTTAGAGATCTTTGCACTTACTGTAATTATAGCTGGATTTAAGTAGAGTTTTCTGAATTCACCTTATGACAATTTGGGGATTAGTAGGGTTTTCTGGCCTTAAATTACTTAACTAAACACTAGGTTATCTGTTTTTTTGGACTCGTGTTCAGCATTTGTTGCTTAGTAAGTAATAAACTACTCTTAAATTAAGGCCGGAAAACTACTAATCCCAAATTTGGCACAATCTGAATCCAAAAATCGCCTACAATCTTCCAGTCAGAAACATTGTAACCCAACTATCGTGTCATACTAAACCCCAAATATGCTTAATCTAATCTAATCTTCCGAAAACCCATAGTAATTATAAACTAATCTTAATCCAAGATACCTGCTAATCCCCACATATGATGAGTGAGAGTCCATACACCCAAACTAATCCCCAACTGAGTGTATTGTACATTCTAAAAACTTTACTAATCCCAAACTAGGTTTAGAATTTGAGGTTAAGTCTATCTGGTGACGTTTTCTGTGGAATTAGATAATTTCCTGCATGTGGGTTAAACCGACTTGGGGATAAACAGGTTTTTCTGGCCACAGATTAGGCCCCATTGGGAGTTACAAGCATCCTCGTGACCTGGAATAACACTATTGGAGGATACTTTTATCTAAACGACTCGATTCGTTTCCCCCCGCAGCCCATGAACGGTCTCCCCACGGCCCAGACGTGTTTCTTCCAGCTGCGTCTCCCTCCCTACACCAGCCAGGCCGTGCTCGCCGAGCGTCTACGCTACTCCATCCACAACTGCCCCTCCATAGACATGGACAACTACATGCTGTCCCGCAACACGGAGCCGGCGGACGGCTCCGACACCGAATACTGATGCAACGCTCACTGTGGACTCGGTTACACAGAGGGGAGACGAAAAGCACTAACGAGCTCTGTGCTGCTTACTTTATTTTTATTTTTTTATTCCTCCGGTCAATGTTCTTCCTTTCTGGTGCAATACGGAAATCTCTCACTCCAGTGGTGCAGGCCGGGAGTGCCGAAGCGATCCATGACTTATTTATGGGTACAGAAGTATCTTGACTTCTCTTTAAGGTTAAAGGTGCAGTCTGTAAATTTTAAACTGTTTCTAGCCCGTATCATTTTAAAGGCATACCGAGTGTCAGAATATTGGCATGCAGTGGATCTGGATAGTTTTATTATCCAAGAATGTGTTATCTCTTTGCATATTTCAGGCTCCGAATCAGGCTCCGCCCTCAGCCAGAATACTTCCCTAAACAGGAAAAAACACAAGACCTAGAATTTCAGCTGAGGCCACGTGAAACGCATGTCCGTTTTAATTGCGGTCGCATTTCTTCTTTCAAGAAGCTGAGGGCTCTCAAAACTACAACCTGCTTCTTTAAAAGCGAAAACAACAGTGCAGAACATTTGCTACTAAAAGCATTAAAATGCTAGCTGGTTTCACGCGACTCGAACTGGGAAAACACTAACGAGGCATCGGCAGCTTCTTAATCCCGGTTTATACGTTTACTACATGTTTATAAACACGCTGTCCATCTCGGAGGACGCGCCGAGACTCAGACGCTGATTAACGCTCCTCAGTACATTTTATCTTGAATGTAATACTTGCAAAACGCCATGCACATTATGCACTCAGATTTTTATTTGCCAAATAGTGTACTGCGACTCCATTATATAGCCATGGATGGAATTTAGGTCATTTTATTTTTCTCGTTTGTGAATATGCGTGGAAATCCATAGTGTGCTGTGAATTTATTTTTCTCCTTCAGGAAGACGTGCGCGTCAGCCACACGTCCAGCTCAGCTCTAGGTCCTCGCCGCTACCGTGTGGGGTGGCGCGTGTTCAGACTGAGTTTAGAGGACGGGAATTCTCCTCCGTTCCTCCGTGGAGACTCCGGTTACTACTGCGTGTCGTGGTTTACATTGATGCTAATTTATTCGATTTGTTTTGTAAAGCGAGCGAGACGTCGGTTATGTTCAGTAAGATGTTTGCACTTCAGATCTATATGCATTGTTCTTGAGTATATTCAAAAAAAAAAAAAAAAAACTGTATTAAAAGGATTTAGAGCTGCTTTATGACTTGTTCTTTTTTTGATGCATATCAAAAGAATTGGGTTTTACAAAGGCCACACCCCTTTTAACTAAGACTGACCATACCTGCTCCTTGAAAACTGACCACACTAAATCTCACAGGTACAGAGGCCACACCCCTTCACCAACTCGCTCGGGTACAGAGGCCACACCCCTTCACCAACTCGCTCGGGTACAGAGGCCACACCCCTTCACCAACTCGCTCGGGTACAGAGGCCACACCCCTTCACCAAATCTCACGGGTACAGAGGCCACACCCCTTCACCAACTCGCTCTGGTACAGAGGCCACACCCCTGCACTAAAACTCACGGTAATGCTGGCTACGTCGTATCTAAAAGTGACCGGTTCAGAGGCCACGCCTCCCAAATGTCTCTTTGGGGCTGAATAAAGTAAAATCAATTAATCTAGCTATCCATCTAATAGTATTATTTCATTATTTTTATTATGGATTAAAGCCGTTACTGAAAAAAAATTGCACAGCTCTCAGAAATTTCTCAGAAGCTTCTAGATCTTCCAGTACAGACTCGTCCAGCCTTCCTGGGAAACAAGCAGCCAGGTTTGCTTTCTCGTCACTTCCTCCCATCCAAATTATTTTTTCAAAAGAAATCAGCTAACCCGTAATTGTCATTATGAGCAACCCAGAGCAAAAGCAATCTAACGATACTGCATCCTGACACGCTGTCATGAACTCCCACTGACGACGAACCTGAACCATCAACAGCAGCTCAGCTTCGACTGGGGGCGGAGCTCAAAGAAACTGCAGGAAAAGCGATTTAATGACAAATTCAGAATTACTCATTCACACTCAAACACGGCCAATTTAACCTCACAGATTAGGATACGGATACTACACAAACGAAAGCCAGGAACCAACAATCAAGTCAATTCATTACGCAGGTGAACTGGTGAGTAAGGTGTGAACAGGAGGAGATTCTGTAGAAGTGCCACCCCCCTGCCACTCAGTGACCCCTCTGTCACTCCGTCACTGACTGAGGGATTTGATTAGTCGGGGTGTCCGACGTCTCTGCCTGAGAGCTCACTGTTTTGATGAATGCCTCGGCTGCGGTCCAGCGACAGCGGCTCATGATGGCCATAATCAGTTTTGCAGACTTGCTGCTTGGAGTTGAGGAGGAGGTGAAGCCTTTCGTCTGATCGCCCAGAGATTAACTGATTGCGCAGAGAAAGAGACGGAGGGCGCCTCTTCAAAAATCACTCGCCATCACTGGGCACATGAATTTTCTGTCACGTTAAGAGCCGATCTGAAGAGCCTCAATTACGATTCGGAAGACCTCAGACCATTTTTAGGCGTCAATGACGTCAAATAGCACATCTTCAAAAAAAAGTTAAGAGATTCAGAAGAAGAAGAATTTTGTATTGTTGATCGTTTTTGCTCTTGCGGTGACGTCGGTGTCGTATCCTAACCCGTGAGGTTAAAGTGGGCGTGTGTAAGTACAAGTACACGTGAACGTGTCGCTTCAGATCGTTTTACCTGCAGTGCGTTTTCACCTGGAACCCCGAGCATCCTTATTTACGCTACCTCAGATTTCTGACCTGGGAGTTAGCTCCGCCCCCAATAGAAATCGAGCTGTTCTGGGTGGTTCACGTTCGTCGTCAGTGTGACTCCATGACGAGGTGTCATCCAATCTAGGTCATGCTGGGTACGTTTTTGGATCTCAGCTGAAATTCCAAACTGACCGCATTCACACCGTCATTAAAAAAAAAAAAAAAAGACATCCGTCAGGTATGAGGATGGATCTGTGCCACTTCTGCGTGCAGTGTGAACGCGTCCTCAGCAACAGCTCGACTCATGCGCCGAAATAGCAGTCGTGACACACATTTCCCACGTTTCCTAACACGCGACCTTATTAGGCACCTGTTTTATTTGTGTACGATTCACGCCGCAGTCAGCAGGTTCGCAGCTGCTCCCGCCTCAGACCCATCATCAGCCCTCGCGCCGTTTTTAGAACTCCATTCATCATGGCCGATGCGCTACGGATTTAGAAAAGGCACCTGAGAAAGTCGAAGCGACCGCCTGATGCTGATGCCAACGGAGAGGGAACACAAATCGCAGTTTAGCGAGTTATGAATCATGCTTCGATTTCCCCTCGAGGATGAAGTCAGTGCATCTACACGGGACGTTTTATTTGTTTACAAAAAGGATTAAACGTTAATGAGTGCATGGACTTCATCCAGGACTTGGATAAAGCTTCAGGTGCGAGTTCTCGTGTTTACAGCTCCTGCACTGCAATCAACAAATAATAGCCTGGAGTAGACGTCCATGATGAACACAACGGAGGAGGAGAATTCTCCCTGAGCGTAGGTTCTTCAGGGGTCTTCACTCATCCCTTAATGTTTCTAGAAA
The DNA here is from genome assembly GCA_030068235.1 of Notoglanidium macrostoma. Lineage (NCBI taxonomy): Eukaryota > Metazoa > Chordata > Actinopteri > Siluriformes > Auchenoglanididae > Notoglanidium > Notoglanidium macrostoma. Next base: position 21,457,462 of record JAQQZR010000011.1, read on the forward strand.
GTATTTCGAGTAAAATCTATTTATGAGCTTAAAAACGATTAATGACCAAATGAACACTTCAAGAAAATGCGTTCTTTAAGGTCTATAAAGTACCAGATTAACTGTAAATGCCGGACTGGGTAGTAAGAAAGGAATAAAACGCTCAGTGGTGATGAAGTCGATTTTCCCCAAAGACAGCACCCCCGAAGTGTTTTACTCCTTTTATACCGCAGTAATTCATGAGCTGTTGCTATAGAAACCACATCGACCACAGACCGAGCTGTCAGAGTCGCCGTTATAGAAAATTAACCTCCACCACCTCCTGACCAATCAGACGCTCTCTGCTTCACTGCTGCCAGTCACATGAGCATTTCCCTTTTCTTTGATCTTTTTCTGCCATTTTTATTACCTCACACTGCAAACACTTCACTACACACGCTGGAGAGGTCGCGGCGGTGTTTTAAAACCATCCTGTGTAAACGGCAGCACTAAGAGGACCCGACTCTCGGCTGCAGCGGCTGACGTCTGGATCATTACGCAACGCTCCATGGCGGCTCCTGGTTCTCGCTGTAGAGATGATTAGATGCCGCTCCATCAGCCTGCCACGTCTCCGCTCTGCTCTACTGTACGATACACTCCATCTGGCATTCTGGCCTCGAGTCGAAAACTCACACCTCATGAATAATTCAGAGCTGCGGGAGTTCACAGCCTGAGTGACGGACGCTGGAGCGCCTCTCCGGGCCAGCAGGGGGCAGTGTGGCACTGCAATGTTGAGTTGTTTTCAAGAGGACCAGGCTGCAATCGTCGACTATTTACAGTAAGCTACCGTACGCAGAGCAGGACAGGAGACCCCGGACCAAACATGGAGGGCTGAAAGAGTATTTCAGTGGATGAACAGATGTTTATAAAGCTATAAAATGTATGGAAGAAAAAGTTATAGTTCAGTGACTCTAGTCTTGAAAACAATCATCATGGCTTCTGTAGCAGATCCGGTGTTATCCAGAATCACATGCAAGTGATTAAGCAGGTTAATGGAAACACGACTAGTGATGTGAAGCACCATTACGAATCAAAACAACCAAGTTTGTCTTCTTCAGAGCTATAAACGAATCACTAAAGGCTACGATGCTTTAGTGGTGTAAACCTCAGGCTTCAACATGATACGATGTCGACTCATAAGGGAACGGTTCGGTACTTGACGAAGCCGCTGAATCCGATACGGCGCGATTGTTCCGTAGCCTCTGATCGATACGTGACCAACTTTGTTTCGAACCTGGTTTTGGCCTGGTGTTTATTTCTGACTGATGTAGAAAAAGAGTTTTTTTTTTATTTTTTATTTTTTTTAAACACACCAGCTTGTTTAATCATTTTAAACACGTGTATCATGTTTACACGCCTCATCCGCATTTAAATTGATGCTTTGATTCATACCGTACTATTACGAATCACTTACGCAACATCCTTAAGCAACAAAATTGAATGTAACTGGAAATTACAAGTTTGTAGTTAAATATTCCGTTAAAATAAAAGGGGTGTGCTCTCTTCTATGTAGTATGATGGTGCACACTAAGAAATTACTGAAACGTGATTAAAGTGGCCTGAACAGCAGGTTAGAGGGATTCTGGGAATGAAATCCGCGGCCAGGTGCACATTTTCCGCACAGCCGGTTTGCCGATGCAGCGCTTTCGTCTCGTTCCGCGTTATTATTCTTTTACACGAGACAAGGTTAGGGAGAGAGCGCTCCCGTCTCGTCACGCCGGATCTGGAGCTCTGCACATGTCGAAATCACGGGCGTGATGGATTTCCTGTCAGGGCCGAGGGCGGAAGGTGCGCACGCTAGTGAGAGCGGCTGTAGGATAAAGGTCTGCATCGGGGCAAACGGAGCAGAGACGTCTATTCAGTCAGAGGTGAGGACGCCGAGAGAAGCTCCCGAAAGTGGAACCTTTTCCATCCCATGTGAATTTAAATGTGTGTGTCTTAAAGCATTTTGGGCAATTTTTAATCCATACAGATAAAAGTCTCAAAGGGTGCAAACATTTATGATTTAGAGTTTGGACTTCTTGCTACAGGAGACATAAAAACTGTGCTTTTTCCTGCTCATTCACCAAACGGAGAGCCGGACGACGGAACGGGAAAGGACGCAGGCCAAGTGTGCATTTTGTTGTATGAACTCTTGTAATTTAACATGGGGAAATGTTCATTTTTTTTTTTAAAACAATTTTGCCTTGTTTCCACGGTTACTGCTCCTTCACATTGTCTGTATAAAATAACTAAAGCTTTGGTCCATATTTTCTAGTTGCCTAGCAACAATGTTCTTGTGTTGTTAACCTTTTAGATGGGGAGCGCATCATGTTTCATCACGTTCAAGCTTTCTGACTTCGACACAAACGCATCGGGACCTTTTTTCTCGGTAACTTGCATGCGTTTCATGCTAGCTTAACAATTTGCCCGGAGGAACAAACCTGGCAACCGGAATCATAACAATCGTCCAGGTCAATGATCATACGTGTGAAGTATATCTGATAACTGACGTTTTGGAACGATCAAAATATGCTGTCTGAATGAAACATTATAATCTCATGTTGCTCGATTTGAATCGGCAGATCAATAAAGAAATGTTTCGCCTTTTTATAACGTTCCACTTCAAAGCGGAGTGAAATTAAAGCGTTACTCTTAAAGCCTGCTTAGTTCAAGCGTTCAGAGACGCCGTGCGCTTTTATTTTTTCCACAACTTATTTTAGGTCGAATACTCAGAAAACAGTAGAAACAAGTTACCAAAGCTACCCAGTATAGCTAAAAGGCAAGCTAATGCTAGTTATTTATCCTAGAAGTTCCTCGCTGTTCTCACAGTCCCAAACTATTGATCGTTCTGGAAGTTGTCTCTACAATCAGCATGCTATTTCAATTAACGTCTTATACAATCACTAGAAAGGACGGACTCATGCTTAGGCTCTCTGGAGGTCTCCGTGAATATACAGATCACCGTAGGAAAGCGATCGGGAGCATCAATGGCAGCGAATTGATCATGAAATAAAGTGATGATGTAGAAGCACCTTCCTTATTCATGCACTTTCACCTTTCATCTAATCCCAGTTGGATCCGGTTTGTAGCGAACGTGCGAGCTGGTTCCCCCGCATGTCGGATGCGGCGTCGTTTCGGATTAATTAATTCCCGGCGTGTCGGCGTCGGATCCCCGCTGTACGAGTCGACGCCCCGCTGAGAGCTTTGAAATCATGGTTAAAAATCTCCCTCATCAGTTTCCCTCGTTGAGCTCTTTACTGTTGCATACAAGATCAATCGAATCATCAGATCTGTCTACGCCACCACACTGCCTACAAACCTATACACACACACACACACACACACACACAGCAGTGATATATTCTTACAAATCTAATGTCAATTATTTCGGCTGCTCTTCCACGAATCTTATGTATTGTTACTGTTTATTCACCGAATTTATTGAAAATACTAACAAGGGCTTATAGATTAATCGTGCGTTTTACTTCACACGTTACTCAATATTTAAAGAATAAAATCTTCCATGTCAGGCTGTTATAGAAAAAAAAAAGGTGGAAACAGCGTGGTTTCAACAACAACAACAACGCTGATTATTTTCCTACATCAGCAGGTCCTGAAGGGTTTTATTCCGCTTACACCACAGCAATTTACCAACAATTACATTTTGTTTTATTTATTAGAGAATGACACGTCATACTTTTTATCCTTTTATAGTCGTGCCGCTAGTTCCGCTTACACGACGATGCAGCTTGTAATGTTCCTGAGAAACCCCGAAACAAACTGCTGATTGTTACAAAGTGCTCACGCTAGACACTTTCCATAAACGTTACATAAAACATCTCCTCACAGAAAACCTGACCGATAGCTGCAATCTGCAGTGGCTGTCGAAGAGGCCATTTTAGCCCCACTGGAGCTCTATTTCAGGTTAAAATGACGCATCAGTCTCTGCAATGGAGCTTATGATGTTTAAATCGATCGTTTTGATCCCTGTCAGAGACTTAATCAAATCTTTGGAAGAATCTATAAATGTATTTATTTATTTATTAAAAGAACATGTAGTACATTTTCTTTACAATATTAAACATCTGTTCATGGCAATTTTTGATTTATTTTGTTTAATACGGACACGTTCACATGGTTTTTCCATTCTTTATTATTCAGGATTTAGAACAGGGTCTTTTCAGTCATAATCTTTCCTTTTCAATGTTTGTTCTGAATATTCCGAGAATCAAAGCCAGTGTCGTGACTTGAATTAAGTCATGACCGGGACTGTATCATCATCACACCTCTACACGTATTAGCCTAACAATTTTTAAGAATCCATTTATGTAGGGCGCAAGTTGTAACTATAGAAATGACGTGTCGGAACGAATGCATTAATATAAATCTCTCCGAGCTGAAAAATTCATATCCTTTATTAAAAACTGTAAAATAAAACCGGACCCAATGCTGAGCCTTGAGGGACTGGGAGATCTCGGGCTGCGTCTCTCCTGCTGTGTGCTGTACATATGCTCGCTCTCTAGGGGGATGGTTATTTTCCCCATGTTTGGATCATTTCCCAAGTGATCCCAGTGTGATGGCTGCATTAGGAGTTTTTTCCCCTTTATCTTCCTGTTTCTTGCGTGTCTGTTTGAAAGCTTGACAACATGTTTGGTTTGATCCCCTGATGGACAGGCGGTATGTGACGGAGGTTCCTTGATTACATGCGTGTCGGTGTACAGCAATCTCAGAAAGGCTTATATTTTAAGGATCAAGGCCGAGTCCTTGCTCACGGAATTGTACATTTACTTCAGTAAAATCCCAGTGAAAAGGGAAAACACTGCTCTGCCATACAACGACCAGATTTTCGGAAACTAAGGTTGCTTTCACATCTTTGCTGAAGTTCACACCAGAGACAGATATATTTTCTGGTGAGGAAAAGTGTACATTTTTATCTGGAAATGATTTCCTGTCTCACCAAATTGCCTCCATACCAGCGTTACAGCTGCTTGATTGGTCAGGTGATCAGTGGTGTCCGCATTAATGGACACTTCTTATTGATGATCAGCATTTTTCTGAGGTCCACTCTGAGGTCAATACACCAGTTTCCCTGAGGCTATTCTCCTTCATAGTGCCAATAATAATAATGCCATTTCTATTCTCCTTTGGGATACGATAAGCCATATAAAGGAAAAACTGCAGCGCTGAAATATCAAAAGCGCCACTATGGAGGATTTTCAGTGCATCTATTAGCAGAACTGGCGTACATGTTCCATAATATACTGATGGAATTCATAAGTGTGTCCTCATTAGTGTATAATCAGCTGTAGCTCTGAA
>JAQQZR010000011.1:21462877-21477231 GCA_030068235.1 Notoglanidium macrostoma
CCCCCCCCCCCCCCCCCACACACACACACACACACACACACACACACACACACACACACACACACACACACACACACGTTCCTGTTTCACATTATAGTATACAACTTGGAGTGTGTCAATTATCGGTGCTGTGCAACACAGCCACGCAACAGCAAGATCATGATGAACGGTGTCGTGACCGTTTTATTTTCATTATTAACGACAGTTGTAAGCTGACTGAAAGCACCTGAACACAGGTTATTTGCGTATAATGGGATATTTTGGGGATTTACAGATTACTATATATGGCACGTGCAGGACAGCTAAGGATTCGCGCAGGTTTGTACATGTAATAAATCCACATTTGCATTTTCTGCTGGTTCCAGTCAGAAGGTGTCGTTATTTTATCATCCAAATTTACTCTTTCAGAGAAACGTGAGACAAAAAAGACAAATTACACGAAAATATAATCTGCCAGAAACAAACGCATTTCCGTCACGAGTAAATTTCTGGTGTAGTGAGACTAACACAGGTGCCATTCTTTCTCTTTCCTTCTTTTAGTTTGATTTTTGAAACCTTGTTCAGGGGAGCTAGTAATGTCGCTCAATTAATCCGGTTTATCCTATTTCCAGTACACTTTAGGTTTTGCTAACTGATTTAATACAGGCCCGTTAGCAGGTGATGTACAGAAATGTATCCTCTGCATGGCTGCTCCTGCACGTGATTTTGATTTGTTAGCATATAAAAAGAGAATAATAACGGTCCGTGTACTGAGCCCTGTGGGACACCCTAGTCTACACCATGTCTCTTAGGAAGCGGTTACATCTACAGTGTGTTAGAATAGAACCCGGGTGTGTTCACTATCGCTGCGCAGTTCTTTAAGCAGATTATGATCACGCTCGCATCCGAGATCATCCGCGTTTCTCGATCCTTCATTTCCTTACTTAATCATTTGAACTTCTGCTTGTTTATCATTCGAGCCAAAACGGCTGCTGATATGGATTCTCTTGGTCATTGCCTGAGAATTACAGTATATATATATAATGTAAATACATTTTATAGAGCTGAAGAAGAAAGCATGCTGCTTTGTTCCCTGAAAATCTTTTTCTAATGAATACACCAACCGAACAAAAAGCTCTCTGAAGAGCCGACAATGAAACCCACTTCAGCCATTTATGGCCTGCAATTAGATCCCTGCGACCTGCTGATTGTGGTTTGACCTTGTGAAATTTTGGGCGCCATCACAGACAGAGAAAAGCCAGTTATTTCATTCTTTCTCTCTTTCCCTGGAGGAATTTGCAGGGAATTATTGGGTAATCAGAAACGATCCACCTGGCCGTGCGGCCTCGGGAATAAACGGCGCTATGCGAGAGAATATGAACCGAAATTGCAGCTCTGAAGCTGGATGCAAATATTTGCAGGATCTCAGGAAGCTGGAAACAGAGAGGTCTGGAGCCACTAATGCTATTTATACAACAAAGTGATGCAGAAAGTCTTGTCTTGACTAATTGCACCATTGTGCGCCTTATATTTCTGTATTTCTCCAGCAGCTTTATGAGGCTTTATCTCACATCATTTAAATCACATCTCCTCCTTCTACCCCGTCTATCGCTCTTCTCAAAGTTATGGATTTTCCCACTTCTCTTCTTGCCAGGAAGATCTCGCCGTGTGTTCGGCTGGATAACCTTGGCAGCCACACGTCCATCCTGAGCCACTAATGCTATTTTGGTCTCATAGCGGAGGAGATAATGCCCTATAATCTAACCGTGGCCAGACCCAGAGTAACGTCTCGACCGACTGACGCTCGCGATGGGAATGCACGTCTTCTGTTCTCGCTCTCCGCCTGTCTGCAGGATAAAGGGCGTGTTTATGACTGAAAGCGAGAATCCCATGGCCAAGTGAAAAAGGATAGCAGACCCTATTTCTGCATTGCTTTCATACATTCACCGCCTCATAACTAGTCAGTTTAACAGAGTGATACACGGTTAGTCTGTTTATTTTAATCGGACACCACGATGTGCCGAGATCCTTTTTCCATAAACATATATAGAGAGTCACTCCATCTGCCCTGACTGCGACACACTGCGAGACTTCCAACATCAACAACGTGTAAACAAACAAACAAGTCCATCAAAGACGAAAACATCAAACAAACAAACAAACCAAGTAACAATGTCCAAACTGACTGTTCATCCAGCAGACAAAAAGAACCGTTTGTTGAACATTAACAAAAACGATGAACTGGACAACGTCTACTAAACAACGTCCAAAGAAACATTAATGACGTTCAACAGACAGACACTGACCACATGTCCAAGCAAACAGAGAAACATCAAGACAACAAACAAGACAATGTCCATCAACATTCAAACAATGAGCATGTTCAACAAAGACCTTTGGGCGATCAGATCACTAGTGCACAGCAGCAAATACAAGTGTAAACTCTCAGACTCGTTCAGGACGCATTCACGTAAACCGCTTGCCGAGGTGGTCTGCGACACAACGCCAGTGTAAACGCTAATGTGTCCTGATGGGTCCCTGGCGAGGACAGAACAGGGAAATCACAGGCATCATCACTGCAGGACGTGGTGGTTGTTTTGCTGACCGCGCATAAACCACCAGAAAGAAAGAAATACAACGCGCAGGAGCCCTGATACATGTTGTTGAAGTGCAAGAAAATAATGAAGGTATGTTGCAGATTTAACATGAACATAACTGTGCGCGGGGACCTTTGACCTTCCTCAAGAACTGCTGTAGGCAGTAACGTATGAACCCAAGCGGTCAGCTGGACACCTTGGAGACACACGACAGACACGGGTGTAAACGGCGACGCGTCTCGGCTGTCCACTTGTGACCTGATCGCCCAAGATTTAAAACCAGGTGTAGACAGGGCCAAATATCAAACGCATTTCAGCAATGCCCAGACGCCAACACACAGGTGAGATCAAATAAACGTTACCAAACGAAGAAAGAGAAACAATCTCCAACAACACACCAGCGATGTCCGCCAAGCCCGAACGACGTCGAGTCGAGTGGGGTTTATCGTCATTCCGATACACACACACACACACACACACACACACACACACACACACACCGCAGTGAAAGGTCATGTCTCGAGGACCACGGTGCAACAGAACAGTACACAAGACTACACAAAGTGCAGATACACAACAAATGTCAGATGAGTGCAGGACATCAAATACACAAAACAATAAATACACAGGACTGCAAACTACTACAGCAAATCTCTGTACTGCAGTCAGACAGACGACTAAATACACCGGTCACGTTTCACACAGTTCACAGCAGTGTTGCTTATTCCTCACACACACACACACACACACACACACACACGGGTTTTACAGCATTACTGGAAACGCACCTAGTAAACAGGAATAGAAGTGGGTGTCCAGAGAACGGCACTTTCAGCGAGCTCTTTGGTGCTGCAGAAGCTCGGCGTGTTTATTTTCAGGGTCGAGGAGGCGTCCTGAGGGAGCACCGAGGCAGAAATAGCATTCATTAACCTTTCACCGAGTTGCCATTGCACCCTGGATACCTAATTTCACTAACGGAGCTTCAGAAAGAGCTGAGTAGGCATACGAATGTGATAAAGACCGGGAGTTTATCAGGTCTTACAGAGAAAGGTGAGCTCACGTTCGCACTGCAGGACCACGTCTACACGCTTCATCTTCTAAACGAGAAAAGACCTATTTGGGTCAGAGGTCACGTATGCCCTACATGACGATCCCCTTCATGTGGAGTCACGTTCGATATTGTGCAACGAGGCCCTGCTGTTGCATTAATAATCAGCCTTTCATTGCTTAGTGTGGCGTTTTATTCGATTTCTGATATAAAGAGAAGCTGCCGAGGGAACGGCCGCTTTCAGCTGCTGGACGCGAGAACAGGAGCTACCTTTTGTCCACGGGCGTTTCCTGACACGTATGAGGAATAAAACACTTCAGGATATGTTGTTGTAGAAAATGAATGAACCTGGCAGTGCCTCTGCTTCATCACAACACAGTGTCGCGGATTATTTACCGTTCACTTAATCACGTCTTACTTTTGTGACTAGGACAGCAAGGCGAGAACATTAATGGCGTTGAAGTTAAGTATAATTGTGTGGTATCTGAAACCGGGCCTGCTGTGGGCCCGGTCCGGCTTCGGGTTCGGCCGCGTCGGAGTCGGTTTCTGTTTAATTGCAGCATGAATCTGCGAGGTGCGATTCCATCTGCAGAGGTGACTTTGCTTTTTAATTGAGTTTCCCCAGCGTGCACACCCATCACCGTTATTGCCTCCATTACCAAAGAACACGATTACACAAGTCACCTGATCAGCTCAGACACACAAGGTCACGCGTCACGTCTCGCTCACGGACTGCAGTTACACATAACATCGTGTGTGTGTGTGTGCTGCATGTACCATCACGTGTAACCAGCATACTTACTGCAGCAGATTACTCAACTGGATCAGTGCAGGAGAAATAAAATCAATAATCTGGATGCCACGGTTCATTATTTGTAGTTTATCAGCAGGTTCAACAACCTGAAAAAAAATTAAATGCACTTTTACAACATCATCTGGCATGTGGCTACGTTTTAACAGAACATGCTTCATGGTCACACGTCGACGCAAGCCAGGAGTCAGAATTTTGTTGTCTCGAATATCATGATCCAAAATAATTATGGCTGGACAGATCCTGCTGCTCGGAGGCGTACCGAGAGATTTCCGTTTAATATTCATCACGAGCTCTTCCTCTGCTTGTACACTAGGTGGCAGCAGTAGAGGCAGTGGCTCTGTATGGGGTGCTGTGCTTGATCGTAAAAATGATTCAGCATCAAAGCACGTTGCGTTGTGCTGGCAGTGGAGTAAACGGAATTCGTTTCCGGATAAAGAAAAATACTCAATAAATTCAGGATCGTTTTTCCTGGTCTGTAGAATTTCTCCCTATGCTCAAGATCATCAATTCGCTTCCTGACAAAGCCAGAGCCGTCTGCAGCCAGGAGCCGAAGAGAGGAAAACTGGTCATGCTCTCTGGGTGGGAGGGGCATACACTCTCCCCTGTCAATCAAAATGACACTAGCGCAGTGCACACACACGTGTGTGAGCCTGAGAGGACAACAAGTCGACACCTGGAATACTCTTAAAATATTCCTCAAACAGGAAGGAATACCTGTAAAGAACATTCTGTAGAATTTTTTTTTATTATTCCTGTTATTGCTTTATCTTCTTGGGCTGATATTTTTTTTTAATTAATAATAATAAACAACTCAGTAGAACAACGGTTTATGTTGAAACATTCGCATTTCACATCAGTCTTGAATAGGAGTCGCATATCCATTCAGGTCTTGACGATCACGCCACAACAGGAAATTGGTTTTCCGAAATCGTTTTTTTTTTAAACTTTGATCAAACCTTCATTAACCGTTATCGAGTTGATTAGAAGAAGAACCAACATTTTTGCATAACCAACATGTGTTGGTTAAATTTGCGTACACATTCAACGCTCCATCTTCATTTGGCGGGCGTTTAAACACCGACGCCATCTGTTCTCCGTCTCGTGTTGATTTGATGACAAACCTGACGACCCGTTACACAAACACACCACTCATTATCACGCACAGAGATGTCAGGAGAGATTTGTCACGCTGCGTGTTATGAAAAATAGCTCAGTGCTGGTGTCGTTGTAGATTTACTCAGACTAATGCAAACATCTTTTTTCTTGTTTTTTTAAGATTCAAGTTGGAATATATTTTTATAGAACTGGTAGCATGTCTAAATCAAGGGGAAGAAAAAAATTCATTAAAGAAAAGAGAGAACAAAAAAAGCCACTACAGTCAGGCTGAGAGTTTTGTAGTAATAATAATACTTCACAGTCAGGTTTACATTTTGTTTTCGATGCGGTTTGATTGTCTGACTTTAAGCAGGATTGCACAAAACTTACCAAACTGATTTCCATGGAATTTGGTGGAAGGGTGCAGAATTGGCCAAGGAAGAACCTGTTCAATTTTGGAGCGGATCCGAGTCATTGGACGGCTCCAAGAAACGAGTTTCTCTTTGGCCAACATGGTCATTTGAGCTTGGTGGACGTCTGCGCTCAACATTACCGCAGTTTAATGGATCTTAAGATGTCCAGCAAGTATGAATTGTGACAAAACGCAGCCAATGCAGAAACATGATGGAAAAATATTCAGACAGAAAAAGCTTGGAGATCATAAAACAGTGGACTATTGTTCTTAACTGAGGTCTGCGCACTCAGAGTGCCCTTCTAGTAACGTAAAAGATATCAAATTGTGTACACATTCACCTAAAACATTGCTTTGCACAAAGCGTACACATGCTGCATTATCTCACTACAATAAAAGGTCAAATGCACAGAAGGTGGAATTTGATTTTCTCACTACTAATAAATGCATGCACCATTAGCAAGGCCTTTTTTGTACAACGTCAAAAAGTTCGTGCAACGTAACTGAACATAAGAGCAGATTACAGGATGACGGCTGCAGGGAAAGTCGAACCAAACGTGTGTGTGACAGCGTCTCCAGCCAGCCTGAACGCTGGGACACGCCTCAGTCCTACAGGAGGTGTAGGAAATTATTTCAAATACAGAAATAACCTTGATGGAACCGTGATCATGAAATCACACTGAAAGCGTTAGAAATCCCAGCACTGCATCATGTAAACACCGGCACGGCGGCCTGAGCGAACAGCAGCAAAGGCACCCGGGTCACTCACGCGTCTGAGGGCCGATCCGTCCACGGCCGTCCGTCCAGCACACGGACGCAGAAAACACGCTGCAACACAAGAGAACAAGAAATCAGAAACTACAGCTGGCAGGGAAATCATCAGCAGGAAGGGCCGAGCAATATGACAATATACTGCCATCAATATCATCACAATATATTTACCTAAAATACTGCATGTATCGTTCTCATTACTAATGAAATTATTCCTAATAAATTATTTTTTCACTGCCAATAAAATTGTTTGTTTGGTGTACATTAAATAAAGTTTCAGCAGTATCATTATTACACATCTTATTTTAATGCAACACGACTGTTTTGGTCGTTTGTTTGTTTGTTTGCTAGCAGTTTCTTAACAAACCAAAATATAACCAAAACTATCTCTGTACTTGTAATTATACCGCCCAGCCCTGTTGGCAAGTGCATTAAAAATCGCAAGTCTTTCATTAGCCAAGCGAAGTAAAGTAGTTTAGCACTTACCAGGCAGAATGTGCTCGGTTTTGTCTTGTCTTTGCTTCATACACTTCCGTCTCTCTTCACTTTCCCGCTCCACTTCCGGTTTCTCTGAGCGGAAGCGCCGTTAATCCTCTCACCTTCTCTCACTCACTTCAGGTAAACAGAGCCGCGACTAATTGGGCCGCCAATCAGCGACTTCTAAAACCACGTGATTAAATTAGACGCATCTTATTGGATCCCCTGACTTCCCAGCTGAGATCCGTAAGAACACACAGCCACTGCGCAGTCTTTCATTCTAGACCTGCCAATTTCCTTCGGTTACTCCCGCTAGGGGGCGCCACAGCGGAGCCATTTGTGGTATAGATAATGGAGGGATGGATGGTTACTTCTAAAAGCAGCAAACTTTTGTCCAAATTCTGACATCATACCTATTTTTAGCCAATAATACCTGTTTACTCCTATAACATGCTTTTAATCACTAATATCTGACACTTTTTTGGTGAATGAGTAGCCTGTGGGTTTGACTACTCAGTAGTGAACTCAGTAGTGAACTCAGGAGTGAACTCAGGAGTGAACTCAGTAGTGTACTCAGTAGTGTACTCAAGAGTGTACTCAGTAGTGTAATCAGGAGTGAACTCAGTAGTGAACTCAGTAGTGTACTCAGCAGTGTACTCAGGAGTGAACTCAGTAGTGTACTCAGTAGTGTACTCAAGAGTGTACTCAGTAGTGTAATCAGGAGTGAACTCAGTAGTGAACTCAGTAGTGTACTCAGCAGTGTACTCAGGAGTGTACTCAGTAGTGAACTCAGTAGTGTAATCAGGAGTGAACTCACTAGTGAACTCAGTAGTGCAAAACAAAGCTCCAGTTTGCTCTTCCATCAGGCCTGTGTCGAACCCGACAGCATCTCATTTGTGACGATTAATGTGAATTTTTTAAATATTCAGAAGCTGTAGCCATGTTATCTGCTGGATATCGATTTAGGCGATGGTATCATGTGAGGCGTTTATTTAATAGCCCCGTCCCGCTCGTGTGTGCTGAAATATTTATCGTCTGTGTCTACTGTTACACTTGCTGTATAAATCTGATGGGGAGCAGCAATACATCTATAATGAGAAAACAGCAACTGGTTAATATTTCATTAAAGACCTGCTCATAAACAGGATAATTATGTGGCGAACGACGCCTTGACAGTTTTATTTTTAAACGCATTACACGAAAATGCAACGAGCTTTGATCCATGTTCACACGTTTGTTGTAGGCTACGATAGCCTTTTAGCCTAGCATCTTTACAGCAAACTCCCGGACTAACCTTAATGCTACGGTGGATCATGGGATCGGCTCCTGAGTCTATTTTGACTTGAATGATTCACTGACTGACTCGAGTGAGTCACATTCAACTCGACGAGTTAATCATTGAATCTCGGCAATGAATTTCTCTAGTCAAACAGCGACAAAAAAATTTGACCACTTCATTCGTGTCATTTATGAGTTCAACCTCCATTTGGCTCATTTCTATATTTTGCTATTCTGGGCATTATGTGCATTTTCATGGAGAAAAAAAAATCACCTCAAAGGAACGATTAATTCACTACCGACGTCCTTCTAGTAAATTCTAGAGGAGACACTCAGAGAAATGGAAATAGAAAACAGAAATGGATCAGTAAGAACTGAAATGTTTGTTACAAATGGAAGTGTCTGAAATCTGTCCCGGAATTAGCATAAAACAACATGGCGCCCGGCTCTTTTTACCGAGGCGGCGGTCCTTATGTAATACAGCCGCCATGTTGAGTGTTATGTTCATATTTCAGCCAGTGACCTGTCTCTCCTCCATACTGTCTCTGTCATGGCTCGCTAGCAATCACACCCGCTAGCAAACCTAAAGAAGCAAACACCAAGCTGATTGATACTGAATTCATTTTGCTTTCTGGCCAAACACGGATGTGTTTTATATTACATTATGCATTAAAATACATTATGATAATAAGGCATTTATATCTTATTCCTGCTTTAAAAAGATTCTGTCAGCAAGGCATCAAAATGACACGGTGGTGGGAATGTAACACGGCCACAGCGCTGCGAGTGTTCGCCAGCGCTCCCATCTGTCTCATTGTGAAGAGCAAAGGCTCTGTCTTAACACATTAATAATTAATGACGGATCCGTATCGAGGGGTTAATGAATGGAGATCCTCGCCCTCCCTGTGCGGCCATTTTTCATATTCTGCTGATGGTCCTTCCTTTTATGTGTGTGTGAAAGAGTGTGTGTGCACTTTGTCTTAATCTCTTTATGAGAACAGAATGTCCAGACAGTGCAGGGAACACACGGAAACGCTGACATTGCAGTGGCCTTCATGTGGAAGCGAGCTAGACGTCTAGCAGACAAAATATTCCAATGTTAATTAATGAATGACACAGAAATGCCAAATATTTGTTTATGTACTAAATATCTTTGTTTCCTGTCTTCGTGTATTGAAGCTTGTCTCATGCCAGAAAATGTTCAAAAGCGCTAATCAGACATAACTCCATATAAAGCTAGCATTAGAGATGCTAGTATTAGAGAAGCTATCACTAGAGAAGCTAGCATTAGAGAAGCTAGCATTAGAGTAGCTAGCATTATAGAAGCTATCACTAGAGAAGCTAGCATTAGAGTAACTAGCATTAGAGAAGCTAGCATTAGAGTAGCTAGCATTAGAGAAGCTAGCATCCAAGCAGTGCTAATTCTGAGGAGATGAGAAGAAAAAAATGATATGAGAGGGGAAAAATGCAGATAGATTTTTTTTTTTTTTTTGCAGCTAAAGTTTTGCTAAGTACAATCCATTTAGCTCATTTGGAGCATGCAAGCTAATTTCAGCTAGTATTAGCTAACCTCTACCACATTAACAGTCATGATTCAAGCTAACTGGTTATCAGGCTAACATTTGGGAAGCAATTCTAAACACTCCAGATGATCGCTAACATGCTAACTTTATTAGCTAGCTATAAAATAATCAGCCAACTTTACAGTAAGAAAAAAAGAAGAAGCACAAACAGACACGATGGTAAATGACAATATTTCTTTTATTTTTCTCTCTCCCTCTAGATTTTAAAGGTTTATTATTTACAAACAAACAAAAAACAGAAAAAAAAGAATTTGTCTGCATAAAGTTGTAAGAAAGTACACATTTGATCATTCCTCTTTCCAGATCAAATAACCCAGTTTCTTTTTTTTTTCCCCCCCTGTTAATTATATATTCTTTTTTTTTAACACACACAATGAGCCCAATGAAAAGATGAGCTGGCGTCGTAGCGTTTTCCCTCGCCTCCTTTTTCATCATGCAGGAAATGAAATGCTAATCTCACATGCATCCAGGAGACTTTGGGTTTTATGCCCTTGTTAATTTGCAGCACGGTCTCTCTTTTGTTCTCTTTAGTTCTCATCTTCTCACACAAACACTCACACGCACATACACACATATAAACACACACACAGACAAAGACAAAGGGATGGAAAACAACGATAGGAATCTACGTGCTGGTTTCTCGAATGCCTCCATACTGAGTGACTGTGCGTGTATTAATGACGTGAGACAACCACGTTAAACGCAGGAAGCATTTCTCTTCTCTTCTAAAGGCAGAGTGCAGTGTCCAAACATAGCTGCTAACTCTGCGCTAGATCGGAGGTGTGCATCAGGACTGGGATCTCACAAACTAACAAGAAAGTCGGACATGACTTGCAAGCCAGCGGGACAAAGAAAGGCCGTGTTTATTAACGTCGACATTCTTGAATAATGTTTATTAACTTCAGTATATGCTATATCCTGGTCACGGTCTCCCTACATTCATACTAGCGAACGACAACGCCGAAGACGCTCGTTCATTTTCTACATACGTGTGCAAAAAGAGCGTTTCCGCAACAGGTAACGTTTGAATTGAAACGTTTTCAATTCTATCCAAATTAGGAATGACTCTGTAAGGTGAGAAATTATCAAATTATTCCTCGGACCAACTCTACGACACGTCTGGTCCGACGTTTCTTCAGTTCCCCGCTCACTTTACTTTACAGTTTGATACGCAAACATGGTTCCATTTTATCCTGTCACATACATTTAATGTGTATGGAAATGTTACCAAAATAAAATAAGGCTCGAAAGGAAGTAGCGGAGATGATCTGGTGAACGTACCTAGCCAATACGGTTAGCTTGTTTTGCTAATCTAATCTGAAAACGAAACTAGCGCTAAACCTAGCATGTAACACGTACATTATGGACCAATTGTCACACTGAACAGCGGTTAGCTTAAATATACAGTACAGCTACTGCCATTTCTCATAGGGAAAAAAAAGCTAGGCAGGCCACGCCCACAAGCGACAGCAGTAGCAGTCAGTACACGCCCACAAGAGACAAACAACGAGTAATACAAGCTACGTCGACAGTGTGAACATCACTCTAGGTCGCGTGATCTAAATTGCTAGTTTGTTTAATATTTTTGAGAATGAAGTTGGTTAAAAATATCGTAGACATGTACAAATAAAAACATTAACTGCAGGATTGGGATAAAAGAAAACCCCACAACAGTCCCTCGCACACCTCTACGCTACACGACACCCTATACACTATGGCATTGTGAGACGTGACGACATCTCAAATCGAACTACATGCGGGTGTATTGCGGGTTTCATAAGAAACGTTCCGCTAAAGTCGGAAAGTGCAATTCGAAGAACGTTACGCTTTGGCCAGTTTTGCTCCACGCACTCCAATGAATCCAAACCAAACAGCGCTACTAGCTATAACTTCATTAAATTCATTTTCACAAGTGCTCTGGAACTTTGTACATATGTTCGTTTGCGTCCTACAGGGAATGTGTTAGCATTCTTTTGGACTTAATTCCCAGCCTGACTGCTGACTGCTAACATCTTTACTGAAAGATTCAGTGTAAAATTGCAAGCCGCTGATAAATAATATGCCGTACAGATGCGTTTTATAGGCCTCACGTGCCTGTATTCCTGTACATTAATCTCGTTTTACTGTAATTATTACTCCACTGTGGGACGATACACTACCGCTAGCTGGTATTAGCATTATCGTAGCAGGAATGACGGACAAACCGAGAAGCTAGAGAGGAAGTGAATGACAAGATATTAGCATGAGGACATTAGCATGGAGGGTCATATTTCCAGGAAAAGGTGAACAGATACAAGCGATCCTTCTGCTGCCTTCAGAAGTCCTCAGAAGATTATGAGTTTGAAGAACAGCATGACATGAGTACGAGAGTTGTTTTTGGACCTCCATTCAGACGGGATTAGTTTCTCTGAGTTTTTTAAACAGCTCCTTCAAGATGATTAAACTCTCGCATCCGGACAGCAGCTACGTTAACGCAGGAGGACGAAGTTCTGGATCGCGCATGGTCGTGTGATCATGTCTATTTATCTTGCAGCAAATAAATAAACATTAGCTGATTACAGAACTGACCGCGATGGAACCGCTTGATCCTAGAAAACTAGAAACGACGGCATAGTAGCGAGTTTGTGCGTAACATCTCGTGAATACGATATTTCCAGCAGGACTTGAAGGTAACATATGTTTTCTCTACGCCTGTGTTTTAGAGATTCCCCTTCATTTCGTACGTTTTGGCCATCTCGCTAAGGTGATGCGTAGAAGACGTTGAACGAATACACACTCGTCCGTGCGCGCACACAACAGGAGGGATGAGACGGGTGATGTATGGCTATAGTTTATGCACAAATACTTAAGAATGTGCTTTTGGTGAAGATTCTTCTGGTACGCTTCTGTTACACATACACACAAAAATCGTTTTCCAGGCAGACAGAAAAAAGAAAAGAGCAAAACTTCTCACAATACATTTAAACGTCAACGATTGTAAATAGTATCTTCTGTAAGTATTTGTGACGGTGCATGCGGTAGTGTGAAGATGCCTGGAGTCGGGGTTACTGCAGTACGCCGAGGTTCTGTGAGTCCTGGAAGTCTGAAGCGTGCTGAAAATGAGGCTTGAAACCCGAGGCTAACATCTCTGACACTTTACCGCCGTCTTATTAAACCCTCGTGTTCTGTTCACTGTTTAGACCATATAGTAAACTAGTCCCCAATAAATCCTATCTTTATCTCAGTCAAGATAACATGAGATTTCGTGAGATTTGAGAACAAGATCCAGTGGAAAAATTTTCAATTTTATTCTTTATTCTTTTATTAGCTATTATAATAATAAATAAATGCAACGTCATGTTAAGATATGCACTGAAACACTGGAAATCTCCGACTCTGCCTGAACGAGACTCACAGTATTCAGTGACTCAGCAAAGGAGTGAATCTCTGTCATGGCCAAATGATTCACTGATTCTCCCACTGATTCAAATAAAGGGGTGCGAGAGATTCAGACATGACCAAATGATTCACTGATTCACACACTGATTCAAATAAAGGGGGGCGAGAGATTCAGACATGACCAAATGATTCACTGATTCACACACTGATTCAAATAAAGGGGGTGAAAGATTCAGACATGACCAAATGATTCACTGAATCACACACTGATTCAAATAAAGGGGTCGAGAGATTCAGACATGACCAAATGATTCACTGATTCACCCACTGATTCAAATAAAGGGGGCGAGAGATTCAGACATGACCAAATGATTCACTGAATCACACACTGACCCAGATGAAACAGGAGTGACTCTCGCTCATGACAGAAAGATTTACTGACTCATGGAGCTCGGTTCAGGTTTGATAGACCCACGAATTGCACAATTCACAGCCGTTTAATAAGCCCAAGACAGATAAATATATAATGCAAGTATAATGCATTCACTAGCAGCACCTGAGTGAAAGGAAAGACTCGGGGACTGATACGGGTTCGTTCACCTTAGTGACTTGTTCAAAAAGACAATCGTTTGTTAAAGATAAGGTAATGGAGTACCTAATAAGAGAAAGTCCTGACGTCAAATTCCCGGCAGTAATACTAATTAGCTTACGATGCGAATAAATCGTAACCTTCAGGATCTTTTCATTGATACGTGTTTTATAAATACATCGAGTGAACAGAATATAAGGGTTATAATTCAGCATGATAGACCTGATCTACCTGAGCCCCAAGCCTCACAGAGGATACGTTCACACACACACACACACACACACACACACACACACACACACACACACACACACACACACACACACACACACA
>JAQQZR010000011.1:21505103-21516347 GCA_030068235.1 Notoglanidium macrostoma
CCATCAAACTCCATCAATTCTCCATCAGACACCAACATTCACCATCAAATTCCATCAATTCTCCATCAGACACCAACATTCACCATCAAACTCCATCAATTCTCCATCAGACACCAACATTCACCATCAAACTCCATCAATTCTCCATCAGACACCAACATTCACCATCAAACTCCATCAATTCTCCATCAGACACCAACATTCACCATCAAACTCCATCAATTCTCCATCAGACACCAACATTCATTATCCAACACCAACATTCATTATCCAACACCAACATTCATTATCCAACACCAACATTCATTATCCAACACCACTCCTCACCAGCACCAACATTCATCAAATTCAAAGACTGACCATCAAACAATAACCAACAAATTCTGTGGTTAATGTTGAAAGCTGGTTGTGAGAATGTTGGTGTTTGATGGAGAATATCTGATGTTTAATGGAAAATATTCCTGTTAAAAACAAAACTGGTGTTTAATGTAAAAGATTTGTTTTTGGATTTTAAAGGTGGAACTTGGTGTCTGATGGTCAAGGCTGGTGTTTGATCAAGAATGCTGGTGCTTAATAAAAAGGTTTGACGCCTAATATATTTGACATTGATAAATTTTGTCACCACTGTTTGAAAATGCTGGTGTTTGTTGGTAAATACCAGGTGTTTGTCAGTGTTGGTGTTTCATAATGAATTCTGCTGCAGGTCACTGAATATTGATGCCTGATGGCAAATTCCGGTACCTGTAACTGAATGTTGGTGTTCCTAGGTGTCTGATGGAGAATTCTGGTATAGACCGGTGTTTGCTCGTGACTACATGTGTTTATTGGTGAATATGGGACATGGTACATACAGCAAGCTTTAAAGTGCATTAGCAAACTTACACTTTTGGAAAACATCTATAAATCTGCTGATAATATTTTCCAACATTCCACGGTGTCCTTTTTTTAAATATTTTGCGATTACGTAGCATCGCTGTTGGGAAGCGAATTCCGCCAGGACGTCTACTAGAGCACTTCACTCAGGAACATGGCGCTGACAAACTAAAAGAAGCGTCAAATTATTTCTGGATGGCCCCAATTCCCTGCTCTCTCTCTCTCTATGTGTGTGTGAGTGTTCTCAGCAGACGGATGTGATAACTCTTCGGTAATGTACTGGCTCTGTAGTCGGTCCCGAGTTGCTGACTGCTCACATTTCATTCTGTTCCCTCCGAGACGCCGAAGTGCTGAGAAGAAAACTCGGCTCCCGAAAAACTCTTAAAGCGGGACGACACGTCTAGCGCAACACTGCTGATATCTCGACCCCTCTCCTGCTTCCGGCGTGTGGGCGTGTCCGCCCGCGTCCTTTTCACGCCTGTTTTTATGGCTACACCAATCACCTTCGAGTCTTTCAGTTATGTAATCCAGGATTTAATCCGTAATCTCTGTGCTGATTTATGAGACAAAGTAAAAGAAAGATGTTTTGACTGCTCCACAGCAGAGAAATAGAAGCTTCATGTTGCGTTTGCATTTGAAGGACAAGACCCGCTGTGCGCATTAAAGGTTCCGTTCGTCATTCATGCTGGTGTTTATTCACACGTTGGAAATAAAAATGCATTGGAATGGAAATGATGTTTCTTGTTTGTTTGTTTGTTCAGTCAGAAATTTTCTTTAAACCCAAACACACCGCTGCAATCATTTAGCTTCCCTGATTTGCCATGATGTCACACACACACACACACACTTTTCCTACATCTGCAACACTGTTTGTGATTAATAACAGATTGGATTTTAATTATTGCGTGTCTGTGCATGCCAGAGAGCTTCGCCTGAACAAAACACACACCTCGGTAATTAATGGAGGAAATCCGCAGCCCGGGCCCAGAGGAAAACACTGCAGGTCTACCTATCGACAGCCTGATGTCGGATAGCTTAGTAATAACGTGCTATTGGCCCGCAGAGATAGCCGTAACACACCTAGCCAGCTGTTCGGACGTGTGTGACAGCACGTGTGACACATCTTGAAGGTGGAAGTAAATATTAACAGGGATGATGGAATACTACAGCATCAATTTTTTCCTTCTTGAATTGAATTGATTCAAGATTGATCTTGAATTGTTGTATAGTGACATACAGCCAGATATTTGAGCCAAGATACACTGAAAAAAAAAACCCCCCAAGAAACAAGAAACCGCAAGCAGAGCTGAAATACATCCGGGAGCATCCTCGTGATTTTCATGCCACTTTCACTTGTAAATTCCTTACAATCTGATCCAATTTCCATTCAAAAAAATGTAATATTTATGCATTTATGCGTATTCGCAACTGCCGTATTAAGTCCAAACTTACATTAATATTTATGCAGCTGCTTTAGTCTTCTGGGCTCCACATTCAGATTATTAAAATCACCGGCGTTTACGTCACACCTCGCAATCTGGAAGATTATTCTTGAGTAGAAGCGTCTGACATGGCGTAGTGGCTGTGAGGCAAAGTGTACGCAGGATGGGATGCCAGTCCATTACATTTGGAAGTGTAGAAGGAAGGACATTTTGAGAAAAGTAGTAAGAATGCAGGTTTGGAAGGAAGTGTGGAGGAAAGACGTAAGGAAGGACGTCTGGAGGAAGGAAGGAAGTTTGGAGGAAGGGCGTCTAGAAGTCTGGAACTTTGGAAGGAAAGGAGGATGCTTGGAAGGAAGGAATTTTGGACAATTAGAATGAAGGATCTTTGGATGGACAGAAGGATGTACTCACATGTAGCAGTAAGAGAGTATCAGCTTTGTGGAGTTTAGTAGGTTTTAGTAGGTCTTGATGTTAGGATAATGATCAATATTCATGCGGGTTTAGTTTTACACGTTTAGCGAGAGTGCCAGAGAAACTCACTCAAAGTGCCATTTGACATATTTGAGCAAAAACACCAGTCCTGATTTCTGAGGCTCAGAGTTCCAGCGCTGCGTTACAGAAGATAATAAATAACATGAAACGCTAATTATCTGCTGCAGTGCTCCTGTCATGAAAGCTATGAAATAATTGGTGCTTTAATGGTTAATGCATGCTTCTATCTGCCAGAACTAATAGGAAAACATAAAATGACACACACACACACACACACACACACACACACACACACACACGTTTTTCATGCTCTAATTAGCTGAGACAGTAACATGTTAGCATGTTGCTTCAAATAGCTTTACACACACGTCTTTAACACTTTATTATCACTAATGTTCCAGCGCACATCATCATCTAACTGACAGCCACAGATCCTGATACACAGATACACAGAGCCAGAATTCTGACTCACACACACACACACACACACACCTGCACTTGGACACCACTGAGCCAATCAACACGCTTGTCAAGTGCAGTCCGCTAATCACGCCGAATCACTTGAGCGCACGGCCGCCGCAGTAGCACGTCTGATTGCAGAGGAGGGAAAGAAAGGCTTGTTATTTTTTATATTTATTGATGGCTGGCTTGGAGATTAACAGAGAGAGCAGCTGACACAAAGCCAGGCTCTGAACAAGAGCAGACGATTACGTTGTTCCTACTCCTGTACGTCTGGAGTGTTGGGTGTAGCTCGACGCAGGAGGCGCTAATTCCATGTGACCGTATTGCCACTGAGATCTAAACTGGTTACGCCAAATAGATTTAATGTATAAAGAGTTTTTTCCGGGGTTATAGAGGAGTCAACTCTGGAGAGGTGTTAAGGAATCCCTGATGTAATCTGGGAGCGGTTTACGGTTCTTACGGAGTTTTTATTCTTCCTGTAATCCTGACCATGTGGAGCGACTGAGAAGGGGTCTGAGTCCAGCAACATCAAACACCTGCGCTCTGAAACTTCAATTTATAGTCATCATACGTTTTATAAGCCTCAACGAGGAGAAGGAAGGAAGGAAGGAAGGAAGGAAGGGAAAAGAAAGATAGGCTTTTACAAAGAAAGGAAGAAGACTTGCTTCCTGAGCCTTGACATGTCATGATGCTAGGTAGCTAGCTAAAGTTACCACAGGAGGTTAACTAGGTTAGCGAGTTAGCTTAATTAACTAAATGGAGTTAGAAAAATCAGAAAACGTCCATATTAGGCATTGTTTATTACTATACAAGCGAAAATATCTCTATTTTCCATTCATTTTCTTATTTTCCAGATCGAGATTTTAATCACACTGTTCAGGCATGATAAAATATTTTCTGCTGTTACGTCATCGCAGTCATTTATTTGCCGTTTGCTCTAATTCTTGTTGGAAAGCTATCAGCGCACCCTGAGTAAGTGCTGAACAGGGAGAGCGAACACACCGAGCTGCTGTTACTGGTTTCGCTTCAGTTGGAGTAAGACGACAACACAAAAACAAACACACACACACACACACACACACACACACACACACAGAGCCACGTAGTGGACATTAACAGTTGGAATCTGCAGTTTGATCATTCACACTCAGTGTGAGGTGTTAGTGGCAGTAAAATAACACATTCGGTGTATGATGAGTGTGTTCGCGCTCTCGCTGTGAGAGAATAGGGGAACTGTGCTGTACTCCAACCCTGCGTTCACACTAGCAAGCTACAAGTCGCTCATGTCACTGCTACTGTCGCCACTTGTGGGCGTGGCTTGTCCCCCAGTGAAAAGTATTTTATAGGTTTATCTCATCGTGGGCACTAGGACCTGGGGGAAGGCTGCTGCTTCTCTGAACAAGCGCTGCCTTGGCTGTACCGCTTACGTTTGGCAAAACACAATCGTTGTCGATCGTTGAAGGTGTGACATGAAGTCGGCTAAAGATTAACAGTATATACAGAGTGCCGTGTTATACAGAGTAAACAGACCTACAATACGAATCTGAGGCAAATTATAGTCAATATAGCTAGCTATCCACTTTTTTAACCAGTTATTAGGATAAGCTAGAAGCTGTACAGTATAACACTCAGAATAACTAGCTGATGTTTGTGTTGTTAATTCTTATCCGTTTATAGTTATGTTTAAAGCTGTGGAGCTTCTGTTCCCACTCATGTTATAGCAGCTATAAACACTCGTTCCCCCACCAGCCTTTCTTTCCTCTCAAGTTAATATGATAAAAAAAAAAATGCAGTTTGCCATGTTCCTAAGAAACCTAAAAGTGTAAGACGTCCTAAATATGTCGGAAAACTGAAAGCTTTACGACTTAAACTCTGACTATTACCAAAAAAGAAAACTGCCAATACCTACAAAGAAAGGAAGAAAAAGTCGTGACACACAAAGATACTAGATAAAGTTTTAAGTGAATAAGAAAGTTACTGAGAAACCAAAAAGTGTAAACTGTTAAATTGCTCAATTTAACGCAACAGCTTTACCTCTGACTTTTACAAAGCGCTGACACTTCAGGAAGGAAGAAAAGACTCTTTTCCTGAGCCTTGACACGTGATGATGCTACGTAGCTAGCTAAAGCTACCACAGGAGGTTAATGTTAGCGAGCTAGCTTATCTACCGGGAGACCCCTTCTTTAAATTTTAAACTTTACGGAAATATCAACAATTACACCTGTTTTTAATCGGTTTGAGCGGCGCGCCCACTGCACAAATCGATGCCGTTGTGTGATGAATCAGCACCTTCAACACCATCTTTGCCATAACGAATGAGTTCAGAACGTGAAAACTGAGGCTTTAAAAGAATTGGACTTTCTTTGAGCACATTTGACGTTTCTAACCCTTTTTTCCTCAGTCTTTTTCTTTTTCAGGTTGGATGACGTCCGAACTAACTCGGGCTGACATCTGAGATAAAAGGAAGGAGCAATTAGAGGCCCTTTTAAGATTTGAGTAAATTTACTCTGTCTAGCAGATTGCAACCTCAGATGCCAGATTTAGCCGTTAGCAGCCGCTGTCATTAAACCTGGAGCTGAATTATTAATACGCAGAGGTGTTCTCTATTGATTGAAATGTGAAGATGAAGTAGTACAGGAATGAGCAAGTGCATGGAAACACGCAGATCTCACACACGTGACGTTATAACGTTTAAATCCTTCTGTTCTAGGAAATGTTGGACCTGGAACATCACGACCTTGAACTAATATCAGGGTTTTGTCTGACAATTACCCGATTTTAAGATATTATTCCAAAGCAGTTAGTAACTTTCTTACTTTTGTGCCATATTTCGGTGTGAACCTTCTCGCAATACATTCAGTCGCATGTCAGTAATATATTTTTAGCAACAACAAACTTTTTTCCCCCAAAAAGACAACCTTATAATTCTACGGTTTTCAGTAACTAGACAGAAGAAGATCCAACACCTCCCAAACTTTTTTTTTCCATTTATATAACAATACACAAGCCACATAAGTAAGGAATAAAACACTCAGTGTTGCGCATTTAGAGGAAAATAATCAGTGATGTGATGTATTGTGATGAAGCGCGTTACCACGCCAAAGTAGATTATTTTCCTGTAACAGCACATCCTGAAGTCTGTTATTCATCTTATACTCAGCAATTTCCCCAATTACAATTTTTTTTTACTTATTAAAGAATGACCCATCATCATTTTTATCAGTTATATTTAATCTTCTCACTTAAGGAACAGTTGTTCCTGCACCAGCCTCTCTCATTTCTCTTGAAGTTAATATAAGACAAAAACCCCACTAAACTGAGAAACCATAAAGCTGCCTTTTGTCATTCATCTTTGTTGAGATTCAGAGCCATAAGACACGTTTTCCGCGGTTTAAACCTTTAAACATGAAGCGATGAAGCGATACGAAACACAATATTATAAACTTGCACATGTTGGACGAGCAGGTCTCTGAGGTTGTGGTATTAAAATTCATGAAATAAAAATGTGTCTTGTTCTTGATTAAAACACATAAAACTGAACTAAAAGGGGCCGTGGTGGCTCACTGGTTTACTGATCGCTAGGTCGGGGCTCCAAGCCCCAGCGCTGCCACTGTAGGACCCTTGATCAAAGCCCTTTACCCTTTCTGCTCCAGGGGTGCCGTATCATGGCTGACCCTGTGCTCCGACCCCGACTTCCTAAGAAGCGGTGAAGAAAAGAATTTCACTGTGCTGTAATGTGTATGTGACAGATAAAGCCTTCACAATAATAATAATAATAATAATAATAATAATAATGATACACGAGATAAGTCAACAGGGGTCGTTTTTAACCCACTGGTACAGAAACATATCCTATGCACTTATAAGTAACCCAGCATTGGGAAGGTGTTAAACCCCTAAGGTGTAACTGTCATGTGAGTTAATTCTTATTAGGCTAAACATTAGCATTAGCCCTTTGAGGATTAGCACCTGGTGTGCTATCATGGTGTGATGATTAAGCAGCAGTACACAGCATTCTTCTCCCTGCCTCTCTTCCCATTAGCCCTGTGGGAACGTCGCTTACAGCATGATACTGTTACATCACTGATACCAGCACCCACTGCCACCAAAACACACTCTAACACACATCACAACACACACTCCAACACATTTTAATTGCTACATTTTCTTTTCATTTTATGTATTATTTTAACTACTGCAATCTTTCATTCCTTTATTAGTACCATTACACCAGTGTGGGGTGAAACTACAGCGCTGTAAAAGAGAAAGAAGTGACAGAACTGTATTTCACACCTGCTTTACTCCTGTATGGTTCTTATTTTAGGGCCTGATCGATATATCCGTTATTAAATTCACACGGAGTGCCTTTCTGGGTTTGTGCATCAAAGACTTTCCTGTATAAAAAGTAAGAATTTAATTTCTCTTTATAATTATGTTCTTTTTTTAGTTATTTTCTGATGTGTTCCTTCTTATTTTGCGGCCAGACTGCGTTTTCCGTTGGACTTGTTGATGTTCGCGTGTGGAATACTTGTTCGTTTTTCTGAAGTTATTTATTTAAGCATTTCCTTTCCTTTTTTCCTTATTTGTCTGGTTTTTTTTGTTTAGCACTTCCTCCATTCCTAAATGAATAGAGGCTAATTCTTTCTCCTTTTTTCCCCGGTATGTACCCATGTGGTCTTGGGTCATATCCATAATATACACTTTTTCCTACAGACTTTGCTAAGAGCTATTGATATACATTTTATTCTAAGGAATACTTTTCTACTTCCCAGAAAAAAACTGACCACGCAAACAAACTTTACGCTTGAGAGCGTGCAAAATAAATAAAACGATAAAGAATGGCTCGTTTTTGTGTTTCAGCCTTTTTATATTTAGGATTTAAAGGAAAAGCACTGTTTTGTGTGTGTGATCAGGAAGATGGTTCAACACTTTCAGAAAGATCTTTTGGTGTATTTGAGCAATAAATATCTTTGAAGACATGGTTTAAAAAAAAAAAGAGGAAGAAAATCTGCATTTTAATGGGGCTAAATTATGGTTTTACACTGAATACATTTAAACCAGCTGCATTTATTAGGCTACAGAAGCAGGGTAAAAGTGATCAATTATTTATTATTTTTTAGACTTTCTTTCACTTTTCCTCATCTGAAAGAGATTATTCATACAGTAATACATGCCAAAATTAATGTACTGGACATAAAACAGAAGTAAATTTCAGAACAACCAAAGAAATTCCCCAAAACTCCGTGATTATCTCGTTCAATTTTATAACAACAAGCAATGCCGGTGCATAATATTTAGGAACCGTCGTAAAAATACTTGGCACTTCAAAAACGAACAGACGCAGCGTGAAATATCGGATCATGCTATTGGATACGAGCATAGTGCGTTCGTTGTACACGGTGGGAATTTTGCGACGGGCCCAAACTCTGCCACAGGACCACGTGCGGAGTTTTGGTTTGCTCTGAAGCTGGTAAATTCGTGAAGGCGAGCAACAACAAGCTGATTATAAATACGGAGCAGTAGCGGTGCATGGCGCGTGAAGCTTCCTTTGGGGACAGAAACAACATGGCGGAGCGAATTCAGTTAAAACAGGAGACGGATGAAGCTCCAGATGGAGGTGAAGCTCCAACATGGCGTTTTTCAGTTGACTAAATATTCAACACTCATGTGATAACGACACATTTTAATACTTCACATGTACTTTTAATAAGTTTATCAGATGAACTAATAGCCTGCTTGGCTTTCAGATTAGCAAAATTCCTGTTAAATTAGCTAGTTTCCACAAACAGGTTCTTTCTTTCTGGATATTGCCACATGTCGACCTTATGGAACAACAGAGTGATAACTATTAGTGTAATAGAAACTGGTTGGAGAATGGTATCCTGTTTGTAACAGATTTGTTGTACTATGATGGTAATTTCTTGGATTATATGTCTTTTTGTTGTTGAAGGAATATAGTTTGGCTTGTACACAAAGGGAATGCAGGAAGGTTTGTCATGCTGTCCCAGTGGCATTCAAGCAGTTAATCCATAACATGTTGTATTCAGAAGTCAAACCAGCATTGCCAAACTTAAAAAACTGGAAATTATAATCTAAGTGATAGTAAATGTAACAACAAGGTTGTTAGTAGAAATTTTAAAGAAATTCTTTTCCATGAGTTTCACTCAGGAAAACATCTGCAAGTTGATGACGGGGATCATTTGCTCATGGAAGAGGCTGTTTCCACTAAAGTTAAGGAAACTCATTTCAAGATAATTCATAATATATACCCGCTGGCACAATTTCTAAAAGGAAGGTTTAAATTTGAGGTGTGCTTTTTGTGATTCAGCCTGTGAAACACTACAACACGTGTTTTTCTCATGTCCTGTATCAGTATGTATTTGGTTAGAAGTGCACAGCTGGTTATCACGCAAGGTTAACGATATCCTACTGTTAGACTTATCTCGCATTATCTACATGGATAACTTGCATCCATCTGTTTCTGATATGGTTAACATTCATTCTCTTAGGTAAATACCACATACACTGCAGCAAGCCGAGAAACAATAAACCGTCTTTTCCTTGGTTCATTAATGATTTTAAACAATATGTCCTACTACTCAAGAAACTGAAATCTAACATCTGCAAAAAGACTTTATAATAACATATAAATGTTGTTTTGTTTGTACGTTTTGAATGTTGATTTCTATCCTCTACGAGAGTTTTGTATCGTATTGTGTGTAAATTGTTGTTTAATAAAACAACAAACAAAAACAAAACAACTAATAGCCTACCATAAATTAAGTGTGTGTTTTTAAAATGTCCTTCATGTCTGCAGATCCCAGCAACACCTCTCCGGAAATGAAGGACCGTTCAGTGCAAACTAATATTAAGTTTGAGGAAGGCTTTCATGACCTAAAGTAAGTGACTTCCTGTGATCACATTCTGCTGACCTGCGGAACGGTACTCTCTGTGTGAGAACAATATTGTGTGAGAGTAATAGTTCTTCATAATTTAAAATTTTTTGCGCATTTTTGTACTAATATCTAACCAATGTGTTAAAATGCAATCCAAAAAAAAAAAAATCACCGAAACACACTTTTGACTTGAATTGAATTCAAACAGTACCGGATACTTGCACAAATATACCGTATCACACAGGAAGACTGGCGAAAATACCCCCATAAATTTAAATA
The DNA here is from genome assembly GCA_030068235.1 of Notoglanidium macrostoma. Taxonomy (NCBI): domain Eukaryota; kingdom Metazoa; phylum Chordata; class Actinopteri; order Siluriformes; family Auchenoglanididae; genus Notoglanidium; species Notoglanidium macrostoma. The sequence goes on from JAQQZR010000011.1 coordinate 21,515,548, forward strand.
CATTTCAGAGTTGTTCACTATGTCACTGTAGTAATTACTTTTTAATCACATGGGCCATGCCTGTCCTTCATGGTTGCACAGCTTGTGCACCAGTTATTGGAGCTAATCTGAAGTGCACAAAATCTGTATGTGCCTTGACTGTTCATGACGCGTTCAACGAGTCTGATCGAACACTTATCCTCCGAAATGACCAGGCTTCTATCTCATGGGAACCCCAGTGGGATTATTTAGAACAGCAGGTGCAATGAAAACTTCTCCCATGAATTGTAGCTGAATTACGCAGTGAAATGGGCCACAATTGACAGGAACTCTCTCTCATTACCTGACAGGATTGGCGCTCTTATTAAGGCAAGAGGAGGCGTAAACAAGTGTTGGAAAAGAAATGACACATGCAACTATTTTGGTATTTCACCAGCTGACAAATTGAGGACTTGAGAATTTGATTGAGCGCCAGTCAAAATATCACCGTGTTGCAGCATGCTCGTTAAACAAGTCAAATACTGGAAATAATGGTGCATTATAAAACCTCCTCTAAATGATGGTAACTCTTCACATTGGAACATTATAAGTACAGTGCACCTGATTGAATCCTGCTCAATTAACTCAGTTCTCCTACTTTATCCTGGTTTCTAGCGATGTCACACATTTATGGTCCTATATCAATCTTTCCTGCCGTATCAAAAAATATTATCACGTTACTTTGGCAGAAAAGTAGATTTTAGACTCCTCTTTAGCCCGGAGGACACGGCGTCCGTGATTACCAACAAGAATGTCAAATTTGGATTCGTCTGACCATAGAA
>JAQQZR010000011.1:21516447-21532551 GCA_030068235.1 Notoglanidium macrostoma
CCTTTTATAGCTAATCATGTTACAGACCTGATATCAATTAACTTCATTAGTTGCTAGATGTTCTCCCAGCTGAATCTCTTTGAACTTTCTTGCTTTTTCAGCCATTTCTTGCCCCCATGCCAACTTTTTTGAGACCTCTAGCAGGCATCAAATTTGAAATGTGCTCATTTAGTGGATAAAGGTGTACAATTTCCCAGTTTGAACGTTTATCTATGTCCTGTTGTGAATAAAATATTGGCTCATGTGATTTGAAAGTCTTTTAGGTTTCTTTTTATTCAACTTTAAAGAACGTCCCAACTTTTCTGGAATTCAGGTTGTATATGAGCACTAGTATTCCCATTTTGTGACCGATTAACTGATAAATATCAGTAACATTGCAATGTTACTTATTTGCTGTGTAATTAAATCCAGGTAAGAGTTCTATAGTTGATTGTAAAGCTGCAAACGTTTTCCTTAAGCAAATACTTTTGGTATTTAATATATAATTTTTTTAAAAAGCTAATCTAATTAATTGATTAATCTTAAAATTAATTCTAAGCTTAAATGATTATCATAATAATTGTTAGTTGCAGCCATGACTATAATATTTTTTAACTGGTATTTGCAACGGGCAGCATGGTGGTGTAGTGGTTAGCTGTGTCGCCTCACAGCAAGAAGGTCTTGGGTTTGAACCTGCCAGCCAATTGGGGCCTTTCTGTGTGGAGTTTGCATGTTCTCCCCGTTCCTGCCTGGGTTTCCTTCAGGTCCACTGGTTGCCTCCCACAGCCCAAAGACGAGCAGATTAGGTCAACTGGCTACTCTAAATTGCCCCTAGGTGTGTATGTGAGTGTGAGTGATTGTCTGTCTCTGTGTTAGACCGGTGAGAGATCGGTGGCCTGCGCAGGGTGTACACCACTTCTTGCAAGTCAAGATTGGATTGGCGCCAGCTTCCCTTCAACCCTTAACAGATAAGCGGTATAGATGGTGGATGAATGGATGGCAAAATGCAAATGTGACCTAGCATTTACCAACATATCTGCACCTGATGTTTTAAAATTTTCATTGTTTATTTATATATTTTTTCTCAGTCAGGAAAACCCAGAAATTCCTATTACCCCACGTTTCCCACCATCACCAGCAAGTCCTCTGGATTCACTTCCTTTAAAAATTCAGGTCACCTCACTTGATCCCACATTTAAAACAAAATCTACAAAGGCCACTGACACCCATGGCCAGTCATTTCAGACAGATTTACAATCCCCTGATGTTAGCCAGAAAAGGGAAAGGCACAGATCCAGTGAAAAGACAACTCCATTTGTGGCAGGATCCTGTAGTATGATGACTAGAGCTATGATGAGAGCTAAGACGATATCTAATGACTTGACAGCTCAAGATAAGTCCAGTGAGAGGAGGATGTCAGCCAAGAAGAGATCCTGTGCGGAGGGATCCAATAGGATGCTGACTCAAGATAAGAAGAGGTTCATTGAGGGGGAAACTCCAGCCCAGGAGAAATCCAGGGTGATCTCAACATCAGCTGAAGCGGAATTCTGTGGCTTAAAAGCTCCAGCTGAGGAGGGATACAGTAGGGTGACAACTCGGACAAAGAAGGCAGCAAATGAGAGGTCAGCCTCATCCAGGAAGCGATCCAGTGAGATGACCCCTCCAGCTAAGAAGAAATCCAGTGAGCAGATAACTCCAGATAAGGTGGGATTCATCGGGACAACTCCATGTCCGGAGGGATCTATTTGCCTGACAGCTCCAGCTGGCAAGGGATCCTCTGGGATGGCAACTCAAGCAAAAAATAGATCCAGTGAGGGCTCAACTTCAGCCAAGAAGAGATCCAGCAATTGGACAACCCCATCTCAGAAGGAATCCCATGACCCAACAACTCCAGCCAAGGAGGTATCCAGTGGCATGACAGCTCCATCTGATCGCAGATCCAGTGGCCCAATGACCTCAGCTAAGGAGGATCTAAATAGATGGCACAATGCCTCAGAAGATGATGAACAGCCACCTGCATTCCTGTTCTGCCCCAAGAGGCCACCTGGGGTTCAGCTGGGTTCCTACTGGACCTACAGTCCCTCAGAACTTTTCCAGCTATACTTCAACAGACATGTTATCCAAACCCTCTGTGCCAACACCAACACAAATGCAGCGCAAAAGCTCAGCAAGGAGAAAACAAGACAGTGGTCAGATTTGCACCCTGAAGAAATGTTGAAATTCCTTAGCATCATCATCTACTTTAGCCTTGTGAAAACCTCATCTGTGAGAGACCTCTGGAGGCAGGACCACCTTCACATCTTCCAGTTTCCCTCCTGCATCATGCATAGAAAAAGGTTTGAAGCCATAAAAGCTTATCTGCACATGAGTGACCCATGTGAGGATGCTGTCAATGACCAGCTGAAAGGTCAGCCAGGATACGATCATCTCTTTTGTCTGAGGCCACTCTTGGCTCAAATTCACACAGCCTGCAGGTCTTTCTTTCATCCCTATGAAAATCTGTCAATGGATGAACATGTGGTGGCTACGAAAGCACGGACTGGGCTTAAACAGCACATGAAAGACAAGTGGGGCTATAAACTCTTCATCCTGACTGACAGCAAGACTGGCTACATATGCGATTTTAGCATCTCCGAGTGCAGAGCATGGAAACCGAGTGAGAACGGACTGAGTTTCAATGTGATTGCTGGCTTGCTCAATGTGGCCATTCTTGGAACCGGGTACAATGTGTACATTGATGATATCGATACCAGCCCTGCACTTTTCACCCATCTCCACCAGCTTAACTATAGAGTCTGTGGAACTATGAGTGAAAGTTCAAGCAGAATTCCTCCAACACTGGTCAATTCCCTGCCGAAGAATGCACAACAGGGGGAAATGAGGTGGATCAGGGATGGCCCGATGTTATTTGTAAAGTGGAAGTACACGCGTGAGGTCACCATATGTTCCTCTATTCATAAGGCCTATAACGGGAAGACAGTTGAGCGCCGAATAAGGAGACCTGACGGCACTTGGTCCACTCATCAAGTTCCTGTTCCTGAGCCAGTGAGTGAGTACAACAAGCACATGGGTCAAGCTGAAATTTTGGACAACCTTAAGTACTACAGCTGTACTCTGGAAACCAATCGATGGTACATCAGGATGTTCCTGCACTTCGTTGAGATGGCTGTGCTGAACGCATATATTTTGCACAAGGAACTCGCTCTAGAGAAACAAGAGAAGCCCCTGACTCAGAAGTGCTTCAGGGAGATCCTTTGCAAGGAACTTGCTGCCACTGGTAGAACAGAGTCCTCCACATCCAAGACCCCAAAGAGCAAGCTACCACCTGCACCACAACCACAGAAGGACCAAAGACCTCAAGGGTGTTTTCCTGTGCCAATCTGCACGTCTTCAGCTTCCCAGAAGACGATGTCTCAGGGCGAAAAATACTGTACGTACTGCCATTTGGGCAAAACAAATTTCAAATGTCGATCATGTGATGTGCCACTCTGTATCTTTGTGAATCGCATGTGTTTCACCAACTGGCACGACAGCAAGAAAAACTAATGGAGTGTTCAGTCAGTTTCATACAACTGCAGTTTTTGAAAAAAGTATAGTTATTTTATACTGTATATGTTCGTTTTTGAAAAATATGTTCACTTTTATGTATATATAAAGTTGTTCTTTTACTTTGTTTTGAAGTTAATTACACAATGCTGCTTGCTAAAGCAAAAAAGTCTCTGTCTTAAAGACTTTCTCTTGTCAGAAAACTGTTACAGCTTCATCTCTGACTGTTACAAACCACTGACATTGGAGACTCCTGCCATAAATGTTACATCTCTGTACAGAAAACTTCACCATATCAATGATCACACATTTTTAACCTGTTTACGTGGAGTGTCTGCCATTCCAGACCCTCAGACTGAACTGTTACTATAGAAATGGTAATGGAAAAAATACAATATATGGCCAAAAGTTTGTGCACTCCTGACCTAGCCATATGTGGTTTTTGAAAATCTCATTTTGAACATCTCGTTTCATCTAGATCTGTAGAGTTGGTACAAATGTTTCTCATTAGAAATAAAAATGCTGGACTAGCCACGCCCACCCGGATTAACAGTAGTGACTTTTCATTTACTAGTGTGACCATCGTGTTACTCTTAATATCTGTATAAGGCAGATGTACACTTGAAAAACTTTGTATTCTTTTAGTCATTTCTCAGATCAGGTTACCTGAGCGAAGTCATAAAGGGCGCCCTGCCCCATATCATCAATAGCACTGATGACTTATAGCTGTCAGTTCAACACTGTATGAACATTCAACTATTTTTGGAGTGAAAATGGTTCTAGCAGTACGCCTGACCAGCAGAATCTAATTTCACGTCTCTTTGAGCATATTAGACGGTGGTATGAAGATTACAGAGGTTCCTGGTGCTTTTTGCTCTAATTATGCTGCTAATCTGCATTATGGGTGAACTCGGCCGACCTGACTGAACTCCTGTTCCACCCTGTGCTTCATTATTGACCCCCTGAGAACCCATTATAGACCTCACACCATCTCTCACAGGCAAGTCGTGGATTATCGCTCAGCAGGAGCTCAACCCCCAACCCGGTCCTGCAGTAAAAGCCAAGCTCAGCTCTTTCTGCACTTCTTCATCTGTATCGATTTTATTTTTTCAGTGTAAAACATCTAAGCACGCAGGGCCGCGATTGATCTGGTCATCGGAGAGGAAAACGCTCCACCAGCTACCTGTGAAGACAAATGAGTAATGAGTACAAGAACAGAGATTATTTTCGTCCCTGTTGCTGCGTTGCCTTGTTTGTCAGGAATGATTTTAGATTTTGGTATTTGCTTAAACAAATCCTAAGAGGATTTGCAGCAAAAGAGCAGCACACGTGATTCTGCTCTGCTGGGTCGAGAGAAAGAAGAGAAGCTGAACGCTCATTTAGAAACCACTCTCTTACTGAGACTTTTGTTTAAAAAAAACAAACAAAAAAAACCTTTCACCACTTTGGGATGGGCACTTTTGTTTGTGTATATATAAAGTACATTTTTCACACCATTGAACATCTGTACTAAATAACATAGTTGAATTTCATTTTAAAAGCAAAATGTTAATTTAAAATACACATTAGCTAATGCATTTGAAATAGACCACAACCAACCAGCTAACTATTGTAGCTAAATCTTTCCAGGATATATCATCCTCATATAATTTTACTCATCAGACATAATGGACAAAACGACACGAACAAGACATTAGACCAACTTTCCCCCCCGAATAGTCATAAATGTTGACTCACCTGTTGTACATACATACTAAACTAGTGCTTGATCGATATATAGGTGATAAACCTGGTTAATATTATGGTCCAGACATCTCCTCATTGGTGGAATTCTCACCAATAAACCAGAGAAAATATCTTTTTGTTAATTTGAAAATATTCAGAAATGTAATGCTGTTTTGATTAAAACCCAAACCCACCATAGGGCATTAAATTATTTGGTATTTGAGACAATTGCCTTCTTACAGCATGCATTTTTTTATTGTCCTGCAGTCATCTCAAACAAACATATCACATCATCCACAGCTCTTCTCTAATAGTCTCCAGGAAGCCTGGATGATGTTAATTTCAAGCCTTACACTGAGAGAGAGAGAGAAAGAAAGCCAGGCAGAATTAAAACCGTACCCTGAGGAATCCTAATTCTGGATACAAGCCAGGAAAGGTAATGAAAGCATTTTTATCTTTCTCACAATGAGAGTATCAGGAATTTGTAAAATGACTCATAATATACGCTGGTAGAAGGTTTAATATCCTGCGTTGTGATCAGCTCGGGTGCAAATTGATATTCAACATAAATACGTGTCAGAGAAATAGTCATTAACCAAAAAGGAAGAGAACAACACACTCTGTATCATTACCAGGGGGTCTGATAACCTAACACAGCTGTCTAAAATTTCTGTGTAAGCTTTCCAGGGAAGAATCAGAAGATATTTTGACTCCAAAAACAAGCATACAATGATGAAACTAAAGCTTGGGCCACACAACTGTAGTGAGATAGGCTCTCCTTCAGATCCTGGGTGCAAGGTGTGTAAAACACCCTGCATGGCATGGCAGTCTGTCTCAGGGTACCAAGCACACACACATTCAAATCTAGGGGCAATATAACATGGGCATACCACTTGCTGGCGGGTTTTTGAGAATTGGAAGGACACCAGAGAACTCGAGGAGAACACATAAAACTCTTTTGCGTTGAAACCTAAGCTCAGGATCAAACCTGGGACCCAGAAGTTGCAAAGCCACCCATTGTGTCACCATGACTAGGGCTCTCATGTCCTGAATCCTAATTTAATCTTGGCAATAACATCTCAAATCAAACAATAACATTTTGCATTAAACTGAAATAACAGAAGACCAGACACTACTTCATGTCACTGGACCTGGGTACATAGCACACTCACCAAGTATTCCAGCATGAACACTACAAGCATTAACGATATGTAACCTAGGATTGGTTGGAGAATTGATTGGGGGTGTGGACATAGGCTTGGCAGACATTACAGGATTCGTCCAGCACAACTATATCAACTCTTTTATTTATTCATCTTCAGTAAGCACTTTATCCAGGTCAAGGTAGAGGTGGATCCAGAGCCTGTCCTGGGAATGCTGGGAGTGAGCTGGGAATACAACTTGGGCCTTCTTTGATCAAAGGCAGTTCAGCAATTGACCAACAGTTCATGCTACAGCAAGCTGACATTTAATTTCCATCCATCCATCTATACTGCTTATCCATCAGGGTCAAGGGAAAGCTGGAGCCAATCCCAGCTGACTTTGGACGAGAGGCAGGGTACACCCTGGACAGATCACCAATCTGTCTAATCTAATTTAGAGAAGCCAGTTGACCTAATTTGTATGTCTTTCGACTGTGGGAGGAAACCGGAGCACCCAGAGGAAACCCACACGGAAACTCACACAGGCATGGGGAAATGGCCGCAGTCAGCGAACCCAGAACCTCCTTTCTGTTAGGCGACAACCACTGCACCACTGTGCACCCCCCGACATTTTTTTCATACCAATCTGCTGAAAACACACATGGACACGGAAAGAACATGTGAAATTCCTCAGGATTGTACCAGTAACCCAGGACTCTCCGTAGCATTACAGTCATTACAGCTGAAGGTTAGTGTGATGGCAGTTGCATGAGTAGTGTCTAATCCGGAACCAAATCTGCTGAAAAGCTCTGAATCAAACCCTCTTGGTTCCAGCACAAGACTGTAAACCCAATGTTCAAACACATCTACTGAGAAAGTGGTTCATTTCACCATAGGTAATCGTTCGCGATTAAACTGAATCGAGCCAGTGCATTTTAACGCTTAAAACACTAATGAGTTTTTAATTACATCAGGGTGCAAACACACGTTCATCTCCAAGCGTAACTGCGTTAACTCTGGCAATTCCAGCAGACCGGCAGAGAGCGTTGACACACACTGATCTGAATCCAGTTTGCGCCGGTTCTCCTGGTGAACTGACTCTTTCAGCACATACACATTTGTCTTATAGAATATTTTAATTTGGCTGGTAGTGTGTAAATAGTAGTTGCTATGTAGAAACCTATAACATGGTGTTTTTCTATCAGAAAGAGTTCCAGAAAGAACTTTTTTGGAATCAAAGAACCCTTAATTAGCCAATGCACCCTTAAGAACCCATTTTTCCTATGTATTAAGTGGGCAGGTGTGTGGAACAAACTCTAAATTATGGGTAATTGTTTTCTTCTTAATACAGAGAAATTGTCAATAATTTTTAAATTTAGCTAGACTGTCTTGGTGCATGGTACACCCTTTGAAAAAATAAGTACTTCAAGTGTTCTTCAAAGATTCATTGGATAATTAAGGCTGCTTAGCTTCCTACCTAAGCAGCTGGTATGGAAAGACTGTTGTAGGATTCTACATAGGACCTTTATTGGTTCCCCTAGAGGGACATCCAAAGACCCCTTAATGGCTCTGTCAGAAAATGTAGAGTTAACTGTTCGTAACTACCAAAACCGAAAAAAACTGAATTTGTGCTGAATTATAGAACCTAATAGCCTGCAAGATGATATCAAAAACATAAATATCTAGCTAGCCACCTACCTACATGGCGCTAACAATCCCTCTATATCGAGCTAGTGATCCCTTGAAATCTAGATATCAATCTTTCTACAACTAGCTAGCAATCCCTTTAAATCGAACTGGCAATCCCTCTACATCTTGCTAGTAATCCTACATAGATTTAGCGATCCCTCTACATGTAGCTGGCGATCCGAGTACCGCTAGCTACCCGTCATTCTAAATCTAACTTGTGATGCTACTACAGAGAATTAGCAAACCCTCTAGAAGAAACTTAACATACAAGATAGAAATCCCTCATAATCAGCATATTTTTTTTTTTTTGCTCCACACTAACAAATCAAATAGCAAGAGAAACTCCAGACTGACAGCTTTTAGAAGAAAAAACAAAATGAATTATCATTAGCCAGGTGAATACATCAGTTCAGACAGAAAAAAGAACAAAATGAATTAGCTTGCAGTGCTAAATTTAGCTTGTTTAACTTGAATGAATTTTGGAAGCCTGAGCCAGAAGAAAACGAGCTAGCTTTTCAATAAAACACATTCTGCCAAATCACACCAAATCACCAATTACCACTTGACTATAGAAAGATCTAGAGGATTTTGGCGTGATCCATTTGCTAATTTGCTAATCCAGTAGTAGGGAGTTAGCCTTTGAGTAAACTAGCAATACAAAACCAAAAAATCATTTCCACCCAATCTTGGCGAGAAGTTGAATGCTGAATTCATGAAGCGGAATGAGATCATTTTCATTTTTAGTGTTCAGTGATTCTTACTGCTGCCATCTTAGCATAAGCTTTGCGCTATGGTCCTTGAAATGAGACCCTGGTGTCTAAAAGGCTTTTCTCCACTTCACCGTTTTCCCAAAATCTGTCACCAGAGACAGAGAGCAGAGAGAGCGAGAGAGAAAGAGACAGAGAGACGCCGTGAACGTGTTGCCCGTACGGGGAACGCCCTACTGCACTAGCAGACCGACTTCACCTTGAAGATGATGAGCTGAATAATGGAGCAGAGAGGAACTAAAAAGGAGCCTAGCTCGGCTGTTTTAATCAGCTGCCGCTTCGGGTTTTTTTCTCCCCGATGTGATGCGTAATGAGAAATTCCAAACAGCCATCTGCTAGCTTTGCTGCACCTCCTGTTCCATTAAAGGTCAAATTTCAAATGTTACATTCGGCTCACATTTTCAAATCCGAAATGTTTTTAACCCCGAAATTCCTTGAAATATTTGCTACTCGATATGAGCAGGTTCGCTTTATAGCTTTACACTAATGTTCTAGTCACTGCTTAAAAAAAATGAAAATACATTTAAAGCATAAAATTGTCCCTCGTTTTAACCCATCTTTCTTAACATCTCTCTGATGTGCACCATTTCGTCATAGCATTGTTAATTTTTATTTTATTTATTCTTGAAAAAGCTGTGCCTTGCTCCCTAATTAGCATAGCTCCTCCCCTAACACTGCAACTTATTAACATTAGAGCGCTTTAGCGTCAGTGGATCTCCCGCTCATTTGCAAGTTGTTACACGTACGTCAGTACAGTTTGCTAGCTAGCCATGCCTTCCTCTTGCAAATGCGTCTTCAATGGATGCCAGAATTAGCTGAACAGCTCGGTCACTTCACGGATAATCAGCCGTTAATGGTGAATGGAGCCGAACCGACCATCTCCCTCCCCGGCCATCATCGGTCACATTGCTACACATTGCTAATTTGCATACTAGGGAGAAGTACGAGAGAGAAAATGACCATTTTGTTGCATGCTGAGAGGATCGAGGTTGATTCCCGGGTAGGTCCGTGTCCTCTGGCTCTGAAATTGATTCAGCTTCTGATGGCTCAAACATGTATGGCTGTAGGACGCTAATGAAGCTGCTAGCATGTATTTTCAGGTTGTAGGGGTGGGAGAGGCGGTATCGCGTGATTTTCGATGCTTTCAGTGGACACGCCCCCGACGTCTCAGAGAAGAAAATACTGATATTTTCTTACTATTTTCTTATTACGCCCTCCTCCACCATCGCCATGTTTGTTGTCAGAAACTTTTGACTCTGTGCTGCCCTCTAGCGGCTGCAAGGCTTAACATCCATGCCTATGTAGAGAACGCAGTGAAAATCTTATTTATTTTTGTACATAAAGGATGCGTAAATGAGGCTTAACATATGAACTGCTGCTCCTGCTGCATCACAGGGCAGTGTAACAGCTTTAGGAGAAGAGTGCTATCTACCCTCTTCTGCATACATGAGCTCACAAATGATTGGCTAGTGATTGACAGAGGAGAGACAGTATGCCCCTCCCACCTAGACCAGTTTTTAGCTCGGACTCCTGGTCACTGATGGGTCGGGATCCGAACTCGCGATCTTATACGATACGGTGAGCACTTTCTTTCGCACGGAACCAAGGCAAGATTAAAAATTACAGGCAGAAAACCAGAATTTTTACTTCTGATGGTTTTTTGCCAGAATCCAGACAGTTTTTTTTTTCCAGCGCACCGTACGCATATAAGCTCAAATAACACAAAGTCATATTTCTTTTAGAGCACAGTAATGTTGAATTCTCGAGTCTGATTAGTCGGGAGACGTTGATTCATTTTCTATAAGCAGCAGCTCAGAGCAGCGCAGCTGCAAATCATGTTTGCGACATCCGTAATGTCAACGGCAGGTAAAAACGGAGTCTCTAATTAATAAACATTGCTCGCGTAGCCAAACAAGGTTGTTGATCATTTGCCCATGACAACGTGCCTTGTCATATTATTTATCACTACATTAATGGTCGTGACTGAGAAGGCAGGTGGGGATTCTATGAAAAGGCACTTTTTCGCTGCGGAAAGTCAAACACTCGTCTGCGGTGATGTGTGTTTACTTTACAAACTGTTCACCAGGGACAACCTGAGTGCGAGCAAGGCTGGAAACTGAAACCATAATCTAAATCCCTAAACTTCCTACAGAAGTCATATTCTACCTAGCCATTCATTTATCCTCCGTAAGCGCTTTCTCCTGGTCAGGGTCACGGTGGATCCCGAGTCCATCCTGGGAATTCTAACTGCAAGGTCGGAGCGCAGCGACCCAGCTCAGGACACACACATTCACACACTCATTCCATTTACCACTTTTCAGCATGTTAATGGGGGGTAGGAAGAAGCCAGGGAACCAGGAAGAAACACACACACACACACACAGAGGAAACTCCATGCACAAGGCTACACCGACTTTTCTTTTTTTATAGGATGAGTAAATGTTAATATTTGGGAAACACTAGCCTGTTTTTCATTTCTACAATTTCATCTGTCCTGCATTAGAGAGCAGAGATTTCTTTTTGTCATGTCATTCTATCACCCAGGATTATGTACAGCATATGAAGTGCTAGCGGAACAACATATAACACCGTTACCGTCAGTTTTATCATAACCTCGCTATTCATTGTTCGGGAAAATACAGCGGCGATCAAAACAACAAATAAAAGACATAAAAAGGGTCGAATACTTACAACCATACCATTTAGAGACACCCAGCAATCCGGAGGAAAGTCTTGGAGCAGCGGGACCAGGAACTGCAGACACCCGTCCCAGTGACACAGCAAGAGCATCATCCCAATCAGGTTAAAGATTCTTACCACTGCGCTCGCCAGGTCGTACGTCATGTGGAAAATCTGAGCGAGCGAGAGAGAGACAGAGAGAGAGAGAGAGGGAGAGAACAAAAAAACAACAAGGTCAGTCAAAGGACATGATGGTGAGTGGTTTCACCTGCTCGATCTTATATATCGAGAATAATGTACAGTACATATTTAGTTTTTATCCTGTTAGTGTTACTCTGATTCAGTAATGTATCGTTTCCTGGCAGGAAGCTCCGATCCTGATCGAAGTTCCTTTATCGGGCCTGAAAAGTATTTATCTGTTGCTCCATTCTTACCAAAAGTGTTATTATATACCGATGTTTAATACCAAAAACTAGCAGTGTCGCTACAATAATAATGCTAATCCTGCTACATCCACTATGGATCTGCGAAACTACCATCCATGCTCGAGTAGCACGTCTACTGTAAACCCGCTAACAACCAGCATATTTCAATATACGCAGTTACCAACCTTATAACATGAGCTGTTTAAGCTGCAGCGCCTACTAGAGGCAGGACACAGCTTGTAGTCCAGACATCATTATAACACTGAATTTGTGTTAAATGCAGCGCAACATTGGATTCTTTCCAAACATTAAACAGATCTGTTGAATAATATTATTAATATTCCAGAGAGAACAGGAAGCACACGTCGCAAGCTAGCGAGGAAATGAGCTAGGTGACACGTCACAGATGTGATTCACTTGTTCTAGAGTCACGCTGCATGCGAAGATTAATCTTAAGGACATGTTAAGAAAGGAGCGTTTTGTTTTTTCTCTCTCCCTCCATCCGTTTGACCTTTTTGTGCTGACTAACTCACGTTCCAGGCACATCGTAGGAGGAAAGTGTTTCTGAGAAAGATGACCTAGCATGTGCGGGGGCTGAGGTTTCATTGCACACATCAGTCGCCACCAACAGCGGCAACGTACATATAGCTGATTCACTAGTAATGCACAGCAAATGCGTTTATACCCGAGAGGAAAACAAGAGTACGCCCTGACGGCCGTTAGCGACTCGCGACGCGAGGGGACGAGCTTAGCGGGGTTTTCGTCTCATTGACTCAATCGGAGATCTTTGTTTGGAAATCCAGTCTGAAGTGCGTTAACCTAGCTCGAGACTGACACTATCCACGGCCACCTGCGCGCAGTCACACGCCTGGACCTCGGGCGCATTTGGAAATCTATTCATTTCCTTTTCCTGTTCATTTATCATCATCGGTTTATCCGTCGTCATCTACGGCAGCCTCGAGAAACCAAAAAGGGTTCTTATCTCGCCAGTTATTAAAAACAAATATCAAACTGATGCTTGTTTCGGATACGGATTTACCGCAGGTAGTCAACGTGGAACACAGGTGCTGAGACTCGGCTGCGTTTTTACGGGATATGGAACCCGTTCCTGTCTGTACAGGAAGCGTGGATGTTTGTCTCGGTGCATTAACGCCTCTGATAAATGCATCACGTCTGGCTGAACATGCTGCGCTAAGCTAAACCCGGAAAATGAATTTAACGTGTTAAAGCCTTGAACTTACACAGGGCTGACAAATCCTGCTCAGCGTTACGGTACGAGGTCACGTATAAATAGTACTCCTCTTCACGTGCACACACACACACACACACACACACACACACAAGCTTCAGATGCTCAAGTACAATAAGAAATCACGGCTCGTTTGCAGCAATAAAACATCCTCACTCTTTCGGGGTTTTTTTGGTTTTATTTACAACAAACAGAATTCAGGTTCAGGTAACGATTCAGAAAAACCTGTCCGTTTTCTCTCTCTTAAATCTCTCTCTCTGTCTCTCACTCCCTCTTTCTTGCTGTCTTTCTCTTTGTCATTCTACCTCCCTGTCTCACCCAAAATCTCTCTTTGTCTGGCAGGGTCTCTCTTGTTCTCGCTCACGTTCAGTCTCTATCTATCTGTTTGACTCTGTCTTTCTTTTTCAGTGTCTCCATCAATCCATCATTCTGTCTCTCTTTCTTGCTCTCTCTCTGTGTATCTATATATATATATTCCTCTCTCTCTCTCTCTCTCTCTCTCTCTCTCTCTCTCTCTGTCCTGTGAGCTGCATGGTTTCAGCAGAAGTCTCTGGAATGTGGTTAATCTTCCAGAGAGAGTGATACTGTACCATCCTACTGTACAGGAGGATAAAATTAGCAGCCAGTCACATAGCGGCCTGTCCACTTCTCTATCCTATAGCTCTCACACACACACACACACACACACACACACACACACACAGAGTCTGTATGCTATCCATTAACCATCCTTTATCAGGACACACACACACACTTGGGACAGAGGAAGAGAAGCATGAAGTGATGGATGAACAGGAAGACGCACGCTGTTTGAATTGCTAATGCTTCTCACTGATAACCTGACGACCCGAAACACAGGAATCGCAACAAAATGGAGGAAAATCGTCAGAAATAAAGACAGGAAGAGAAAGACAGGAAGAGAAAGACAGGAAGAGAAAGATGGAGAGGGAGAGACAGTGTTCTGTTTTCCATCCAGGACCTTTATGCAAAAACTGCAGTCCTTAATGTAAAAAGCCCAAAATCTGGTGCAACAGAAAAGCGCTTGCCGTCTCAGTCGCGAGGACGAACCCCGTGACGCCACAGCGGAGACAAACGGCAAAACGGGCCGTGCTCTCTGGGTGGGAGGGGCACGCGCGCCGTCTCCTGTCAATCACAGTGACACTAGCCAATCCTGTGCAACTCTGAGCTCATGTATGTGGAAGAGGCGATTAGCGAATAGCGCTTCGCTCTGAGTGTGACACGCCGCCCTGTAACGCAGCTTGAGGACCAAATTAGGCGGAAAGTGAAGAAACTACCCTGATGTTTAAAAGCATGTCCAAGTATCATTAACCTTTTTACGTTTAGCTCAGGTGGAAAAACCTGTTTAAGTGAAAGAGTGATGGTCACGATTGATTTCGAATCATAAACATGGCCTCAGAGGAACTCGTACCCTGTTGAAATGCAAGAAATGAATGTTTTTCCTCAATTTAATAAAGAGCAATAAGCCACATCAGTGTCACCGTGATCCTGTCCAGAGCAAAGCGCTTACTCGGACTTTTCTCAGGCTCGCGTGCTGATTCGGCCAAATATGGCTTTAGTCTCAAACTGAAGTTTGTAAAAAATAATCTTTCCTTTCAAACGCAGAAAGTTTGACAATTCCTTCTTTTAAAAATCCAGCCTAATCACTGGCGCAGGAATCCCTGAATAAAGCTGGCTGCTTGCAGCGACGTCTTGGCCTCGAAAGGTATTTGATGGTTTCTGGACTCGATCGTGACTTGGCCCTGATCTCGGCTCGGCTCGGCTCGGCTCGGCCTGGTCTTAACTGTTAAATCGCTCCATTACGCTGCCATTTCTGTCTTTATTCCCGTACACTGGCGGTACTTTTGGCACTGTAGTTTATTTGTTTTTTTGTTTTTTTTTGTTGTTTTTTGCTTAAAAGACTCCAACACAAATTTTAAAAAAAGCAACACATCGAACATTATTTTTTTCTGGAGATTTTCTCTAGCATCAGTCCCGTATGTGGATGTCAGCGGAAACACCAGATCCCGGATCCTGTCAAAGAATGGAATTGGATTTGGAAGAGAAATGTATTTTTGGAACTGAAAATGTTTACATATAACATGACTTTTTTCTTTTGTTAGGAATGATTTTGTGATATTTATTATATTTAGAATGTAAAAAAAACCCCGCTACTAATCCCCTACTGACATGTTCCTCTTCTCTGACCATAACCAGTTTTATTTTATTGATACTGCAGTTCTGAGAAACATGGTGCTGAGGAGTCGAGTTTTCCAGCGCTGTGTGTTATCTAAGGTAAAAACATGACAGCGGTGAATGTATTGTGTTGTATCATCTGCCATGTTCTCATCGCTCCCTCAGGCAGGAGCTGATCCACAGCTGGGGGTGTGAATAGATGTGAAGGCGAGAGAGGTGAGAGATTTCTCCCAAACGGACCTGTGTACAAACTGCAGCTAATCCTCATTAAAAAGTCAGTCAGCTCCTGAGACACAGCACCGGGGGGAAGCGTTTTACAGAATTAACCAGATCTATAAGAAGCTTCTACACTGGGGGCCAGATGTAGGCATGGGAGGAGGTGTGACTCCGTGCAGCCCGGAAGTACGCTCAGAACGTGTCAAACACTAACCTTTAGCTTCCTGTAGCTCATCATGCAAAATGGGCCTAGGACACGCCCACTGCACGTCTACTAAACACCCACTACACACCTGTTATACTAAACACTCACTACACACCTGTTACACACCTGTTACACTAAACACTCACTACACACCTGTTACACACCTGTTACACTAAACACTCACTACATACCTGTTACACACCTGTTGCACTAAACACTCACTACACACCTGTTACAATAAACACTCACTACACACCTGTTACAATAAACACTCACTACACACCTGTTA
>JAQQZR010000011.1:21532651-21548934 GCA_030068235.1 Notoglanidium macrostoma
ACACCTGTTACACACCTGTTACAACAAACACTCACTACACACCTGTTACAACAAACACTCACTACACACCTGTTACACTAAACACTCACTATACACCTGTTACAACGAACACTCACTACACACCTGTTACAACGAACACTCACTACACACCTGTTACAATAAACACTGACTGCTCACCTATAAAACACTTACAACACATCTACCACACACCTGTTACATGCCCACTAAACACTTAAGGCACGCCTACAAAACACTTACTACACTCCTATTACACTCCTCCTACACACTTATTACACTTCTGGTACACGCCTATTACCTGCCTATTACAAACCCACTAAATGCCTAGTGCACCTTTTACATGCTGACTGAACACTTAATACACTCCTACTACACTATTAATGCATGCCTCCTACTCACCTCCTACACACCTCCTACACACCTCCTACACACCTCCTACACACCTCCTACACACCTACTCACCTCCTACACACCTCCTACACACCTACTCACCTCCTACACACCTCCTACACACCTACACACCTCCTACACACCTCCTACACACCTCCTACACACCTCCTACACACCTCCGACACACCTCTTACACACCTACACACCTCCTACACACCTCCTACACACCTCTTACACACCTACACACCTCCTACACACCTCCTACACACGTACTACATGCTGCCTGAAGCGCAGCTATAAACAGTCGTTCCTTCACCAGGGGCTCTTTCTTCATTCTCTTTATGTTCATAAGACAACAAATACGCAGCCTGCCCTCTGTCCTGAAGATGGAAAATTTAAAGTTACAGTGTTACAAAGCACAGACACTGGAGACTCCTTCCATAAATGCTCAACAAACATCTCTTTCCAGAAATGTATTATTACTGAAGCTAATAAAATAAACTCTTGCTTGTTTTCCCCTTGTGATTGAGTTCTAGTGAATTTTAAAGCTATATAGCGACAGTTGGGGAAAAAACATTACTCGCTAAACTCGATTTTTTTTATGTTCTAAAACATTGTAAGCATTTAAACATAGCTATATGACAAATCCTTCAAACCCAACATCTGATTTTCTGTTGTTTTTTTAACAATTCATTCCCCGATGTTATAGCAACTTGTTCTACTCTGCATGTGGCCTAATAATGGTCGTGTACACACATATCTCATCTGTAACTGCATCAGGACCACTCGCGCAGCACTGAACCGAATCCTCTGTCATCTCGGAGTCAGACATGGTGCTGCGCGACCTCCATTACACCTCCTGAGGGATAAACAGGAGACTAATGTACTGGAATTAATAATCTACAATCTACATAATCTGCAATCTTTTTTTTTTGACAGTGGACGAGGACAAGCACTTTCCTGGAGCATAACCACAGCTTGGAATTTTACACAAAAATCCGTTGATATGTTTTTAGCGGTATTTTCCTGATGTAGGTCTTAATAAAAGATTTAAAAATAATAATAATATTAACAAAAATGTACCTGGGTGCTTTACATTATATGATACATAATAAATACATCTCACTACTTGTATTTTCTATTTATGACATCATACTTTTTATCCATTTATAGCTACATTTAACATTCTGCTATAACGTAAACTTTAGCTCTGACTGTTACAAAGTGCTGAAACTGGAGACTCCTTCCATTTGAATGTTAAATAAATTCTCCTTGCAGAAATCTTCACCGTATCAGTGATTATAGTTTTTGTATCCAATCCATTTTTGTAGATACGAGTCTGTTATAGAAAATTCATCAACATCTTCTGACCAATCAGGATCCAGTATTGAACAGATAAAAGCGCTATATTACGTTAAGAATGCGTTCACTGTTCATTCTGAATATGACCTTCACAGATAGCGCTACCAAACGTTCTTCAAGTTCATGGAGTTGTTCCACTTTGAACACGTCAATCTGGAGCCAAACACTTGGGTTTGAGACTCTCTGAGACTCTGAGGCTCTGTGAGGCTCCAGATGGAGACGATTGGCACTCGGGAGGTGTGAGTTCACTCTCTCTCTCAGTTATTAAAGGAGGCGAATATTAACAGGCATGACGGAAATGACACTGCTGCGCGTCTGTGTTCCTGTGAGATTTAAAACCCAGGGCTGCGGCCATTAAGCCGTCCGATTCGGCCCATTAGAGAAACGTTCAGCGCGTCCGCGTCTCACAGGCGAGCGCCTGGACAGGTTGTCCTTTTTGGTTCTTTGGGCTCTGAGGCATGAAATAAAATTAGCAGAGTTGAAGTATAAGCTAATCTTGTAGACCAGCTCTGGTTCTCATTTTATTTATTTATTTTTCTTTATTGATTCTTTTCATACCTGAAATTACCTTTTGCATTCCTGCTGTGGTTTCTGGCTACACTACTTCCTCTTAACCATCTTTCTGCCAATTTTATGCTCTAGAAAGCCGTAGCATTAATGCATAACAGTATTCAATACGATGATTCCACATATACACACGATATGGCACACCCATGTACACCAAGTATGACCTTTACACCCGTATGTGGTTCTTCCCAAAACACATTTAGAAGCACACGATTGTACAGAATGTCTCTGTATGCTGTAGCTTTACAATTTCCCTTCACTGGAACTAAAATCTAGTGGAAAGCAAAGAAGGAATAAATCTGGAATGAGATGTTCAACAAGCTCATATGGGTGTGATGGTCAGGGGCGCACATACTTTTGGTAATCTGTAGTTTACACAAAGTCATGTTATATTTTGAGACTTCTTTGTCACATTAACTTCAAGAGAGGAAAAAAACAGGTTTGTGAATGTTTATAGCTGCTACAACGTCAGTGAGAAACCTGTTTCATAGCCGATAAATGTAACAGTAAATGGATAAAGAAAAAAGTATAACGTGTCGTTAATGAATAAATTTAAAAAATTGTAATCATTGGCAAACTGATTTGGTATACGAGGAATAAAACTCCTGGGGATGCGCTGTTAAAGGAAAATAATCAACTTCAGGGTGGTAACAGTAAATGCACTTCATGACACCAATCTGGGTTGGGGTTTTTTTTTCCAGTGTTTTTTCCCTGATGGGAAAAGGGATTTTTCCCTCTTTGGAACTTGTAAGCTTCTCTTCGTTGTTCTTTTTATCCCACATGGATTTCAGTGAAATTTCCTCAGGGTTCACACGTGGGATATTTTAGAGTCCGTTTTGTGTAAGTTCTGCAGCTCTTTCAGGAAGCACGGACAGTTTTTTGTCACCCGGATGGCAGCAGTGGCACGACACAGCAGATATAGCACTGCATCAGCGTAATGTGCGGAAAAAAAACCTGGAAAAGGAGAAAGAGGAAGTGATGACTCACTGTGAATCTTCAGCTGCTCACGCATTCAGTCTGAAATCGGTGCCGTAGGGACCGTCTGAACCGGAGTGTGGCAAAATAAATTCATTAGGGATCGTGTTACTCTCGAACCAATCAGAACGTCGAGGAACGTTTCACGTCATGCCTGCGGGGTGTGTAGCAGCGCTGGGGTGTGTGCAGCATGAAAGCAAGAGTGAGACGGAAGAGTGCCGAGAACGGAAGGAAGGGGATGGAGCAAGAAGGGAAAGAAAAGAGCAAATGAGAAAAAAGTAGAGAGGAAGAGAGAGAGAGAGAGAGAGAGAGAGAGAGCATATACAGGCTGAACAGCTACCGTCTCCATCTAACTGGAAAATCAATCACAAGCTCTGGTTCCCTCTGAAATGACCAAGCGCCCCTACCCTCAAACTGGCCTCAATTAGTTCTCATATTGAACTGATTTTGGAAGTGTTAGCACTTTTTTATTAGCCTGAGAACCCATCATCCCATTAATTCTGCTATCGATTTTTGTTCTTGGAAGTTCTTTGTGGTTCCTGAGATCAGAAATGAGACAAAAAAAAAAAGAAATGCTCTCTCCGAGATTAGCTCAGACCCAAAACAGTGACGTGCCAAAAAAAACAAAACTCCGAGGGGAAAAAAACTGTGTGATGTTGGTAACCTTTTGGGTGCTGCTTAGCTTAGCATAATAAAACCTTAACTACTTTTAGCAAGCAATGAGATTAGCTTAGACTTAGTCTTCAGAAGAGCACGGAGCGACCACTCTCCACTCAACATCGACGGATCCTCTGTGGAGATCGTCAAGAACACCAAATTCCTCGGTGTTCACCTATTTTGGAGAACTTCTCCTGGTCCCTCAACACCAGCTCCATTATTAAGAAAGCCCAGCAGTGTCTCTACTTCCTGTGAAGGCTGAGGAAATCCCATCTCCCACCACCCATCCTCAACACCTTCTACAGAGGGACTATTGCATCACTGCATCACTGTCTGCTATGGAAACTGCACCGTATCGGACCGCAAGCCCCTACAGCGGATAGTGAGAACAGCTGAGAAGATCATCGGAGTCTCTCTTCCCTCCATCACTGACATTCACCACACACACTGCATCCGCAAAGCCACCAGCATTGTGGGCGACCCCACACACCCCTCACACACACTCTTTACCCATATGCCATCTGGCAAGACGTACCGAAGCATTCGGGCCCTCACTGTTACACTGTGTAACAGCTTCTTTCCACAAGCCATCAGACTCCTGAACACGCAGGGACTGGACTGACACACACACACACACACACACACACACACACACACACACACACACACAATGAATACATTCAGCTACGTCTGTAATTTTGGCACATGTGTGTCACTGCTAGGATTTATAGGACTTGCGTGACATGGATTAGTTTCATGGTTCTATTTACGTTTTTCAGGCCCTGAAATGAGCTCCGCCCCCAGTCCGAACAGCTCTGCCTTCGTTTTTTCCTCAAGTTTCAGCAATAGGAGGTGAGGTTTATTCAGGCAGACGGAAAGAAAAAATACAGCGTCAATATTTTATCACGACTGCAGTTCACCTCACAGCCTGCGGAGGGCTCTCAAAATGACAGAAAGCCCCTTTAAGCGGCCCCACTAGCAGTGGTTCCTTAATAAGTGCAGCCCAGGCGTGCATTCGTTTGCATGTGCGTGATGATTTACAGTCGCTTCCTCTCTTCCGCTAAACGGAGCCGCAGTCAGTGACCTTGCAGTCTAATCAAGGAAGGTTTTTTCTCCTCTAATGAACTAACAGTCGTTTAATGACTAGCGGCATCAATAATTAAATCCAAGGTGGCGATCGATGCAAACACCCTGTCGGTGGTTTCTCTGAGAGCACCTATGCATCTCTCTCACCCACACACCAAATCACACGGGCCATGTTCTCAGGCAAACGGATTGATTTCCAAGTTTTTAAAAAGGAAAGAGAAAAGACCTCTGCTGTAACGGCCGACACGTTATGCTCGCTATGCTTTCTGGGAGCACAAAACGCTGCTTTAAAAACATGGAAAAGGGTCCGAAAATGTTGACGTCGGCGAGTGCGATCTGAGTTTTAATGCTCCGCTCGATAAAACCCAGGCACGAGAACGCTGCTGCTGAATTCTAATAAAGGAAAGAGAGCGCGCGCGCGTGAGAGAGCGAGAGCGAGAGAGAGAGAGAGAGAGAGAGAGAGGCTGAAATACAACCGAGGTTTTAAACTCATATATTGGCTGTATATTATAGAGTACATCATCAGATGTAAACCAGAGAGAAAATTAAAACCTTATTTAATAACAGAGAAGGAAACAAATCTCATTCCTACAGGATTTATATATACACACACACACACACAGCCACAAAACTGCACACACACTTCAGGACGACGTCTACACCTAAATGTCCGGAAGCTAACAGCCACCACGTTGAGCACCTCTTGTAATTGTAGAGTTGTATTAATCTCGTGATGTCGGAATAAATTTAGTATTCAAATATTTCTTTTCCTAAAGTGTGTATACAGTTTTTTGGCTGACCCTGTGCATACAACACACAATATATGGCCAAACGTATGAGGACCTGAGCCACACCCAAACTAACAGCTGAAGATCATGCGGTCCCGAGAGCCACACACACCGGCAGAGGACGTCGTACTGACGAGCTCAGTGACGTTAAACGCAGCCCTGTCACAGGATGCCACGGGTCAGCTGGTGAAATTTCTACCCTGCTGGATGTCTAAACGCCCAAGCGCCAAGCGCCGAAACTGGATTCTGGAGCAGTGGAAACGTGATGAGTCATTCTTCACTATCTGGAGGTCTGATGAACCAGTCTGGGTTTGATGGATGCCAGGAGAAAGCTACATACTGCAGTGCAGAGCGCCAGCAGTAAAGCTGGGTGGAGGAGGATAATGGACTGGGTACGCTTCCAAGTTTGTGAAAGGTCGTTTCCAGCATGACGATGCCCCTGTGCACAAAGCTGCTCCATGAGGACGTGGTGTTCAGGGTCACGAACTGGAGCGTCCTGCACGGAGCCCTGACCTCAACCCCACTGAACACCTTTGGGATGAACTGGAACTGGAGCCTCCTCGACATCCCAACATCAGCGCCTGACCTCACTAACGCTCCTGTAGCTCCATGAACACGAACCCCGACAGCCGCGCCCCGACATCTAGTAGAAGGCCAACAGAAGACTGGAGGTGGATGGCTAAGGTGAACGACTCGTGGTTTTGGAACGGGACGTCCAACGCGCTCATACAGCTACGATGATCACATACACGTATTTATCCATCATTCCTTCATTACATTTGTTTATTAATAATAGATGTCATAAGTAAATCATTTTTTTAAATGTCCTTCTCTGTTACTCTTTTCTTGTTGAAAAGCCTTTTTTTTTTTTTTTTTGTATATTATAAACGAAAAAGTACTACAAACTCCTGACCATGAAAGATTAATAAGCTGAACTTTCCGTTCACACACACACACACACACACACACACACACACACACACACACACACACTGAAGAGCCAAGACAGTGTTTTTCCTGTGTGCATAATCAAATCTCACAATGTAATAACCGGGAAAATACGAGAACGTTCCAAAGTCCAGCTCGCCCTAGGCGTGCGTGCGCACACCTCCACACCGTCCAGAAAGAAACAGATTTCCTCCTGATTCTTTTTCGGATTTCCCTGAGACGCCATTAGAGTTGCCGTGCCTCATCTCCTCGGTGTTGTAAATCCCGTAAACCTGCGCAGTCTGTTCAAACATTATTCAATCCTGTCTGTCAACTCATCTTTATAATTAGCTTCCTTCTATAAACTATTGCTTCTGGGAGGAATTTAACACCAACTGCTCGAGCGCGGACGTTGTTGTCGTTGTTGTTTGTTTTTCTTCCAGACATGACATTACGGTTTCTCTGGATTTCTTTTTTCAGCCATTTATTTTTCTGGACGATGACATCATTACATCGCAACATGCCGCTAAGGAAAGCAATGTGAGCAGTTTGTTTCTGGTTTCTCCTCCTTCACTCATGCCCTCTCTCTCTCTCTCTCTTTCTCTCTCTCCTTTGTTTCATTACTCAGAAGAGGAATTGAATGTGGTTGGATTTAAAACGCTCGTCTCGCTCCGTCTCTCTCGGTGTCGCTGAAGCGAGCGATGTTCATGTGTGAATCTCTTGCATCCTTCGCTTCCTCTCTCTGGCACTGAGACGTCCCAGGCTGGACTCGCCTCGGGCTATTTTGGTCCCCACACTCACACACACACACACACACTCACACACACACACACTTCTGCTTGGTGCCATCCAAAGGACACACAGTTCTGCATGAGGAGCTGAACAGCATCGCACACTGCTTCACACACACACACACACACTCTCACTTCACACAAACGTCAGAGTTATCGCTAACACCCAGAGGTCATCCGAGGTCGAGGAGCCTTTTTTTTTCTTTTCTGACAAAAACTTTAGTACAGAATGTACAGTGCAAAATTATCGGCACCCTTGGTAAAACCTAGGATATTTGTCATACTTTTAAATAAAAAAAAAAAGAAGGTTTTTTTTTGCTAAGGACGCCGTTTTGAAAGCTGTGTATCTGCAGTACGAGCGGCTCTTCGCTACACATGCCCAGCATCCTTCCTCTCGCTGAAGGACGAACAGAGAAAAAAAAAATCTGCTTGACCATCTAGTGCCAAGGTTGCCAGATCAGCGCTTTTTCCCCTGCTGCTGCGTGTTGATTTTTTATCTAAAAGTTAAGAGTGATTTCCTCACCAGCCCGTCTTGTTGCTTTTTTGACATAAAAAATTCAGTAATAATAATAATAATAATAATATTTTCTGGATACAAACGGAATGTTTATGCCAAATCTGACACTATGATACTGCTATCTGTCAGCACGGCTAGGATGCTAATAAAAGGTTGTCATCGCTAGTTGTGTACACAGAACTTGTTTGTAACAGGTAGCAGGGCTTCTGTCATTGCGCTAACAATCTTACATGGTACAAAAAAACTGGACATTTATAAATAATATATAAACAAGACAAGCGCCCTCATCAGGCACCGATGCGCTAGCCGAGCTGCTCGTGTTGCACTGTGAGTGAAGGTTGTAGATTATTTTAATTGAAGCCTGCTTTCTCTGTTCTGGAAAGCTCCCAGTGAGCCTCGGATTTCAGAAGCTAAACTGACTTTATTTATGGCCCTGGCTGGGCGCTGCAGACCATCGATTGGCGTAACACGAGCGCCAATGTACACGAAACAGCAGCGCTCGTCCAACAGCCGTGTACGTTGGCGCTGTTCCTTATTAGCTGTGTGTAAAGCTGTGTGTGTGGATAACAGAAGGATTGTCCTTACAAAGGTGCCCTTACACACTGCTGCACTCCGCTTACTCGCACGCCGGTGGTCTATTAATCATGCCGCCCCACATTCGCTCCCAAAACCCTGCAGGCTGGGAGCTGCTGATTTTTATTATTTTTTTTCTCTCTTTGCTTTAGAGGGTTTTTTTTAGAGTTGGGTCACTTTATGTAACTCTATCCTGTTCAACGGGGCCGGTTTTTATTGACGACGCACAGCACGGCGCGTCCTCACAAAGGTACATGGCCGGAAATGCCGGTTACTTCCTGTAAGCAGGAGCGCTAAATATCAATGTGTACACAATATTCCAATGCATCCCAGATGTACATCCCAAAAGACCTTCGGGTCAACCTGAGCTACGATGCTAACGTTTCACCCAAAATCTTTCTATGTAAATTGTTACCTCAAAGCACGTTCGGCTCTGCCGCAACATCACACTCGCACGGCGTGTTCGCTGCGTTCGGGGTCAGAAGTTCAAATGTGACATCGTGTATGTGTTCAGGGAAAGTTCGAGATGAGGACAGACTTCCAGAGAGTGGGAGGAGCTTACAGACAGAAGAAGGCCTCGGATGCCCGATACGGTAATCCAGGCCGAAGCTGCCGAGAAGCCATTCACAATTCCTAATTATAGAGTCAGAAATTACCAGCGCTTAATTATTGATCAAGGCCACGCTTAATGGTTGTCAGTGGGCTGATTGCTCATGATTCACATGTCAAACCTCTGATTCCACATGCCATCACTGACTCGAGCGATTCTCCCATCACTCTGCAACCACCGGAGGAAATGGTCGAGCATGAAATGCAATCGAGGCTGAAATATTAATGTCTGTATGCAGCTAGGTGAAATTAGCATTAGAGCATGCTCATTTAGCAACATTAGATAAGCTAGCCTGCTACCTAAACAACATTACCTGCCAGATGGAGCTCCTGCACGACACCACAGTTCTGAGCCGACCGCAAAGAGGAGCTTTTATAGCTATTTTATAGTTATTATATGGTTATCATTAAACTGTAATAGTTAGCGATGTACATTTCCGTAATCTATCCCTGGTAAATGCTTATCTAATGATAAATCTTTCTAATGATTTGAAATCATGTTGTTTTAAAAGCACCTTTCAGTTCCAGGTTTACAGAAACTTTCCAAAACCTTTTTTAAAACTGTTGTTTGACAGTTGATAGCAGCCATGGTGCAGCTAGGTCATTTTCACATGAGATTAATTCTAAACGTACACAAATTGTGGATTTGTGGAAATTTACAGTCAGCTCCAAAATGATTGGTAAATTTTAATACGTGTCTTTAATGGTTAATTAGCTTTTAGTTCCTGTCTGGCTCACACATATAGGTTTAAATGTATACACTCCCACAATCACGCTTATTTTTTAAAGTGTTCCTGAATCAAAATTGGTGTTTCAGTAGTACATAGAAAATAATATCTAGAGAAAAATACATTTTGGAGATATTTTATGCTGGTTTTGTGTGACGTATCTCTCTCGAATCATACTTCAGCATGCTGTTACTCTGACTTCCTGTTTGTTCCTGTATGGGAACAAATCACAGCTCTCAAGTCATTTTATAGGGACTTTATTGATAAGTTTATACCAGAACTGAAGTCTCTGATTGTATTCAGAAGAAATAAACTTCATCTGCAGTGACAGAATAATTTAGCACTGCCGTTTTCCCTCATTCCAGCTCACGAGGATCACACACCAGCTTTAATCATGCAGTAGAAACACACACACACACACACACACACACACACACACACAGAAAGATGGATAGAGAGCATAATTTCTCGTGTGAGAGACACAGAAAGCAGTATTATATTTCTCTCTGTTTCTCTCTCTGCATTATTTTTTGACTGGAATCTGACTGTCAACTAGCATTTATCAAACACACACACACACACACACACACACACACACACTCTTACTCTCGAGGCAAATTTAACACTTTTTCACAGAACTCTCAAGTTTCAGCTACATTTCATCACCATCAGCGCCGTCACCATCGAGACGTGTTACTTTTCTTCAGATTTGGCATGAAGGCTGCAGGTGCTAATTCAATACCGCTGATACAAAATGACTGCTGTTTTAAAAAAATGGTGTTAAAAAATGGCCATTCAATTCTTTATTTCATGCACTTTGAACGTACTACATCCTAAAACCATTTTAACGTCTGCACTGCACTATGATCAAATTTGAAATGTTCTTTAAATATATTTTGGAAAAACTCCATATTTTTTTTCTCCATATGGTATGTTTACTGATGTTGTCATGCCGTACAGTCATTATGCATCTACAGAAGATTAGCATCTATTTAATTCTATCAAGAAACAAGGATTAGCTTAACTTCAATTGAAGCTAATAGTAGCTTTGGCTAACCCACAATTAGCCGAGGTTCAGCATGTGCTTGTCTGTAAATATCTGCTGAAGCTGTAGCGTAAAGGCAGCACGCTGTTTGGTGAACCGCTAGTCACGATGCTAACACCCTTTATTTTCAACAGGAGGTTAAAAGCAGGTTAACGGTTAAATACGGCGCTTATTGTCTGCTTTGTGTTATTTGGTATAGGACATAATCTATAATCATAATTATAATAATGATTGTAATTAATAAGAGTGTTACAGGTATTGTTTCATTGTCCTTCCTGTTCCTGCTAGAGATGCTTTTCTTGAAAATGTCCCGAAATATAATCTTTATAATAAAAAAAAAAAATAAAAAAAAGGGTGGAATTTTCTTTTTTACTGTAGGATCACGGCATTAAATGTTAAAGGTTTAGAATTTGAATAATGTTGTATAATTTGATGCAGTATTTTAAAAGTGTTTATGGTAGTGACATCACAACACACGGAATTTGAAATGTCCTTAAAAAATGCAAAGCCAAATGCAAAATGCAAATATATTTCCATATAGGGACTGATGTGGTAACGATATGTTTAAAAACAATGGAACAATGTTTAGATAAAGGTGTGTTTTATCTGTTTATAGTTACATAATTACAGCACGTCTCAAAGTGTTTCATTCATTTTATACCACGTCGGTTTTCCAACGATTACAATTTTTATTGATATGTCATACCTTTTATACATTTACAGTCACGTTTTAATGTTGCGGAACGTCCACGAAAAAAGTTATTTCCTGTTCTTAGTTGCCTTATAGCAGCTATAAACAGTCATTCCGGCACCAGCTTCTCTTTTTTTCTCTCTTGCAGTTAATATGACCAAAAGAACTTGTCACGTTACCGAGAAACCGTAACAAAGCGTGAACACCTTTATCCTGAAGAAAAACTTTTAAAACTGTTACAAGGAGGTTAATTCCTTCCAAAAATGTTAAAACAATTCTCCTTACAGATCAACAATTATACACATTTTTAAAAATCCTTTTACTATTCGTGGAGCATCCACCACCATCCACGCTGAGGCTGTTACTATGGAAACGATAATGCACTGGAGCGAGCGCGTTAATATAAATAACGCTGTGATTTGCAGCTTCACTACTATCAGCTGCTGTTATAGAAAATGAATCAACATCTTCAGTCTGTATTAGGCATACGCACAGGCTTGGGTGTATGAGTGTGAGATGGAAAGCATACACAGACCGATGAGTGTGAGAGTGGGTGTCTACACTGACCTGTGTGGGTGTATGAGAGCTTCGACTGCTGTGTGTGTGAGTTTGTGTGTTTGTGAGTCCTCCTTTCAGGCATTGTAACATCTCTATTTACATCAACGGGAATCAAAAGGTCAGCGTGAAGACCCACCGGTGCTGTGTGCCATCAGACCTCACCCTCATCAACCTGAACACACATCTCCTACATACTCCATACATACACAATCGGTACCTTCACCCAGGGCTGCAGGTTTGATGCACTGCCACCGGGGGCAGCGGCACGACAGCGCCGACGCAGTGCAGTCATGACTCAGCTCCTCGACTCAATCTGTCACCCTACTGTCTGACTTTTAGTTTCACAAGTGCAATCTAAGGAATTTTGCAACAAAAACAACTATTTTAAAATGTCATGTGAAACCGAGCTGCATATTAATATAACTGGATCAATAATTGTTGGAAGCTCTCAAAGGAACCTTGAGTGAAAATATACAGGCTTGTTTCTTACAGAGATGACAGGAATACTGCACAGGTTCCACAGGTTTTTTTTTTTCTTCTCTTATTAACTTCAAGAGAGAGAATAAAGAAAGGCTAATAAGGGAAAGATTGTTTATAGCCACTATAACATAAGTGAGAACCTGACGTTCCACAATCGGTCATAAATAAAACATCTTTCATAAACAGAACACTGCAGTTTTTGGCAAATCGCTGTGGAACTAGAGAAATAAAACAATCTGAAATATGTGTCTGTAGTCAAATAAATCAGCTTTGCGGGGGTAACAGTATCTCTGCTTCATCACACCACCCCATCCTTGATTACACAGAGAGAGGTGAAGCTAGAGCGCAAGCAAACCAAACACCTGTGGTGAAACTCATCTCTTCTTTTTCATTACACAGATAGGTGACTAGCCTTTTACAGCCGTACAACACAAATTAGCCTACGTGTGCTAGCAATTTGTTAATTAGCTAATGCCTAGCTAACAGAATAAACAGCATCAGCCATCGCAGCACACAAAAAATGAGAATCCTAGTCTTCGATACAGAAAACAATATAGTAGTGAAATACAGTAACACTAACGGATCAGAAACTAATCAATCTATCTGTTTTAAATGTCATGTTTAACAGCCACCAAACACCCAAATTCTGTTGACTATCATCACAGCATCACAGGTTCTAGAAAACTGACTTTTTGGCAACATCAGTGACTCCTCTGTTTCCCATGGCGTGCTCACAGGGCGCCCGCCTGAAGAACCGAGTGTTCCTGTTGATCCCATCGTGGCCAAGATGCTAACACACACACACACACACACACACACACACACAGATTGCTTGTGGGACGAAGGATGTCTAATTGAGAGGAAGTGAAGGGAAATTACATTAGCATGCCTGGACAAAGTGAGTCACTTGTGAGATCTAATGAACATCAGAAACATAGAGAAAAGTTCTAACACATACACTGTCTGCTGACAGAGCAGGAACAAGGTCATAAAACAGTCATAAGGCTTTCATGTAGGCACGAATACGGGCCAGACAGGTTCTTTATATTAATCAGGGCACAATAATGTTAGTGAAACCTAAATTCTAATTCATTCTTAAATAAATCGTTTTCTAGTCACACTAAAAGATGTCATGTTTCCTCAGATATCCTGTACATTTTCCTCATTTTAGCTTGTTGCTTAACAGCAGCCACAAATATTGAAGAATTTGACTTAAAATTTAACTCTGAAATCGGTCCATTACATGTTAGCCGTCATTAGCAGAAGATGATTAAATTACCTTAATTATTCATTTGAAGATGATTAACCGACCTTAAATTTACTTATTATTATCTTTAAAATCCTCTGAGAAACGGTTTCAAGTTAATAAGACATTACTATAATACATGTAGCGTTAGCAGTAGAAGGATTATGAGCACAAAAATCCTTGGGAAGGATGCTTGTTTTAGCAAGCAGGCTAGCATTAGAAGTGAAAGTTCTACACTATATAAATTCTCTCAGAAATCCTGTCAGGTTAGCGTATATCAGCTAGCTAATTGTTTCTAATAAAGATTGACGATCTTGTAAATGATTTATATAACTGTCAGAAATCTTGTCTGATTAGCTGGTGTGAGCTAGCTGGTTAGCATTAGCCGTGACTGTAGATACATGAACATGAACAGATATGAACTTCAAAATTCTCTCTGTCCTGCTGAGAGACACCATGCTAGCCAGCTAGCTCGTATTAGCAGATAATTATATTAACAGATGCTTACAAATGCTGAAAATAACAAAAGATTCGTGGCTAGTGTAAGCAGTGAAGCTTATAAACCTTCAGGAAGCCTGTAGGAAAACTTATAAACTGAAAAATTAGCATTAGATGGAAATATTATATATTTACAAATTCTTCTCAGAAATCCTGTCAGGTTTGGTCATGTTATCTAACTAGCATTAGCAGTAGGCCTAAATATTATAAAAAGATTATAAATCCTTACAGAAATCCTGTCAGGTTTGCTCTTGATACCTACCTAGCATTAGCAGAAAATATGATAAAAATTTACAAATCTCTTCACGAATCCTGTCAGGTTTGCTCTTGTTACATAAGTAGTATTAGAGGTTGATCTAAATTTTATAAAAATTATTATTATATAAAATTATTATTATTCCTTTCAGAAATCTTGTCACATTTGTTAATGTTACCAGGCCAGCCTAGCCTAATAAACCTTTATGAATGACTTCTCAGTTTATACCCTCTATTAGCCAATTAGTTAGTTTTAGCAGTGAAAATTATGAAATAATTATAAATGATATAAATATCCCTCTCAGTATAGCAGAGGTTTTATGTTTATGTCAGTGCTAAGTGGAATTATAGTGTACTTTTAATAGAACTAAATCTTTTCTTAATAATATATGGACACATCTGAGAGAAATGCTATCATTCCCAACAATTTCATCTCACACCACTGTCTTTGTATACAATGCTTTATCCTAGCTAGCTAACTCAAATTGGACATTAGGTATTTTATGATTGATGTCCATATTTCCCAGTTGCCTAGCAACACCGCTTTCATGATTCTAAGCACTTTCCAAGGCCACTCTCATTTCCTTATATGGCCGCAATGATGCCTGGGTTTTATATTATTTGAACTCAACAACACACTTTTGCAGACAGACTTTATTTAATAAATCGAACAAAAATATATATTCAATAAAATCATCTCGGGGCTAAAAACAGATTTGATATCGATCGGATAAAATGCCATTTGGCTTCTCTCAGGTCACTAACGCCTACTTCCTGCCGCAGGGGAACTGATACACATGCCCACTTAGCACACATTCCGCTTGAGGAGAGCTTTAGGGCCGATCCGTGACACGCACACACACACACACACACACACACACACACACACACACACACACACACACACACACACACATATAGAGGTTTTCAGCTTTTTTCTTGTAGCTTTGCCTTTTTTTAAAAAAAGGAAGTTTTCCTAGCAAGGTCCAGCCAGATGTCCCCACAAGGTCAAAGCAGTCAAATATTCCATCTGAGTTGCAGTTACACAAGTGTTTCAGATTTAGGCCTTCATCAGTGTGTAACAGTTTCAAGTCTCACTGACAGTAAACAATTGCAGTTTTCTCCATTAATACTATAAGTTCAAGAATAAACAAGATAAATAGAATAAATAAATGGTATGTACCACCATACATATTCTTTACCTTATCTGTATTAAAAAGACACTGAACTGAGATATTGTTAAACAATATCATCAAAACCAGGGCAATCCAGAAATTCTGGCTAGATCCTGAGTCCATAGATTCCCCACCTGCATTTATCACCTACTGACGTAGTATGTACAGCAGAGGGTCAATTACCTTTTACTGTGTATTACCTTTTTCCCAGGTTGTCATGCAATTCAAAGTCAAAGTCAAAGTCAAAGTGATCTTTATTGTCATTCAGAACATACAATTCAAGACTGCATAGTAGAACGAAATTGCGTTTCTCCTGGCTCAATGTGCAAAAACACAAGGACATACTA